>JAABKJ010007545.1:116555920-116686353 GCA_011634705.1 Andricus grossulariae
TTGGATTATCCTTTAACTCTCTAAAATATTAAATATCTTTTAAAATCTTTCTAAATTCCTTGAAACATTTGAAAGCTCCCGAAAATGCATTGAAATCCTGAAATTCCCTGCAATATTTCAAATCCTTTTAAATCAGATTAAATTACTGAAATTATTGAAAATCCCTTGAAATCTTTCAAAATGCTCTAAAATATATCGAAACCTTTCAGATCTTTTGAAATGTTTTGACATTTTTCAAAGATCTTCAAAATTTCTTGAAATTTTTGTGAATGCCTCAAGATTTTTAAAATCTTCAAAACCTTTTTAAAATCCCTAAAATTGTTTTAAACTTTTAAAAATTCCTTTGAATTTTTAAAAATACCACAAAAACTTTGAAATTCTTTGAAATCCCTTTAAATGATTGAAATCAATTAAAATTTTCTTGGATTATCCTTTAATTCTCTAAAATATTACAAATCTTTATAAATTCCTTAAAACATTTGAAAGCTCTCAAAAATGCATTGAAATCCTAAAATACCCTAAAATATTTCAAGTCCTTTTAAATTAGATGAAATTACTGAAATTATTGAAAATTCCTGGAAATCTTTTAAAATGCTCTAAAATATTTCGAAACGCTTCAGATTTTTTGAAATATTTTGACATTTTTTAAAGATCTTCAAAAGTTCTTAATATTGTTTAGAATGCCTTCAGATTTTTAAAATCTTGAAAATCTGTTTAACATCCTCAAAATGTTTTTCAACCCTAAAATGTTTCAAATCTTAAAAATCTCTTGAAAATACTTAAAATTTGTTTAAAGTTTCAAAAAGTTCTTTGAAATTTAAAAAATACAATTAAGCCTTTCACATTCTTTGAAATCCCTTCAAATAATTGAAATCAATAAAAATTTCTTTAAAATCTTTTCAAATATCCTAAAATCTTTAAAATTCTTCAAAAAGATTACTATTCATGAAAAAGTTATAATATTCCGTGAAATTATATATTATCTAATATTTCCTGCAATCCTAGAAAATTTATGAGAATACCTTGAAAGCTCGTAAAATCCCTCAAAATTGTTTAAAATCCTCAAAAATCTCACAAAATCCCTTGGAATCTTTCAAAATATTCTACAACCTTATCAAATGTTTCCATATATTCAAGATTCTTGAAAACGCTTTGAAATCCTACGGAAATTATTTTAAATCCCTTAAAATCATCATAATCCTTGAAAAATGCTTGAAAATTTAAATTTTTTCAAAATCCCTTCAAATGATTGAAACATATTGAACATTTATTTGAATCTTTTAAAATACTTTAAAGTATTTCAAGAAAATTCAGAAATATGCAGGCATAGATGTGAATTATTCAACATTGCCCAATTATTCTTATAGAAATTCCTTGACTTTTGCCATTTTTTTTACAATCCATGACTTTTTCTTGACTTTCTCTGACCATCAAAATTTTCTGACTTTCTCTTGATTTTCAGATTTCCTGTAACCGGCATCCACCCTGAAAATCTATAGACCTCAACCGCATTATTTTTAGATATTCTTTTTCCAAAATTTTACATCCGATATTTAAATTTCGCCTAAAAAAAGCTCAATTGTAAAAAGGTTCATTATTGATTTAAAACAAGTACATCTTTCTTCAAAGTAATTTAATCTGTTTGAAATTATATTATAAAAAGTAGTTTTATGCATTAATTAGTATTTAAATTTAACCCATGGAGACAATAAGTACAAGCCACCCGAGAAAATCTTGTCTTAAAAGGCACTCTTATGCATTGTTCTACGAGATCTTAATAGGCCGAAGATAACTTCTTCCACAGTGTTCCTGAACTTTAGCCGAGGAGGTTAATTTGATAAACTATTCAACTACTTTCTCGACTCTTTTCTTCACTTTCCCTCTCCGCTTCCGCAGCGATTATGAAAATCCCGCAGAGAGCCCGTTTTGTTCCTGAAATTTTTACAATTCTAATCTGCAGATATCTTTATTCAAGACTCGATGATGGCAGTTAAAGAGGATTCAGTTTTTCATTTTATAAAAATTATTCAAATCCGCGGGGACAGATTCAGATTATTTAAATGAAGAATTGCTTTCATGCAAATGGACACAGTCCTTCTACTTTAGGTCAGATTGGCTGAGTGAATGTTAAAAAATTAATAACATATGGTTCTTTAAAGATGAATAATGTTTCATTCAATATTTATAAATTTCTACTATATTCAATCCTAACTTTGGTTACAAGTAAATAAGAAATATTCAAAATATGATCATAAACTACTTCATATTAGCTAGCCTAACTTCGTCGACGTGTGCGTCCTGTCTGACTAAAATGGATAGTTCTACTTAAGTAAGATTGACCCAAATATACGAGGCAACTTTTCTAACTCTAAAATATATATGTGCCATTAAATCATTCTTGGCTTTAAAAGTAATTTAGGAGAAGCGAATTTCAATCTGACCTCTTTTGGATTTATTAACCTCTGAATATTGCAAATTACAATTAATATTAAAGTTCTTATCAAAATTAAAAATAAATAATTCTTTTTAATTTATATAATTACAATGCACTTCTAATGAGAAAGACATAAGAAGACAACAACATAATTATATCAGGGATCACAGCTGTTCGGTGGTTCAATTTCAGGTGAAAAAATGGATTAAAAGGAGATTTTATTTATTACTAAAAATTTGTATATCATATGTAGATAGATTTTTATTCCTTATTCTCATCAATTTTTCCACTTAAATGCCAACTGAATTTTTAGAACCCAATACGAAAATCCAACTATTTATGGTTAAAAAACCTACTACTATATTTTTGGTTGAGAATTCTTCTTTTTCTAGTTGAAAATTACATTATCTGGTTAAAAATGTAATGATTCCGTGCAAGGTTTAATTATTTTGCTGAAAATTCAACAATTTGAGAAAAAAGAGATCCTTTTGGGTAGAAAATTCAACTGTTTTGTAGAAGTATTGTATTTTTGGGATAACTTCAACCATTTTTTATTAAAAATTGTAATATTTCATTGTTGAAATATCACTTATGATATTTTTCCATAAGAAGTCATCTTTTATGGTTGAAAATTTTATTAATTATTTGAACATTCAGTTGAAAATTCATTTTATTTGGTTAAAATACATCTATTTTGTAGAAAGATAGTCTTTTTGGCTTGAAAAATCTTTTTTTTTTATAAAGATCATTTTGATTGAAAATATAACTGTTTTGACGAAAATTTGTCTTTTTGTGTTGGAAATTGAACTATTTTGGCAGAAAATATTTAATTGAAAACTGACTGTAATATTTTATTTTTGTAAGTCACCTCTTTTTTTTAAATTTGTCTTTTTGACTTGAAAATTAAAGAATTTGTTTGGAAAATCAACATTTTTTTGAAAAGTCGTATTATTTGGATAAATTCAACTGTTTTATATTTAAAACTAAAATCTGTTAAAAATTTAATTATTTTGTAGAAAATTTGTTTTTCTGACTTGAAAATTAAAAAATTTGGTTAAAATATATTTTTTTCTCCTAACTTGAAAATCTTTATTGATTCAAGAATTAACTATTTTGTTGAAAATCCGTTTTTTGGCTTGAAAATTGAACTATTATGACAGAAACTATTTAATTGAAAACTTAACTTTTTTGTTGAGATTTTTTTTCCGTTTGTTGAAAGTTCAACGGTTGTTTCTAGAAAATTTGTTTTTTTTTCAGCTTGAAAGTTCAAAAATTTAGTTGAAAAATCAACATTTTTGTTAAAAGTCCTTTATTTTGGATGAATTCAACTGTTTTATATTTAAAACAAAAATCTGTTTTCTTGGATAAGAGTTAAACTACGCTTATTGAAAATTCATTTTTTTTTTTTTTGAAAGTTGAACTATTTTGTTGAAAATGTACTTATTTGGTTGAAGATACGTATATTTAGCTGAAATCCGTCTTTTTTCTGGTAGAAAATAAGTATTCTTAATTAATAAATCATTTTTTGTGATAATTTAACTTGAACGGTTTGAAATTGAATTTAATTAAGTATGAACAGTCATTATTTCATATCAAAGAATTTATTCCCCTATTTTCAGGAAAAATCGCCTAATTTCTCCCTTTTTTATGGCATTTAGGGCCTTTTTAATATCTTCAATTTTTGTTTATTATTCTTGAAAAGTAAATAGAAAACTTGTAAAAAAAGGGGGAAAAGGCGAAATTAGGTGAAAATTCTCGATTTCAGGTGTTTTAGGGGAGTATTCAAGTTTAAGAGGAAACGAGTAAAAAAGGGGGAAATATGAGTACTAAATAATAAAGGGACGGACTACGATCCCCGTTATACTAAATATTTACCTTTGTTTAAAATTCTTGTTTGAAAAAACATTTTAATTAGCAGAATCAAATTAAATTCAAATAGCTGACAAATCACGTCATAATGACGTCCTGATGAAGAAACAGTACAACTGCATTTTAGACGAACCGAGATATTCAATAAAAGCCGTTTGCATCCGTGCCTTCTAACATATGATAGTTTTTGAGAAAAAAAAATGTTCTTGGGTAAATCGAGCATGATCTATTGTTTATTAAAACCATTTAATTTTGCCTAATAGTTTCATTAACACACGTAATGACCGATAAGCATAACGAAAAATTCTAACAATAAATAATATGAAAAAATTTTAATTCATACTGAAAATAAATAATATCCATTAAAAAAATAGATTTTTAATATATGAATTTTACAGATTCTACTAAATCTAACTCGACATTTTTTTATATATTCTATAAATATTGAAATGGTTTTGAATTCAATTTTTCAGTTTACCAATTCGACTAAACCAATAATTCTTTTTATAAAAAATTGTTTGCTGCGAAAACCGGCTATTATTTTGAAATGAATCTTCCTATTTTTTCTAAATATCCTGGAAAATGTACTTTATATGATCATTCCTCAATTTTGTAGGTAAAATTATTGGATTTTTCTCTATATGAAAGAATATAAGAAACAATATTACTATAAAGACTAGAGATAAAAATGAATTATTTACAATAATATATTTGAGAACACAACTGATATTTATAAGACTCAACGTTTACATTTTGAATATTTATTTTATTTTCTATATATTTGAAATGATACTTGAAATTGTCTACAACTTTGTCAGAATAATATTTTCAAACTACGTGAAATAAAAAAATACGAAGACTTAACGTTTACATTTTCATTTGTTTAATTCATGATATCTCTGAACTGAATGACTACAGAAGACCCAGTTTTTGTTTGACATACCATTTTATTAGAACTTCTTTACTACATATGTTATGTCTATCAGCGTACATATAATTGAAAATGAACGGAAAAAATGTTCACAAATCAAAATTTATACTGTAGAAAAAGGACTAGATCAATTTTTTCATCTCTTACTCAAAATATTCTGGCAAAATCAGCGTATTGAATGCATTTTTAAAACAAAATTCATAACTTTTTTATATGTTTTTTACAACAAAATCATGCGCGTGATTTCTTAAAAAACATTTTCCAATTTTCTCACAATTTTAATATCAAAAGTTTCAGAATTATTAAAAAAAAATAACAATATTTCTAATATCACCAAATGGTTACGATAGTCTCTGAAAGGATAATCATGTATTCATTATATTCCGATAATTATTTCAGATAATTATTAATAATTATATTATTAATAAGCTAGAATTATTTTTACTTGACAAATAGAAAATGCAGATGTGTTACTAAAAAGAAGGATCGGTGGCTCAAAGTAACCCTTGAATCCGGGTGAAGAAACTTAACATGTACTTGTGCTATTCGATTTGAGGAAATCGGACTGTAAAAAGATCGAGGATCCTCATGAGCAGAAATACATCTGCGCAGATATGTTTCATTTATCAGGATCTGAGGGTTTAGCACTATCCCAAATTCTGGAATTTGTATAGATATGCTAGAGTTTCTGCAGACGTATTGTTTCTTCATCAGGAATTCTGGAAAATCGCTGTAGATATGCTAATTGAGATCCAATTATCTCATGCTTTAATTAAAATTTTTGATAATAATAAGCATAGTTAAATTCGTATTTTTATTATGAATCCGACCATATTAAAAACTCATTCTTGATAAAAATGCAGTTATACATAGTTGATGTTCATCAGGACGGCCGCATTCTCTTTAAAGTTTTTTTTCCTTGAGTCCTCGATTAACTTCAAAGTTCAAAGTGATTATCTATTTTTCCTTTCCACTATGTCGTTGGCTAATAAACCACTACAGCATACTCAAGTAAAAAAGTGCTGAAATAATTAATCATTCTCTTTCTTGGTGACCAACCTCCAGTTTGTGCCGTCGTTTTTTTCCGCCTTTTTGCATAAAGACTTAATACGTACATTCTTCACTAACTCCTACCGTGACTAACAATAGCCTCCTGAACCAGGATTATCTTATCTTCCATGCACCTCTTTTGTAATGAAGATTAAAATTCCATCAAGTTCTTTGTGACGGGAAAATATGCTTTACCAGATCTTTATTCTCTTTTTCTTACACCTGTATAATATATAAGAAATAATATTTACTAATTGCAAAAAAAACTAGGTTAATATAATTCAGTATTAAATATTAAAAAGATTATTCAAGGTGACCATTTCAATCAAGAAAAAATGTCTCGGTCATTTCTCTTTTTTTTCGGATTGCACAAATTTGTCGTGGTCATTGAGACCAAAAAAAAAACAGTTGTGGCAGTGGGGCCATACGGCAGAAGTGAAACTTTAAGGGATTAATTTTGTTTTGTCGATGAAATTACGTTTTTTGATCTACTAGTCTTTGTTAATATGCTTATCGAAACACGAGCTTTCGCCCAACGACGTTGAGCCTCATCAGGAATACATAGTAGGAAGGACAATTGTTACCTAATGAAAATAGGGAATTTTACATAGAGGTAGGTCTCCTTTTTTTTAAACAGGTTTCAACGAGATTAGAAACAAATATATCAAATAAATATTTAAATTGAATTATATTGAATATATAGCATATAAATATATCAGTGAAGGAATACAACAAATCATTGGAAAAACTACTTCTCTCATGAAAAACAGCTAGGAACTTATCACAAAAATTAAAAATGTTCAAATTCCGAAAAACCACAAAATACTCTCTCCAGATGTTGAATCTTTATTCACAAATATCCCTGAAAAGTTGTTTTGAAAAATATCAAAACTAACTGGTCTAAAATTAGAGAACACATAAACATACTAGTTAAAAAATGCATAGAACTCATAGCATTCTGCTTAGAGAACACATATTGTACTTTTCAGAACGAATTTCATAAACAAAATTTTTGGTACCCCTATGGGATCCCCTCTTTTTGTCATAATTGCTGATCTGGTGATGGATGGACTTAAAAGGGATATTTAAAAAAAAAACTGCCATTTAAACAAATCTTCTACTACAGATACGTAGATGACATCTTGACCTGTGTCCCTGACAACAAAATCAACATTTTACCCAACATTTTCAACTCTTACCATCCTAGATTACAATTTACTATGGAAATAGAAAAACATGATTCAATAAGTTTCTTAGATGTTATTTTACACAAAGTTAACAATAACATTGTAACTAACTTGTACCGTAAAGTAGCTTGGTCAGGGAGATATGTCAATTTTTAGTCAACATAGTTAACAAAGACAAAATTTCAGTCATTAACAATTTACTTGACAGAGTAGTCACACTTTCTAACCGTAAATTCAAAACAAAAAACTTGAAAATTGTCAAAAATACTCTTAAAAATAACGGTTATCCTGTTAATTTTATCAACAAATACAATAATAAAAGATTAACTCATTTACAACACAAAAACCAAATCTCTAATATTACAATTGAAAATAATAACAAATCAGATCTTAAACAATTGATTGTTTTACCGTTTATTAAAGAACTTACAAAATTTTACAAAGAAGCTTTCCTTGAATTTAATATTTCAATAACTTTAAAATTTGTGATTTCTTTAGTGATATATACCGTAGTTTAATATTAAGTACTATTAATCTTTAAGTTTCCTCATTATATAAGATTCTAATTTTCGGCTACCCAGATATATGTATTTGTCAACTTGCTCCAATCTCTCACCATTCAGGACAATGTTGCACATTGTTTTCTCAATGAAAAATAGAATTTGTACCTTATTTTGTAATATATGAATAAAAAGCCCCAGGCCGAGGTACAGAAATAAATATAATATACATTTGATATAATAGACTTTAACATAATGTAGAAAAGTTCGCATTGTCGAAAAAATTGAGTGTGAAGCGCGAGATACGTGATGAGAATGTGTTCGTTAAAGCCGAAGGAGCTTTAACAAAGAGAACTCACAATCACTAAATTACAGTTGTCGATGCTTTGACCTTTAATTTTAAAAGGCCTGAGCACAAGTGTGGGGAAATACAAAGTCCGAGCGCGTAGCGCGAGGAAAATACATTATCGAGCCTATAGACGTGCTCAAACTTGCGAGCCGCGCGCGCGCGCAGCACGCAACGAGAAAGTGCCCGCGCGACGGGCAGATTTAAAAAAAATTATTAATCTGTATTGCGAGATGATAAGAGGTCATAGAAGATTCGTTAATAGGACATTTGACGAGTCGCGAAGACCCGAACAAACATGTCAAATACAGTACTGTAGTATTCATAATATCAACAAAGTTCTTCTCATATAGGCAGAATATACACATTTTCTTGAAACTTCATAAATCGGTACTGGTGGATCATAAAAGGTTCAACAATGAATCAATTGATGCGTCTCGAGGATGTGAAAAAATAGACTAGATATCGTATTCTTGTATGTATAATTTCCAAGAAACTTTTATTTATATAAACAGAATAAACCATTTTTTTAAGCTTCATAAATCCGTACTGGTGAGTCGTAAAAGGTTCAACAATAGGTCGATCGCTGCTCTCGAAGACGCGAACAAATACACTATATATCGTATTGCTGTATTTTGAATATCAAAAAAAATTTTCTCATATAAACAAGGTAATTTTCTTTTAAATCTCTAAACTAAACAAAAAAACGACTTCTAAATGACCGATCTACCTCAAAATAATATCAGACCTGGATATCAGTTAGAGCTACAATTCGACCAAATTTCATGGTCATAGGCGTAGCTCCTTTAGTTCTTGAGATATGGTGAACAGAAAAATGTTACGTACATACACACACATACTAACATCTTTTGAAAATTGTATTTTCAAACTCTTGTGGTCAAATTATATGGAAATATGTCAAAAAACTAGATTTGAAAATTTAGGTCACTCCAATCCTTCCTCTATGAGGAAGCCAAACGAAAAGTGTAGTTTATATTTACAGCAATAAATATTTTAATTATCAAGCCAGAAAGATAAACGTTTAAGAGTAAATGAAGAAAGAAATCAATCCCAAATGTTAACTTTTCTAGCCAAAAAGAAGAATTTCCTGCAAAACAGTTGACTTTTAACCCAATAAAATGAATTTTCAACATAACAGTGGAATTTTCAAACTAAAAATATGAATTTACTATTAAATTATTGAATCTTGAATCCAAATAAGACGAGTTTTCAACCAAATAAATCAATCTTCAACTAAAAAAGATCAACTTTCAAACACGAATGGAATAGTTACATTTTCGGTTTAAAAAAATCATTTTTAACTAAAAAAACGAAGCTTATATAAACAAATATTTTTTTTTTAAAAAACCCAAATTGTTCGATTTTAAGTTATAAAAATAAATTTTCAACAAAAAGAAAAAACGAATTATCAACCAAACAGATAATTTTTCAACCAAAAGGATTAAATTTCTATCATAAAAGGAAAATTTTCCACAAGAAATGTAATAATTAAATTTTCAGTTAAAAAGATCAATTTTTAACTAAAATGATGAACCTTCAACAAAGCAAATAATTTTTAACCAAATACGTGAATTCACAATCTAAAAAAATTAATTTTTTACCAAAAAAGACCAATTTCCAACAAAATGGTGGAGAGTGGGGTATGGTGTCTCACTTTGACTTAAATGCCCTATAAATTATGATTGAAATATGATTTTGATTTGTGTATTTTTTAAGGTGAAGCTTACATTACAAGGGAACATATGATATTACTCCGAACCGATTTTTAGTTTTTTCATTATTTGATATTCAATTAATTGATGGATGATGCATTTCAGTCAGCGTATCCAATACATTGATGTACAGAGACGTCATATCACTGCCGTTTATTTAAACAATATGAACATTGTAAAATAAAAATTATGTAATATAATAATTCTGGAAAGTGTAATGTAACGAAAAAAAATTACTCCAGGCACTTTTAACACTAATTTAATGTTCTATTATCAATAAAAGTAAAGTATGTGGCGAAAGCTGTTATAACCTCTCACTTCCTACTGAAATACATGGGCACGCCGCGGCGCAGCGTCATGCCCCATATGTGACAGCTCAAGATTCAATTAATTTCAATACATTTAAAACGTTTATAGAAACAAATCACGATTCCAGAAGTTTAATAAAATACTTTACCTATTAAAATCTAACTTTTTCATGCTTCAAGTATTTCAAAATATGCTGTAAGTGCTTAATTTCAGCCAAAGACTTTTTCATCGTTTTCCGCCAAAACTGTTTTTTCATAATTACTCTTCTGACGTGAATTTTAAAAGAGAAATTGCATCAAATGACTATTTTTCTAAACAGAGAAAACTATTTTATGTGAAAAACTAATATGAATATCAAAAAATACGGGCGTTATTTTTAATAGTCACTGTGCCCCGCACCGACACCATACCCCACTTTCCCCTATATGTACACATTTCTTTAGACAAACTTTACGCTAGGATACTTATTTTTGGTTTATATCGTACAAAATAACTTTGAAAATATACAAATTCAATGTATAAGGAAACGACACAAGTTTCAATAAAATGTTTAAGAACAAATTCTTTTTTTTTAACAGGATGTGCACTTTTTTTAATTATAAGAACAAAACAATCAGTTTTTAGGGTAGCTGAAAATAAATTTTAATGCGAAATAAGGAACAAATATTAAAGTAATCATAATAAATAAAATTTGTACTTTATTTTGCAATACCTTAATAAGCCATCCCAGGCCGAGGTACAGAAATAAATGTAATATACATTTGATATAATAGTGTTGAGCATAATGTAGAAAAGTTCGCACTTTGCACAGAATCAAGTGTATAGCACGACACACGTGATGAGGATGTGTTCGTTAAAGCCGGAAGAGCTTTCACAAAAGAGAATTCACAATTACCAAATTACAGTTGTAATTGGTGCACGACCTAGGCGCGCTCAAACTTGCTTTTTACGTGTCATCGCACCTTTTCCTAAGGCTGAGTAAATAATTTCGGTCGCCGCAGCTGCATTTTTTAAATTCGGAATGGAAAGAAAATGCTGTGTCTCAAATTCTTGTCGGACACCATTATACTGACTATTGATTTTTGAGGTTATGTTCTCAGGGCCGCCACCTATTATATTTGGTTTTAAAACTTAAGATTCGCAGTTCTGCTGTCTCAACGTAAAACCTAGTAAGGTACATTAAATTGATTTTACATTTTGAAAAAGAATCATTCAGAATATCATCCTTTTGCGAAAAACTTCATTTAATCTTGCAGGCAAATAGTTATGTTTATGTAAAAAACATATTCACGTTGTCGAAAACAAAAGAGGCAAATGGACAATGTTTTTGTTTGAAGACAATTTTTTCTCTGAGTTTCCGCATCAGGAATTTTCAAGGAATAATTTCCACCCCATTACTTTCAATTTTGACCCACAGAATACCCCTTTGTTGTGCCGCAAAATGCCCGAAAAAATGAAAAATAGCAGTTTTCTATCAAATTCATGCTAAATATGCTGTGAATCTTGAAAAGTTATTCTTTTCTACAATTCATAACACAATTAACGAATGTTAGGAAATATTTTTTTTGATTTTGAAGATTTTGAATCTGATCAACTCTGATTAAAAACCCTTGACAATCCGAGATTAAAAAACTTTTCAATTTTAGCTCTTAGAATAACCATATATTGTGAATCAAAATGCCTTATTTGAATTGTTTTAATCCTAGATGTTTCCATAAATTAAATTATGTAGAAATCTTTGAATATACTCAAATTGGAAGAACTTGAGAAGAGTGCTCATTGCTAGAAATGCTAGAAATATTTCAAAATATCCTTTTGCGATTTTTATTATAAATTCTAATAACAATTCTAAACATTCGAAAAGTTCTACCAAATTCTTACAGGAATGCGAAATGTATTTGATTGGTTATCGAATATATTATTTAGATTACCTAACATCACTCAAAAATCTAAAGTTTGCAGACTTTTCTTTTTAAACAGCCTTCATACAATGAACACGAGTTTGCGGAAAGCAATAGTTTCGAGATATTAATCGAAAATAGTGCCAGGATGTACTTTTCAATCATTTGCTTTTTCAGAGAAAGATTATCAATTACTTGTTCAAAATTCAGGTGACAGAAAATATTTCATTTAGTTTTACATTTAAAAAAATTTAATCGACGCTGCAGTCTGTAGGCGTGGGTGGTTTCTATCTATAAGAAATTCTCCTCATGAAATTTTCCAAGACTATTAGTAAGGAGTGGTTTGAAATTGAGGTCTCTGATTTGTCGAGAAAGTTATGCGTTCTATGCATTACTGTGTGCAGAAGATTTCAGGTATAGCTCTTCATCACAAAGTCTAATATCAGGAAAGTAGCTGTGTTCTTCTGGGGTCATTATCTTAGTTTCGTGGCGTTGCAAGTTTAATATTTTCAGCCGTTTTCCATCTAAATCATATACTCCATGGAAAATACCCTCCTTGTACAAAACTCCAACGATTTCACCAGTGGATCTAATTGATACTGCAGCAAGACGTTCATTTTTTTTTATGTGTCGAAATTTTCCAAATCGGTTGACCTTTATATCGTACATTACCTCCGGAGGGAAAGATAAGATTTGTGCAATTAATGGTGGGAGTTCGTACGTAAGAGGTCGAACTTTCCCAGCAATATATATTTCAGCAAGAAAACATGGTCTGGCAGGAGAAGGAGGCTTGTCATAAGAATAGGGTGTCACTGGAATTAATTCAGGCCTGCCAGGAGGAGATGATCCGCCAGGAACATTTGAACTTGAGGCAGCAGATTGACCGGACTGCGAACTTAATTCTGTAAGAGAAAATAGAAATCGATTAATTTTCCTGGTTAAATATATTTTAATCAGAGCGATCAAATACAGGCATACAATATTAGAAAGCAGTTGTCTATCTTACATACTGCGACGTTATAGAACCTTTTACACGATACATATTCAGATAAAATGTAAATGTTTAAATTTTAGATAAAAACCAGATAAATGTCCTAATTACATATCTGCTTCTTACTTCTAATAATCTAATATCAACAAGAGTTCATATCAACGTACAAGTTCCAGATCTCTTCGGATTTTTTTCGGATTTCTTTTGGATTACCTTCTATTGTAATTGTGCCCACAAAGTAATAACCAAATTTTTTAACACTGTTTCCCACAAGTTGAATATAATATGTAGGAGCTTCAACCGTTTTATCTCAGAAGCCTTTTTGCAATACCTCTAGGATGACTTTTAGCTTTCACGGCGGTTTTTTATTGAAATTTTCATGCTTTTGAATTTTCAATCGCGTTATAATCTAAAACTGCAATTTTTTAAGCTAAAATTGTCAGTACCTATTAAGTTTCCAGCAAAAAACGTTTTGAAAAATTAGAGCATCAGAAGTTTATCTTTATTTTTCCCTTATAATAGAATTGAATTGCATTACCTTGCTTCTACATTCTTAAATGAATTTAAATAATGTTTTCTCATGCATTAAAGTTCAGACCTACATATTTGTTTTACACCCATATTAGCTTATATACGTGGTAAATTTTTGTTATAATGGAACATTATAACACCATAATTTGTTCATCTCCAATGCCTTTCTTCGCTGCGACTGAGAGATTTTATTTTGTTTGCAGTTACAGTATTAAAAGGGTGGCGACTTAAACGGGAAACCGGGAAATGACCGGAAATTTTATTGACCGGGAAAAAATCAGGAAATGACCGGAAATATAACTTTAAAACCCTGAATTTACTTCTAATCGTATAGAAAAATTCAAGTTTTCATTATTTTAATCATTTTTGTTAATTTAGAAAAGTGATTCATACATTATCTACAGTTTCAGGATATATGAGTTGAAAAATCAACTATTTCGTTAAAAATTTACAAATTTGGTTAAAATATCGATTTTTTGTGTGGGAAATTATCTTTTCCTTTGAGAGCTAATTTTCTTGTTCAAAAATCCTTCTGCCCGGGTGAAAATTCGACTATTGCAGTTACATATTTATCATTTTAGTTGAAAATTCATATTTTAGGTTGGAAATAAAATTATTTGTTTGAAAGTTAAACTCTTTTGTTCAAAATAATTTTTTGTTTTTGGGCGAAGGTTCATATTTTTAATGAAAAATTCATTTCTTTGGTTGAAAAATGAGCTGCTTGATTGAAAATTTGTTTTTTCTTTGGATGTTTTTTGGTTGAAAATTATTATTTTTTTAACTGAAAATGTAATCATTATTTCAATTGAATATTCCATCATTTAACTTGAAAAATAACCTCTTTGGTTGCTCATTCATTTTTTGACTGAAAATTAAATTTTTTAATTATTGGTTAAAAAAATTTTTTTTTTCAGTTGCAAATTCGTCTATTTTGGTATAAATTAATTTTCTTGGTTGAAAATAATTCTTTTTGGTCAAAAATTCAATTATTCTATTTAAAGATTCATTATTTGATTTTTATTTGGTTGAAGATTCATATTTTCAAATGAAAGTTCATTTTTTTGTTCAAAAATGAGCTTTTTGATTGAAAACTTGTCTTTTCTTTGGATGTTTTGTGCTTGAAAAGTTTTTTTTTATTATCTGAAAATGAAACTATTATTTCAGTTGAATATTCCATAATTTTAGTTGAAAATTCATCCCTCTGGTTGCACATTCATTTTTTGACTGAAAATTTAATTTTTTAATTATTGGTTAAAAAATTCTCTTCTTCAGTTGAAAATTTGTCGTTTTTGGTAAAAATTAATTTTCTTGGTTGAAAATTAATCTTTTTGGTCAAAAATGTTGTCAAAAATACATTTTTGTGGTTCAAGGTTTACCTATTCCAGTTAAATACTTACAATTTTATTTAAAAAGTCATCACTTTGTTTGAAAATGTAAATATTTTTTTGAAAATTAGTTCGTTTTGTTGAAAGTGTTTTTTTTAACTGAAGATTCAACTTATTTCAATTTAAAATTCTATAGTTGTATTTAAAAATCCATTTGTTTGGTTAAACATGCATTTTTTAACTCGAAATTCAATTATTAAAGTTTTGGTTGACAATTTATCTTTTTTAGTAAAAATTAATTTTTTTGTTTGAAAATTCAACTATATCAGTTAAAGAGTCATTGTTTTAGTTGAAAACTCTTATGTTTGGTTTAAAATTTAACTATCCAGTGTTGAAGATTCATAATTTTATTTGAATATTCATCACTTTGGATGAAAATTGAACTATTTTGTTGAAAATACGTTTTTGTTTGGTGAAAAATTAATTTTTTCCACTAAAAGTTTAACTATTCCACTTTTTGTAAAAAAATTGATATTTTTTAGTGGAAAATTGAAGTATTTTTTCAAAATTAATTAATTTGGCAATTTTTTGCTCTGTTGCGTTAAAGGGTTTTTAGAATGAACGTCATTAATTAAAATAAATGCTTGCGTTTTGAGGCAAATATGAATATGTTACTTTCAGTTAACAGGGAAAATTAAAAAACTTCACCGTGGTCAACCGGGAAATGACCGGGAAATGACCGGGAAATGACCGGGAATTTGAAATCGTCCGCCGAAACGCCACCCTGATTAATCAACCATAATATGCGTAAATAGTTTATTTTAATCTAGTAAGAGATGAATCTTATTACTTTAACATGAGTTCAATATAAAGAAGTAAATAAAATAATACCCTTATACATTTTCATCGTGGCATTACTAATCAGCTGGTCCAAAACTTCATGCGTTACGAATATTTAAAAAATTTTAAATCAAGTATGGCATTAAAACACAAAACTTCCAGCATATGAATGTTGATCAAAATCGGTAAAATGGACAAAATTACAACTAGTATAGTGTAATACTATGCCTAAAATGAACTTTAAATCAATATTTTTGAAAATTAATTTTGCACAATTATAACTTTGATGCATGATTCGAACTAACCCTAACAAATTTCCCTTCCACGTTAACATAAAGTACTTTCTGCTTCTGAAATTTGTACAAATTCTCTAACGATGTGTACAGATTTTGAATTCAATTTTTTATAACACACCTACTCTGGATTCCACCGGAATAAATGCAGATGAAGTCGGACAAACTTAAATAGAGTTTGGTGAAAACAGCAATTGGGATAGAACAGTGTTGGGTGAGTTAGTTTTTTAAGTAATTAGTTACAGTTACATTGCATAGCGAAAAAGGTAATTAGTTACAGTTATGTTACTTGCGACTGTCAGGGCCGTTCCTGGGTCAGGGTACAATGTATGCGTTGCACACGGACGAGATAGGGGGCGGCCACCCCAGCCGGCACTAGATTTGTTTATTGCCCTCTACGTGTAGCTTCAGAAAATCTGAAAGGTGCATGCCTAGATACGTTTTGCTGATTCATATTCTCACTTAAATAGCAATTTCGACCGAATGAGGGTAGAGTAGACGTAAGTTTGATAACTTTATTGCCCTTCTATTACATTTCTATACAGCTTTCCAGCGTGAAGAAAACCAGAAGGTGCTTAGTGCTTATCTGCCCCTACCTAATTCCTAATCATACTTGAAGCAGTTATGACGTCACTTCTATACTTCAAATCAAAACCTCATAGAAAATATATAACTTTTCTCAAAACTTTCTGAATAGCTATTGCCTGATCAATAATGGTCTTCGAAAATTCGTCAAAATATCAATCCATGAGTCTCGAAGACGCGAAAAATTACATTAAATGCAGAACTGTTACAGGCCCAATATGAAAAAAATCCTCTTATGAACAAGGAAACTAATTTTGTTGAAAAATTTAAAAACGATATTGGTAGATTAGGTTAGATAATGAAAGTACCTAATTTTGGCAATCTATGCGTCTCGAAGATGCGAAAAAATATATAATATACATTACAGTTGTATTCCCAATATAAAAAAAACTTTTCCTTATATCAACAAGATAAGCAACATATTTTTTCCAATTCATAAATCGGTATTGCTAGATCATAAGAGGTTATAGAAGGTTCGTCAGTAGGTCACTCGGCGTGGCTCGAAGACGCAAACAAACATGTCAGATACAGTACTGTAGTACTCCTAATATGAACAAAGTTTTTCTCGTATAAACAGAATACACCAATTTTTTTAAGCTTCATAACGCGGTACTGGTCGGTCATAAAAGTTTCACTAATAGGTCAATCGATGCATCTCAAGCACGCGAACAAATAGCCTACATGTAATATTGTCGTGTATTGAATATCAAAACAGTTTTTTTTATATAAACAGAATAAACCATTTTGTCAAACTTCATAAATCGGTACTGGTGGGTCATGAAAGGTTTATCAATAGGTCAGTCGATGCGTCTCGAGGAGATGAACAAATACACTGAATATAATATTGTCGTATTTTGAATATCAAAAAAGTTTTTCTTGTATAAACAGAATAAACCACTTTCTGAAACTTCATAAATCAGAACTGGTAGGTCATAAAAGTTTCAACATTAGGTCGATCGATGCGTCTCAGAGACGCAAGAAAATACGCTGGATGTCGTATTGCTGTATTCTGAATATCAAAAAAGATTGTCTTATATAAAAAAAGGTAAAAATTTTCTTTTTAAATCTCTGAACGCAAGAAAAAATTACTTCTAAATTGTCGATCTAGTTCAAAATTTTATCAGACTTGAATATCAATCGGGGTAGTACTTCATCCAAATTTCATGATCCTCTCTGTTACTTTTTGAAATATGGTGAACAGAAAAAAGTTACACACACACATACACACACGAAAATTTTTAAATAATTTTATTTTCGAGCTCCTGAAATCTATAAAAGTATATACTTAGTAGATACTTATTTTGTGGATTTTAACCAATTTTTCAAACAACAACAAAAATCGATAAAAATAGACTGAAATAGCATTTGCTTACCATTGTTACTGAACTGGGAACAAATGTTTTTACAAATAAAATGTAGAAGTTCGCTAAACTAAATTCTATTTTAGTCGATTAGGAAGGGCTCGAATTATATGATAAACTAATTTCTTTGAAACCTATGCTCAATCTGAATTTGAATTCAAAACAAATTTGAACCTTTTCGTTGAAAAAAAAATGCAGCTAGTCTTTCCAAATCAATTTGTGGCATACCGAATATCGCTTATATTGCCGGTTTCAGTTGCAGCTGGGGAAAGATCGTTTTCAAAACTAAAGATTATAAAGAATTATCTACGAACAACAATGACACAATATCGTCTATCAAACTTAGCTATCATTTCTATCGAGTAGAAAAAGGCACACTAAAAACTAGACATTCATTTTCATCCAGGATCATTTTTTAGGCATTCTAGTGTGATCTCACAAATAGTCTATTTTACTACAAGTTTCTGTTTTATTTAGTTTGCTGACTTCAGATTGATAAATGATCCGAGATAGGGAACTAAATTGATTCAGAAGGTGCATTGTTTCAATTGTTCCATACTTCAATCTTACAAAAAACAAAAAATAAATCAAAACACCAGAGACCGGAATGTTTTAGATTGGACCAGTCCGGGTGCGGACTGGACACTTATAATTCTTAAGGGTGTGGGTCCGAACCCGGACCCCTTAATTTCTTTACGGTTCTGATACATACTTGGACCCTTTCAGTTCTTAGTTAGAGTCCGCAACCGGGACTTTTAAATTATTAAGGGTACAGGTCCTGACCTGAACCCTTTAAGTTCTTAATAGTCGGGACCCGAATCCTTGAGACATGCGGATGAGCAGTATAGTTACACGGTACCTATTGATGCGCAGTAAAGTAAGAAGCTGCTTATAGATACACAGTAGAGTTGCATAGCAATTACACCTGCGCAGTAGAGTTCCATGGATTATACGGATGCGCAGTAGAGTTCCATGATACTCATAGATGCGCAGTAATGTTAGGGGCACAAATGTATGTGCAGTAGAATTACACATCACCTAAATCAGGGCAGTAGAGTTCCATGGAACTTACAGATGCGCGGTATAGTTACACGTTACTTCTGGATACGCAGTAAAGTTATAGGGTACTTATATATGCGCAGTAGGTACATGGAAATTTTGGATGCGCAATTGAATTAGGTGGCTAATTTATCTGCGTATTAGAGTCACGCGAAATTTATCGCTCCGCATTAGAGTCACATAGCACATACGGCTGCACAGTAAGGCGCTTATGCCCTTTTGGTGTGCCAAATATTGGGGCTTATGCCCTTTTGCTTTGTCAAATTTTGGCGCTTATACTCTTTTGCTGTGCCAAATATGGGCCCTCATGCCCTTTTTCTTTGCCATATGTTGGTGCTTATGCCCTTTTGCTTTGCCAAATATGGGCCCTCATGCCCTTTTTCTTTGCCATATGTTGGTGCTTATGCCCTTTTGCTTTGCCAAATACTGACCTTCATAAACTTCTGGAATTTCAACCTTTGGCGCTTTTGTCATTTTGCTTTGCCAAATCTTAGCGCTTATGCTGTTTTGCTTTGTCACATGTTAGCGCGTATGCCCTTTAGCTGTGCCAAATGTTGGAGCTTAGGCCTTTTTGCTTTGCTAAATATTGGCGCTTATACCCTTTTACTTTGTCAAATGTTGGCGCTTATGCCCTTTTGGAAATTCTAACTTTGTTGCTGATACATTTTGTTTTGCCAAATATTAGCGCTTATGTCGTTTTGCTTTGCCAAATGTTAGCGCTGATGCCCTTTTGCTGTGCCACATGTTGGCGCTTATGCTCTTTTGCTGTGCGAAATGTAAGCTCTTATGTCATTTTAGTTTGATAAATGTTGGCGCTTATACCTTTTTGGTGTTTTAAATTTTGATGATTATGCGGCGGTTTGAAAATATTTGCACACGGGCGGAAGAATGTCCAGGTACAGCTCTCCCTTCTGGAAATAATTAACTGAAAACAATTCAGAACGATAAAAAGAAATTTGAATTGTTTCTAATCGTGTTTCTTAATCTTGTGTGCACGATTGGGAACGATTGAGTGTTACAAAGTTTCAATCGTTCCCAATCGTTCCCAATCGGGCCAATCGGTAGTAGGATTTTGAAGTTATGAAGTGGCAATATGATGGAAGCACTTTCAACTCGCGTGAATTATTTGAAAGCGTTTATTTACTTTTTTTGAAGCAACACATTTTAAGCAATATGTTCATTCAAAAAATTAAATTAATGTTTTGTAATAATTTCCATGAGCTGAGAGTGCTAGCCCGTATTAGGTCTGAAAATAAATTTTTGCTTTGTAATAAATACAAATTTTAAGTTAAAAACTTCTTTCACCCCTAGAAAGTATTTGCTATTTTTATAGGAATAACCCCTAGAATTGATAAAACAAAAATAAATTTGTTTTAATATATTATTAGGCCTAGAATAAGAAAATTTATAATTTAATTACAATTAATGGTCTGAGATAGCCCCTAAACATTTTTCCCTCTGGAATAATGTGCACAGAATTTCTTCTACCATATAAAAAGAATATTCTCCAAAAGTAATAAATTAAAAATATTCAAACTGGGTAGTTAGCTAATTAATTCAGCTGGATTTCGGTGCAATTCTGCATTTTTATAAGTTTTGCTTATCAATTTTCTTACTAATTCGATTGAATTTTTAATTGCTGCAAATAAGACTTGATAAAAAATTACAGGCAAAAATACATTTGAAGTTCTATAGGAATCTTTAAACTTTAAAAAATGTGTATTTGTTGTGTTTGTCGAAATTCAAGCTTTTTTTCTGTCTGAAATCGGATTCGGACATTATTTTCTTCTCTCCCCGTCGACTTCCTTTTAGCCACTGGTTATGGTAGCAAATTGTTCCGAATTTCGAAAACCATCAATCTATATCTTTTTATAATCTTGAAAACACTTAAAAACTGTCCACAAAGATATAAAAAATGTACAACACATGTTATTTTTCGTCAGTGAAAACAAACGCCGATCGCCGCCAGAATTGCCGCCCCGATTAAAAACAATTAGCAATGGAAACATAACCTCTATACACAATAGAAAATAATTGAAATCAATTAACAAATGGTACACCGATTAGGAACGATTGAAAACGATTTAAATTTTGACAACTGTGAATCGTTCTGAATCGTCTTCAATTGATTATTTCTAGAAGGGACAAGCAAAATTTTCCCAAGGACAAGAAGATCGCTGGGACGAACGAATATCCGACGTTGAACATAATCTCAATCTAGCGCGATAAAAGACCACTGGGCGCAGTCAATTTGAAGCGTTACATGGGTATCAACCGCGATACGATGAAGGACGACTCAGTAATCTTAGGGCAGAAATCGTGACGGATGAAGTCGAGATAGTGGAGCAAATTCAGAACGAAGTTCAATCCAAAATTGATGCCGAGCAGCTGACAATGAAAGAATGCGAGGATAAAAAGCGTTGTGATTATGAAGAATACCAGTCTGGAGAAGTTGTGGTGGTGAAACGAGCAGCCGAAAGTACTGGAGACACAACAAAGCTTCAACCCAAATTTAAAGGCCCAATTATGGTGATGGAGTCATTGGGACACGATACATTTAAAATCGTGCAATTCAAGCATGCTCAAGCTAGAAGAACCTATACAGCTACGGCTCATGCATTGCAAATGAAACCTTGGCGACCTGGAAATGAAGACTCTCACGACGAAGATGAGAGTCAGAAGAATGGTAACGTGAAGCGAGAGGATGTTAGCGATGATGATCAAAAAGATCTTATACCAGATTCGCAAGAGAAAAATAAATCAGATCATGTAGATAAAGAAATAGCTAGTGATCCAGAGAAGACATCCACGGGCTGCAAGAAAATCCACGAGAGCCCATAAAACGGATTATACGAACACCAAGAAAGTTGAAAGATTATGAACTGTAGTTTTAAATAGGAACAAACGACAGCGTTAGGTTCGAGATGAATGAAACAGTTAAAAAAAAGTTTAATGATACTCCTTACTTAGTTTAGATTGAGGACAATCAAAGGTCGGATGGTCGGATCTGTTAACTTTTATTTTACTGTTATTTTAAAACTAGTTAGTCAACGACTTAAGTAGTGGCTATACAGGAAATGAGTCAAGTTAGTGAGGGAGAGGAAGATAAGGGGAATGGCGAGGATCGCTGGTGGGCGTTCATGGCGAAGGTGTGTCGTGACAGAAAATTTGGTGTAGGGCGGATTGTCGAATTTATGGTCAACCTTAAAATATATATTCGCATTGTTATTACATATTTGTCTGGTATTAGTTATTTCTTTAAACTCTCCGGTGCAAAATGCTGACAATTTTTGGTGATCTGTGGACATGTGGCGATGTGCAGAGAAGATTATTGATTATTTTATCTCAATTGCAGAGTCAAAATTTATTCTTTTTAATTATATAGGAGAAATTAAATTTTTCATGGTGATCTGCAAATAAAAACAAATCTAGAAGCTCTAAAAATTATAAATAATTTGTTTCCACAGGTGGAGTCCACGTCAACTGATCACGAAAATTTTTGCGTCGGAATGGGATTTGGCTATAATTCAGGATATATGATTGCTTGGTGGTGAAAAAAAATCCCACTAAATATTTTTCGAAAATTCGAAAAAATGGCGGAGATATGGGACTTTTGAGTATTTGGACATCTTTTTTTTTAAATGACGGATCTTGGGTTCTAATTGACCAATTTAACTTGTCGACGTCTGAACTTACTTGCTTTAGGATAAATATCAAAATTAGAAAAATAACAACAAAAAATGTTCTTCCAACAATTTTGTGAAAAAAAAAAATAAAAATGAGAAAGGTGTTTCCCAAAAAACGTCATTTTTTATTATTTTTTTTTGTCAGAGGTCTTCTATGGCGTGGCGCGGTTTAGCAGGGCAAATTAAAGTGTCGTTGGACAAATTAATAATCAAACCACAATTATTTTCATGATGTTTAAAAATTTTATAAATAAAAATCAATAGAGTTTTGCATATATTGTGCAACTCTGATTTTTTGAAAAAGGTTTTTAATACTTTTGTATTTCATTAAAAAAATAACAATAACCAAAATTTTAGACTTTTGAAGAATACCGTTCGTTATAAAATATTCAGATTTACGAAAAAAGATCTAGAATCAATGATACAACAATCTGGAAATGATTTTCAGTAGAACTGTAGAAGTTTAAACTTAATCCGTTCGCGTGGGCGGTCAAATAATCGCCTTTTTGGAATTTCGAATGTCGCGCTCGCTAGTGAGCGTAGGGTGAGACGGGATGGGCATGTATTCTTTAGTTACACTTACGAGCGCTATTTCCTGCAACTTTCGCTATATAAATAATATAATAATATAATATATAAATAATGAATTTTTATAAAGAAGATGTTTGCCGAGTTGTATCAGAGTTTCTTTGTTTACATGACAGTAAACAATTAACAAAAAGCAGAAAAAACAGCAAAAAATAAATAAGTGAATGAAAATAATATTGTGGGGATTAGCAATGCTTGATCACTTAATTTCAACTAAATTTTTACAATGTTTAGACAAAAGGGGTTTGTGAGTTGGATCAATGAAAATAATTAGACAATTTGTTATGCAGTAAGCAAATTATTATTTTTCATTATTAGAGAAGCTCGTGAAACGCGCAAGATTTGTCGTCTTGATTGATTATTTGCTAATTGGTTAAATAAGTTTTTTTAAAAAATTATTAAACCATAATTACAGGATAATTTAGGGGGTTTCACTTAAAAAATGGTATTCATTTTTTCAGAAATAGTGGGAACGGTAATTGATTATAAAATTTGTTCACTATATAACATAAAATTTATTAATTTCCATTAATCCAACTCACAAACCCCTTTTGTCTATACATTGTAAAAATTTAGTTGAAATTAAGTGACCAAACATTTCTAATCCCCATGAAATTATTTTCATTCACTTATTGGTTTATAACAAATACAACAAATGTTGAAACTTCTACAGTTCTACTGAAAATCATTTCTCAATTGTTGTGTAATTGATTATAGATCTTTTTGAATGGATCTGAATATCTTATGACCATAGATGACCTGTCGTTTGAATTTTTGTCTTGAAAACAAGGCATAAACCCACTCCAATAATTTCAGGATATGTAGACCCCACTTATGCCTTCCACTGATGAAAAAATGAAATATGACATTTTTTGGGAAACGCGTTTTGCATTTTTATTTTTTTCACAAAATTTTAGAAACAAATTAAAAAAAAAAATTATTTTGAAAAGTATTTTAAAACAAGTAGATTCAGATGTCACGTCCTGTGACGTATTATAACTATATTATGTATACTTATATTATTAATAATTGCTATATTTATACTTATAATTTATATTAATAATTATGATAGAAAAGGATTTTTTAGATGACAGTTGCTCCCAGTGGGACCCTGCGGTGGTTGTTAACCTTTAGTTTTTAATTATATATATATATAATTCAGGTCGTGATTCAACTGGTATTTTTCTTTGATGAAGGGTGTTTTCATTAATTGTATTTTTGTTCATTTTATAAAATTATTGTCCTTTCAAGAAGTTTTCATTATTTTTAACTTTTTGAATAGGCTTACCTTTGGCTTACCAAATTTTTATATTAAGTTATATTTAAGCCTCTAATATCAGCGGACATTTTAAAAATTACTTAGATCTCTTTTCAACAATCGTCACACTTTGTAATCGATTTTGAGATTAATTAGAGATTATTAATATATTTTTTAATTGCAGAATGCAGTAGATGACATGACCTGGCCCCTGTTGCGTATTTAGTTTCATTTTGACCTATATTCTACTAAGGTCCCTTTTTCGACAAACATCAGTAATACAAAACTGCTTGTAAGGGAAATTAGCTTTTGTTCGTAAATCCATGATTATTATTCTTTTTTATTAAAGCATTGTGTAAATCTTGTCACAAAATTCTTTTAACACGAATTTAATTAGAGATTCATCATCATAGTTAACACTGACATTACTGATAGGATGGTGGTTCCCCGAATTATTGTTTGAAGAAGCTGTTTATTATCTTCTGAACACGAGGAATACGTGATTGACTTTCGGTTTGTGAAAGAAGAAACGTCTTCGAGTTTCAAAGAAGGCCAATGTAAAGCCGCAGTTATAAGTCCACATAGATTTACAACTAACGGAAAATATCGGGGAATTACATCGATCTAGGTACTTCCCCTAAAAATGATAAGTAATCACATAGAATATTTAGGGTATATATAAGCATTCTTCTGATCTCGAAAGACATACTGTTTCATCTTCACCAATCAAAGATTATAATCAGTGAGAACGAGAAGAGGTGAGTGGGACTGAATTTTTAAAATTATTCCACAAAAGAAACATTTATTACTTTCATTTTCAATAATCTTTTTCTATTTGCCAAATATTATCCGATTTAAAAAACGCATTGAATGTTAATAATTAAATGGATTGCGGATTGTTTTCTATACTGTTTACAAGTATGTATGCAAAACCTTATGGAAACTAAAATTCAAAAGTAGCTAATCTATAGGATCAAAATAGTTTAAACTATTCATATTTGATAATTTTGTTGTATAATATTTAATCGTGTTAGAATTGTTGAAACATGTTGAATATGTGTTTTATTTTTACTTACAGCTAAATATCCAACAACGTGAGGGATTTTTTGTCCATTTTTATGATGATTTCTGCGATGCTAGCAGTAACTTACGCTGACCTTTTAATCCAAAACCACAATCATATCCCGGAACAGAAGTTTTCAAGCCCGTAAGTGTAACGTTTAAAAGATATTATAATTACTGCTGGTTTATGAATACACCTCCATGTCACTCTAAAACTGTGTGCAAATAACCCGTATAAGAACAATTGTCAAAGCATGCCGATGTTGAAGTCGTATATTCCCAGAACATGGAGTGACCCAAAGTTAATTGCCTTCTGCATTCATCCCGCAATATGAATTTTCAATTTGATCACTAAAGTTTATGCTTAAAGCCTAATTCTTTTAATAAATTTCTTTCATTTCACAATACTTATATTTCAGCGTCTCTGAAGATCTCCTGAAGATGACAAGAACAAAGTTACCGTTAGCGCTAGCAATATTGGCGGTAAGTCAGCATATCAAGTAGAATACGAGCGCAAACTTTACGAAAATAAATACGGAAGTATCGGTGCAAATATTGGAGTCAACAAGGACCCAGGTCAGAAGCCAGAAACTCAAGTTGGAGTCAGCGGATCCTTCAACTGGTAATAAGTTTCTCCATTGAAATGCCCTCTCTGATGCACATTATACTATAATTAAATCATTTCGACCATTATAATCAATTGTCAGTGCATATGAAAAAATAAAATTATCTGTAAAGAGTTACTTTGTTTAAATCTTATTCACGAATATCTCTCGACACGTAGATTAAGAAAAGAGTTAATTAAAATTATGTATCTGATAATTAAATTTTGATTCATTTCATATTAGAACTTTTCAAAAGACAAACAATATTTTGATAATTTCAAAATTATTCATTCTCACATTACACTACTTCTTTGTTTTTAAAGCAGATTACGGTCCCCGGTGGACAAAACTTTTCTACTTGAAATGAGCAAGTTATGTGATCATATTTAACAAAATGTTTGACCATGAATTGAAATGTCTCCCTGATTGATGTTGTGGAGTTTCTATAAGCCCTAAAAATTATAAATTTACTATTGCGTATAGTAAATAATGATCAACTTTTAGCTTCAGATGATAAAAGTAGGGTATACCTATTTTTCACAATGGCTGGACAAGACATTCCATTTCCACTTATACTACTACCCTCTCTCGGTTAGCTTGAACCAATTTTGACTAATAAATGGTTTCCTGACGCAGTCTTTTCCTGTATGATAATAGAAAAAAATAATAGTAAAAATAAATAATAATCAACTTCAGGCTTCGGACGACAAATTTAGGCTATACATATTTTTCGAGTTTCTCAAATGAATGCTCTTGTACTTCGAATTATGGAAACTACAAACTCTATCGGTATGTCCAATTTGATTTGAAGTAGCGAAAACTTCGAATGAGAAAATATTTTTAAAATTGAAAGAATAGCCATTTCAGTAGGGATCAAAACGAAACTTCGAATTATCGAAAATTCAAATTATCGGCTGTTCGAATTACGGAAATTTCACTGTAGTTGATGGGAACTATTTTTTTACAATGGCTGGACGAGACATTTTCTTTCCACTTAGACTACTACCCTCTCACGGCTAGCTTGATCCAATTTTGACTAAAAGGTGGTTGCCTCTCACATTTTTTCCCTGAATATGTTTTGGCGATGTCTCCTGACTATTTGAAGCCGTAAATGAAAAAAAATCTTTCGCACTCATTTTAAGGTATCTTAATAGTTCTTTGTGGGGTTATTCAGTATATTTTCATTCAAATAATTGGAAATTTAATGTTCATTGGTATAAGCCCTTTAGAATCCAAAAAGGCCACGTATCCAAAAAAGCTTCTAATAATTAAACATCATCTAACATTCAGAAGGCTTTAAAATCTCTTTAAACAGGAGAACAAAGTCAGTTCTTTCTGAATTGCTCCTTCTCAGTGCATTGCTCACCTAAATAGTCCGAACAAGAATTAAAGTGCACAAAATTTCCTATAATATTTAACAAAAATGCAATGTTTTATCTGGGATAGTTTAGGAGATATGACTTCCAGGAGTGATATTTTATTGGGCAATGACCTAAAAAACAATCTAGTTTTAGTTTTGAAGAAATATCTCATGTCCTGCTAGGATTTTCAATGAAAGTTGCACTTCTATCAGTTAAAGCAGAATTAATTTGCCGGAGAAAAAAACAATCCTCTAGCTCTGATAAGTCTAAAGTTATAATTTCCTATAAACTTTTTTATTCACGTGGAATGCAGCAGACACAGGATATTGCCGACAAACTCAAATCCTAATAAAATTCAATGAAAAGGGTGATTTTAGGAAACGATAATTCTAGATTTATCAGTGTTAGAGGATTGTCTATTTTCTCCGGTAAATTTAATCTGCTTTAAATTTTGGGAGTGCAACTTTCATCTAAAATGTATGCAGGACATGAGATATTACACGAACACTAAAATTAAATTCTTTTTAGGCCAGTTTTTTAATAAAAAATCACTTCTGGAAGTCATATCTTCTAAGCTTTTCGAACTAAAATATTGCATTTCCGGTAAATATAATAGGAAATTTTGTGCACGTTAATTCTTTTTCTGACTAATTAGGCGAGAATGCACTGAGAAGGAGCAATTCAGGAAAATTGACTTTCTGCACCTGTATAAAGATATTTCAGAGCCTACTGAATATTCTGAATTTCTAATGATTTAAGCGAAAATATACTGAATAGCACCACAAAAATATTATAGAAAAATTGTTGTTCCTCCCAACTACAGTGAAACTTCCGTAATTTGAACCGCTGATAATTTGCATTTTCCATAATTCAAAGGTTCGTTTTCATCCTTACTCAAACCTCTATTCTTTCAATGTTAAAAATAACCAGAGCTTTCATTTTAGAAACTCCAAAAATTTGTATCCCCTAAATTTTCCGTCTAAAGCCTTAAGCTAATTATTGGTATTTATTTTTACTATTATTTATCTCTATTATTAAACAGAACGAAGAATGCATAAAAATAGAAGTTTCCTCCTTGCATTCTTTTGAAAACAGAAGTTACAATCAAATTCTGATCTAAGAGTGTCTTATACCAATAAACATTAAATTTCCAATGATTTGAATAAAAATATACTGAATAAACCCACAAAGAAACAATTAAGATACCCTAAAATAGGTACGAAAGAGTTTTTCATTCACGGCTTGAAATTGTCAGGAGACATTCCCAAAACATATCCAGGAAAAAAGACTGCGACAGGAAACCACTTATTAGTCAAAATTGGTTCAAGCTAGCCCAGAGAGGGTAGTAGTATAAGTGGAAAGGGAATGTCTTGTCGAGCCATGGTGCAAAAAATAGGAAGTTCCTCTCAACTACAGTGAAACTTCCATAATTCGAACCGACGATAATTTGAATTTTCGATAATTCGAAGTTTGTAGTTTTCATAATTCGAAGTACAGGAGCTTTCATTTTAGAAATTCGAAAAATATGTATACCCAACATTTTTCGTCTAAAGCCCAACGTTGATTGTTATTTACTATAAGCAATAGTAAATTTATTATTTTTAGGTCTAATAGAAACTATACGATATCAATCAGGGAGATCTTTCAATACATGGACAAACATTTTGTTACATATAATCACATAACTTGATCACTGTATGTCGACAAGTTTTGTCCACCGGGGATCGTAATCTGCTTTAAAAGCAAAGAAGTAGTGTCATGTGACAATTAATAATTTTGAAATTATCAAAATATTGTGTGTCTTTCGAAAATTTCTATTACGAGATGAATCAAAATTTAATTGTCAGAGACATTAATTGAAATGACTCTTTCCTTAATCTACGGGCCAAAAGGTATTCGTGAATAGGATTTAAACAAAGTAACTCTTTACAGATAATTTTTTTTTATCATGCACTGACAATTGATTACAATGGTCGGAATAATTTCATTATAGTATAATGTGCATCATGGAGGACAATATGTCAGTGGAGAAACTTATTACCAATTGAAGGATCCGCTGACTCCAACTTGTGTCTCTGGTTTCTGACCTGGGTCCTTGTTGACTCCAACATTTGCACCAATGCTGCCGTATTTATTTTCGTAAAGTTTGCGCTCGTATTCTACTTGGTATGCTGATTTACCGCCATTATTGCTAGCGCTAACGGTAACTTTGTTCTTATCGTCTTCAGGAGATCTTCGGAGACGCTAAAATATAAGTATTATGAAATTAAAGAAATTCATGGAAAGAATTAGGCTTTATTTATAAACTTTACTTAGCAAGTTGAAAATTGATATTGCGGAACAAATTCTCCATATTCTGGAAACATTCGACTGCAGCATCAGTGTGCTTTGGCAATTGTTCTGATACAGGCTATTTGCACTCAGCTTGAGAGTTAACTTTGAATTGGTTCCGGAAACCAGCAGCAATTAGAATATCTTTTAAACGCTACACTTACGGGCTTGAAAAGTTCTGTTCCGGGATATGATTGTGGTTTTGGATTAAAAGGTCCTTGTCCGGGAAAAGTTGGGAAATCTGGCTGATCAGGGGTCGGAACAGGCAAAAGGCCAGCGTAAGTTACTGCTAGCATAGCAGAAATCATCATAAAAATTGACAAAAGATTCCTCATGTTGTTGAATATTTACCTATACGTAAAAATAAAACACATTTTTAACATCTTTCAACAATTCTAACACAATTAGATATTATACAAAAATGATCTATATGAATAGTTTGAACTATTTTGATCATACAGATAAGCTAATTTTGTATTTAAGTTTGCATAAGGTTTTACATACTTGTAAAAAGTATTTAAAACAATCCACAATAAAAATAAATACTGATTCACATTCGAACCCTCATTTAGCATTGTCCTTCCATTTATATTAGGAATATAGTATATAGTTCCATTCAAGTATTAACATTTAAAGTGTTTTTAAAATCGAATAAAACTCGGTAAATAGAAAAAGAATTTTCAAAATAAAAGTGGTAAAATGTTTCTCTCATGAAGAAATTTTACAAATTAAGTGTCACTCACCTCTTCTCGTTCTCACTGATTAAAATCTTTGATTGGTGAGGATGATACAGAATGTCTTTCGAGATCAGAAGGATCCTTATATATGCCCCAAACGTTCTAAGTTATTACTGAGCAGTTTTAGGGGAAGTACCTACATCGACGTACTTCCCCGATATTTTCAGCTGGTTATAAATCTATGTGGATTTATAAATGTGACTTTACATTGACCTTCATTAAAACTCGATGACGTTTCTTTTTTCACAAACCATAAGTCGATCATGTATTCCTCGCGTTTAGAAGATAATGAACAGCTTCTATAAATAAGAATTCGGGGAAAAACCGTCTTATCAGTAATGCCAGTGTAAACTATAATTATGAGTCTCTAATTAAATTCCTGTTAACAGAATATGGTGAGAGGAGTCCACTTATTGAATGTTTCCTTATTTATTTAGCGAAATGTTCTACATCAAAATTATTTTACACAATAAAAAAAAAGAATAATAATCATGGAAATATCAAGAAATGGTAATTTTCCTAACAAGCAATTTTGTATTACTGGCGAAAAGTTTGTGAAAAAATGTCCTAAGTAGTATTTGGTTCAAAATGAAACTGAATACGCATAAAGGATTTGTCGTCTACTGAATTCTGCAATAAAAAATATATTAATAATTTCGAATAATACAGGTTGCGATAAAAATGAAGTAAGCCTGATCAAAAGGTGAAAAATTGTTTTGACTACTTGAAAAAACAATAATTTTGTAAAATAAAAAACGCGATGAAACAAAACAGCCTTCCGTACTCTCTAAATCTGAATCAGCGATAAGTATACCGCTTATTCAAATCAGCGTATATACGCTGATTTGAATCAGCGGTATACTTATCGCTGATTCAGATTTAGAGAGTAAAGAAAAATGCCAGCTAATTCATGACCTGAATCTAATTTGCAAAAACAGATCTGAGTATCACAAAAACAAACAAACATTTTCGATAAACGTCACACGAAAAAGTGGTTTAAATAAGGTGAAAAAGTGTAATATAATTTTAACTTTTCTCTAACAGAAGTTTTGAATCATGAGTCGTAATTCAAATAAAAGAAATATAGGGATATTATTCAGTAATAAAGACTACGTAAAGTATGGTTAATCTCCCGAAAAGGCATATATAATATACATCGTGGAAAAGGGATCGTATCAGACAAATTAGTTAGATCCCATTTCTTCTTTAAAAACTGTTTTTCTCCATTTAATTGAAAATCAAGCTAAAATTTCAGTAAACGTGATATATAAAGAGCTTATTCGTCCTATTTATTCATGCAATTTACGCATATTCACTTTTTTTGATGTTTATTAAATGGAGATTTTATTAGTTAGACCTTTTTTTGACCAACAACTTCAATTTTAATGAATAATTAATAATATAAAAATCAAGCCTACGCACAGTGTAAGCAAAATCACTTTTTGTGGGGAAAAGTCTGTCTATAACCAAATTTTCCATCGATTTTGACGCTTTTTTTTTAATGACCGTAAGGCTTTCGTGTATATCGAGTCGGTGCGAGAATTTCGAATTGGCTTAACGTGAATTTTTTATTCAACAACAAAATAAGCAATATTTTTATCCTAACTTTTCAGATGTACCTTTTTTTGTAAGATCTGTGAATTCACTAAACTAGTGCTAACATCAGTGTAATTACTATCTAGCAATATTTTTTAGTAGGTTAGAGTAAGAAAAAAATTGTTTATAATGTTTGAAACAAATTCATGAACAAAAGCCATTTTTTTGTGATTCGCAATGATTAGTGATTTGAAATTTACAGTTTTACATAGAATATGAGATAAATGTTTGCCTAATTGTGCTTATTAAAAAATATCTTCTGCTTGGCAGCATTATTTAAACAATTGTTATTTTAAAAATACACAGTTTTCGTATGTCGAAATGAATAGGCTCCATTTTTTGGTGCAAAATCGACCAAAAATGTCTTGCCAATACTCCTTGCTGTCACTTTTCATAAATGAACAACAACTGATAATTATTTAAACAATATTTATGAACAAATTCACATTTTTAACATTATTCCACGAATAGGGCTAATTTTTTTGCGGGCCCCAGTAAAAATGTATCGTTAGTGACTCCTGTTTGTGATTTTGTTTAAATTGATGAAAAAATTAATTTTTTGAACAATTTTTATAAATAAATGCACATTTTGACGATTTTTTCAAGAATAGGCTCCATTTTCTTTACCAAATCAACTAAAAATGTATTTCCAATGACTCTTTGCTATGATACTTTGGCAACGGATAAAAAAAGTTAATTATTTAAACAATTTTTCGGAAAAAATTCACATTTTGGTCACGTTTGCAGGAATAGGATTATTTTTTTCGTGCAGTAAGCTAGAAATGCCTTACAAATGATTCCTTGTTGCCTTGTTTGTCCAATTAACAAGAACTGTTCATTATTTAAACAATATTTATGTAGAAATGCACAGTTTGACTATTTGTCCATGAAAGGCATTAATTTTCTTTACGGAATCAACAATAAATGTCTTGCCAATTATTCTTTCTTGTCACATTTTCCTAGTATCAAATTATGTAGTTATTGTTACTCATGATATTTTATGGAATAAATACATAATTTGATAATACTATAACTAAAAACGCATCACACCTTTGATTAATACATGTAATGACCTTGGATGTTTTAACTCACTCCGCAAAAAAAATCAACATTGAAAAATGGTCAAACTGTGAATTTCTTTATAAATATTGTTTAAACAATCAACACTTTTTCCCAATTAGGAAAATGTGAAAAGAAGGAATAATTGGCAAGACATTTATCGTTGATTCCGTAAAGGAAATCAATACTTTTCATGGAAAATGGTCAAACTGCATTTCTACATAAATATTGTTTAAATAATTAACAGTTCTTGTTAATTGGACAAACAAGGCAACAAGGAGTCATTGGGAAGACATTTCTAGCTTACTCCACGAAAAACATGCCTATTTCTACAAAAGTGACTAAACTGTACATTTGCTTATAAAAATTGTTCAAATAATTAACTTTTCTTATCCGTTGTCAAGTATCATAGCCAAAAAAATGGCCCTATTCGTGGAATAATGTTAAAAATGTGAATTTGTTTATAAATATCGTTTAAATAATTACCAGTTGTTGTTAATTTCAAAAAAATGACAGCAAGGAGTCATTGGCAAGACATTTTTGGTCGATTCTGCAAAAAAAAAACGGAGCCTATTCATTGCGACATACAAAAACTGTGTATTTGTTTATAAAAATTGTTTAAATAATGCTTCCAAACAGCAGATATTTTAAAATAATCATAATTAGGCATACATTTCTCTCATATTCTATATAAAAACTGTGAATTTTAAACAACTAATAATTACGAATGACAAAAATTTGCTTTTGTTCATTAATTTGTTTGAAACATTATACAAACATTTTTTTTCTCACTCTAACCTACTAAACTCTATTGCTATATAGTAATTATACTGACTTAAGCTCTTCTTTAGTCAATTCGGAGATCTTACAAAAAAGGTACATCTGAAAAGTTAGGATAAAAATATTGTTTACTTTTTTTGTTAATTAAAAAATTGTGGTTTAGCCAAATCGAAATTCTCGCACCGACTCGACATACCCGAAGGCCTTAGGGTCATTTGAAAAAAAACCTCAAAATCCATTGAAAATTGGGTTGTAGACAGACTTTTGTCCACAAAATGTGTTTCTGGCTGCACTGTGCTACGTGCTAAAATAGTGAAAAACAGGAAAATTTTTTCTTCGAAATTGGCAATATACATGTCCTCGAAAATTAGTGCCTTTGACCTAAAGTAAGAAAAATAAATCCAAAATTTTATGAAACAACTAAGGCCATCGATAGAAAAAGGGCACGTAGGTCTTTTTATGAAAAGTATATCAAGTTAACATCGATTTATGTTGTGTGAATCACTTTACAAGAGAAAAATGATTTTAGATTCTGAACACGCACACTAGCAATTTATAAACAAATTATACTTTTTTATTTCAATAATTTTTGCAAACTATTATATATGTTATTAATAATATATATGTGTAAATATTATATCCTTATATAGCCTATTATATTAATTTTTGTTTGTTTTTATTTTACACATTTTTACACATTTATACATATTACATTTATATATTATATATTTTTCTTTTTTATACATTTTATAAGGTTCACTTATATATAAAAGAAAAATAAGTGATTTACAATGAAGGTTTAAATTGAAATTTCTCATAATACTGTGGTTCCCCGAATTACTGTTTATACAAACTCTGTTATCAATGAAACACATACATTGGAGTATGTTAGAACATACTTTTGACGTTAATCAACACTTTTTGAGATATATAAGAATTCTTCTGATTATGAAAGACATGTAGTATCACCTTAAGCGATCACACAACAGGTAAGACAAACTAAATCGTGAAAATTAGTTTCCGAATAATGAAAATTTTGACTATTTAAATTTCGAGATATTGTTAACATCATATGATTTGCATATTTTGATATTAAGAGTGGCTACAATATATCTACAAAAAATACGCTGATTCATAATAAAAATCATCAAAATATTTCAATCACCTTCACACCGTTTTTCTAATTAGATTCTAATAGTATTTTAATATCAGTAGAATCAACTGAAGTATATAGTTCATTTTGTTAGTTAGAGATTCTATGCATCACAACAACCGTATTTCAATCATGTTAGTAAATTCTGTTGCCCGAAAGCAAAGCATTCTTCGGTATATCAACGGATTTCAATAGTGTTTATTACTTTTACTTACAGAAAACCATTTAACAACATGAGGGGTCTTTTGTCGATTTTTATTATGTTTTCTGTGATACTAGCCGTAACTTACGCTGGCCTTCTGCCTCAACCAGATCCCGCAACAGGACCTTCTAATCCCGTAAGTATACAATTTAGAAATATATCGTTATTATAGCTGGTCTATAAAATCACGGATCATTCTGAAACAGTATTAGGATTAAAATCAGGCTGGATAAAATGTAGAGAAGAGGATATATTAAAGTTTTATTACGTCTGAGAAATGAATAACAAAATTGAAGGTAAAATATATATATATATATATTTCATAGGATAAGCCTGTAGTCGTGTGTTTTGAGTATAAAGAGCGACACAATATTAACTGCCATGATCATTTGTCTCGCAATGCATTTTGAATTTAATAACCTATCTATTAAAAATAATGCTTAATTCTTACTGAAATTAATTCAATTTTATAATTCTTATATTTTAGCGTTTCCGAAGGTCTACTACCGACGACAAAAACCAAGTTTCCGTTAACGCTAACAAGGGTGGTGGCCGTAGATCATCGTACAGTGGAGGATACACGGGTCAAATTTATGGAAATGACCGCGGCGGTGTCGATGCACATGTTGGAGTCAGCAAGACCGAAGGTCAGAAGGCAGAAGCTAAAGTTGGAATCAGTGGAACCATTACTTTTTAAATTTTTTTTTGTCATTAAAATTCTGTATTCTATGTTGCTCATTATACTAATTATAAATGAATCATGATTATAATGATCAATTCTCATAGTGTCAAGAAAAAATACAATTATCTTGAAAAAGTTTATTTTCTTTGAATTTTATTAATAAATATATGTTGAAACCTGGAATAAGCAATGAATATAATCTAAGCTCTTAAAGAAACAACAAGTTTAGTTTAATAATACACTTTACTTTATGAATATTGTTTATAACATAGTTTCGCTAATTGAACAGAAATAGAAAATAGTGATTGGATAACTTCTTTTTCAAAGAATGTAAGAACTTTTCGCACTTTAGCACTAATTCAGATTTCGAGATTTCATTTTTTCAATACGCCAGCAGAAAAGGAACGCATTCTGAACTAGGATTCAGTAGATTTAATTAAATATGAAAATATATAAAGGTGTACATAGTTTTTCGGTGTATATAGGGAGTCAAATGAAATATCTGTACAAAATTGTTGCATAAAATGCGTTATAAGCATTGAATATATATATATATATCTATATCTATCTATTTCAATGAAGTATTTTAGAAAAGCTATATTTATATATGCTTCTGGTATTTAGGTTTTTTATAAACGAAATACATTTATTTCAAAAGCAGCTTGCGAATAGACCTCATTGCTTGATTGTTTACCTATATCCTTTAATCAAATATCTCACATAACAATTAATGTACACAATACTATTTATGACAAAATTCAGCAATCAGAAAAACCAATTACGGACGGAAAGAGTTTCATAAACGTCATTGATGGAAAAAAGCCCATAGGCTATTGGACGCTTTTTCCATAAATGTATTAAGTTCATACTCTCCCTAGGGATCGCGGGACCTTGCAGCTGGCGGGAAGGCCTAAAGGTCTCTTCTGGGGAACTGACCGACTCTAGACTTTGGGACATAAACTAAGGAGCGAACCTTCCAGGGGTTATAGTAAGGTCTCCCAGAATATCGAGGGTACGAGTTCTCATGCTTCCAAGCCACGCTGTAATCGCCGTGTCAAGGGCACACCAGGTCGAATCCCATAGCATGTAGAAGCGCCCCCTGCGAGTGGGACTTTGCAATGGATGTTCCTTATTTTCCTAGCTTCTCGTTGGAACAAAATAGGCGACTCACAAAACAAAGAACAAACAAAACCAATGAGATCTCTGATACAGGACCCTCATCTGATTCACCGCCAAAGGTGGATCAGATGAGGTGGTGGGTCTTTCTTACAGCTTCTCCGTAAGGAAGAAGAACCGTAGCGGTGCAGAGAGAAAAAGAGCCTGCTTAGCGTGGCTTGCAAAACGCAGTCAAGACACTTGACAGGGAGCCATGTCTGCGGAAACATCGGGAGCAACTCCTCTGGTTTATTCTTCAGGCAAGAGGAAGAAGGACTCTAAAGGCACTCCCCCGAACAGGGAGTTGAAACAGCAAAAGGCTCTGAAAACACAAGGCCTCACTTTCGCTCAGATGACTAACAATGTCCCGGTGAGACTTGTCATTGCCACAATTGCCCTACCAGTACAATCAAGTTTAGGAATAGACCAGAATAGTGGAGAACTCCGTAAAAAGACTAGAGCGTTGCGCAACAGGTCAAACAGAATTAAGTTGCCTTCAAATTGGGACATCTAAAAGACGGACCAGCATAAATACAACAAAAATATAAGAATTCATGAACATGAAGATTGGAGGGGCTTCTGCAAGGAATAAAAGAACATTTCGGAAACAGCGAGGGTCTTCAAGATCCTGTAAAAAAATCCGAAAACTCACTTCAGCTCATAAGGATCGATGATGGTGAGTTTGCCGAAAACGAAATAGAAACGCTGAATCACCTGATGGAAGTCCACTTCCCGGGTTTTCAGCGAACTTGAACCGAACGAGAGGTGGAAGGCTGGGACCAAGAGAGGGTACAGGCTGACTGGAATTTTGCCACTGAGGTCCTTGATATCAAGAAGGTGGAATGGGCCGTTGGCTGCATCTGCCCCTTTAAATCACTAGAGGCGGATAGCGTCTATCCTTTTCTCTTACAAAAGGGCGTGGACTGCTTCGTCGTCCCACAGACGATACTATTTAGGGCAAGTATTGCCCTAAAAACGGTACAATCGGCATGGAAGGATGGCAGAGTGGCCTTTATTCCCAAACCTGGGAAGGAGGGCTACACTGCTGCTAAAGATTTTCAGCGAATCAGCTTGAAGTCCTTCATCCTGAAGACGCTAGAGAGGCTGGTCGAGAGGTATATCAGGGATGAGATGCTTATACCCTCTCCGCTGCACAAAGGTCAGCACGCCTCTCAGGCAGGCTGCTTGGTAGAAACTGCGTTTCATGCTGTCGTGCAAAATTGGAGCAGCAGCTGGAACAGGGAGGTGGGCACCTTCTTGGATATAGAGGGTGCCTTCAGCAATACCCCTACAGAAGTCATCTGTTGATAAGTTTAAAGGTGTGGAGTGCCAGTCCAACTAGTAAGCGATTAAATTTTCATCCCCGATTAAATTGATTTAATCAGCACATTTCTTTCCACCATCTTTCAGAGTGGTTCGGCTGCTAGAAAAGCTAGTTACAGCTATTTCCATTATCTTTTTCTGAAATTTGGAATTAGATCCAAAATTTGGCCAGCTTATCAATTGATAAATTTAGTAATAAATTTTTATGTTCGTCAATATAATTAAAATATTTTTTAAATAATAATAAAATGTAAACTTAAATGTTTATTTAACTCGACTCGAGTCAAGTTCATTTTTAACGCTCAGCAGTTCGCAGCTTAACTACATGTCGAGAAAGTAAACATAACCTGCTAACGGTAGCGTTTAGAAGTATTACAGGAGCATATGAGAACAACGCACAAAGCGACCATAGGATTAATGCTCTGTGAGGAACCCCTACATATTGCGATAACTGCGAGTGTGGCTCACGCGATGGGACGCCTGGCAAGACAAACGGATGAACTTGGGTGACTAGACACACTAGGCTCCCAAGTGACATCAGCACACTGCCAATTCTAGAGATGAGATAAGATGAAATCATAAAACGTTTCAACTTGACCAAGACTTTCCGCATCTGCATCCCAACTAAAGACATGTGGAAAGCAAACGGTTACCCGCTCCTTCAAGGGGAAATCTAGTAAAAAGATGGATCTACAGGATTGGGAGAGTCAGGAAGGAGGGGATTAGGGATCCTGCTTAGGTGGCATGCCACCGGTTTTCAAGAGGAGGTTCTGGCCGTCCTTCGCTATGCAGTGAAGAACAACGTGGCTCTCATATGGGTTCCTGGTCACACAGGGATCAAGGGCAACGGAAAGGCGGACCAGTTGGAAAAAGGTGAAGCAGCAAGTGAATACATAGGACCGGAACAGGTACTCGGACTAGTATCTTGCTGCATCGGGATTGTCATCAAAAGCTGGATCCGGACGAAGCACCGGGAGTACTGTGAACAAACTCAGGTTTACTGACAGGCGAAAGTCATCCTGGGCGATACGTACAGGATGGACAGATCCAGGGAAATCCTAGGTTTACCCAAGAAAGTCATAAAGACAGTGATTCAGATGCTCACAGGGCACAACCACCTGAACTATCGCATGCACAAGATGGAATATAACTCCACGACATAGTGCAGGAAATGTAGCAGGAATGATGAAACAAAACATGTCTTATGCCAGTGCCCGTCATTAGTTAGGCTCACGCTACAATGCGTTGGGGTACATTTATTGAAACCTGAGGATATTAAAACGCGATCAGTGGTTGACATACTAGGCTTCATCAAAAGGTACGGGGTCAACTACTGAGAGCGAATAATTAAGGGTGTGGCACAATAGGCTCTTTAGCTTGAGGGCCAGGGGGAATGCATGGTGGCTCGCCACCTGCACATAAACTAACTAAACTAACTAACTATTAAGTTCATATTGATGTTCCATACATTAATTATTTGAAATTGGTACAAATTGAGTAATGGCAACTAACTTGAAAGTGAACTAACGCAAAAAATGTTCCGTAAAACTAACCAGTCAAGTACAGCGCTAGAGCTAGTGTAACAGACCTTATCGTAATGATATCCCTGAACGAAGTATATCATCTCAATAAAAAATTAGACGCCTTTACGAGTATATATGGGGTAAAATTCGCCGAGTGTTCCCGCCAAAGATTTTGTTGTCTCCTCCCAGCAAAACGGAAAGAATATATACGGATTGGGGCGAATTAACATTTTTGTAATGCGCGTAAATCCCGTTTTCTGATTCGTTCAAACGCATTCAGACGCATTTAGATGAATTTAGACAACGCAAATTGAATGCGTGTGAATTCATATGAATGCGTGGTCAGGGTCAATTAGAAAAAAATTAATAAAAAGTGCATGCGTCGACACTTGAAACAGCGATCCCTCGTGTATCAGTCCAGAGTACCCGCCACGGAGCTACGAGACAAGTTACTAAACATTTAAAATAAATTGTATATGCCCCACACGTTGGTTTTCCTGTTACGGATTAAATTGTATAAATCAACAGTTGCTGAAATTCGCGCTAACGCAATGGTTCGAATTCAAGTGTGTACTTTACTCTCGCGAATTCAGATGCATTGGCCAATGTTGAAGCGTTTGCGTGCGGATGCATTAAAGTGTATTCGCTGACTTTACACCTTCGCACCGTATTTATACATATAGAAAGATTCAAAATTGAAATACCGTCTTCAGAAATTTACACGCATTGACACATCCCACTTGAAAAAGTGGACGAACAAAAGGACGTAAAAAAGTACGTATAAAAGGACGTTCAAAAGTACTTATAAAAGGAATAAGAATTTAATCGATGAATTTTAGGTTATTACTTTAGTTTTAAATATTTGACCAGATTTGGGTGCATCAAAGAAGTTTCAACTTTCACGCACTGTGTTTTACTATACATGTATATTAATTCTATAAGATGATGGTATATTAAATTTACTACACGAATATGCATATTGCTTCCATTACATTTATAGTAAAATCACTATAGAAGTTTCTAACAGTGCACGGTACCCCGAAAAATACTCCTGAATCTAAAAATTGTCAATTCTAGATCTAGACGAAATCTTCACCTTTGAGCACTTTATTCTCGTTTTTTTTCAAAAATTATTATTGACGACCGTTTTTCGCAAGAAAAAATTTTGCTTTTGGACTTTTGTCTGTATTTCGCTGCTTCTGGGTAAAACAATACAATTTTTTATTTTCAGAAAAAGGATTACCATTTTGTTAATTTTCAGCTTTTATTATTTTTTGTCGGATCTTGAAACAATGAAAACCCCCTCATCAGAATCAAAGAGAAAAAGTTAATTATCTAAATTATTTTTAAAAATACAGGATTTAAAAAATGGCACGTTTTTTAATAATTTATTGATGCAAAATATAGAAACATGGAACAAGCATTTCTTGTGGAACTCTTCGAACAGACAAATTTGCTTTTGGACTTTTTCCGCATCTGACCTACCTTTTTTTTAAACAAATTTTCGATTTCCAGAAAATCGGTGGCTATTTTGTTCATTTGGAATTTTTTAGTAGATTTTTTACGAATTTTGAAACAATGAGAAACCCCCCTTTAGAATGAAAAAGAAAAAATGATATATCTTCTTATTGTATTGAAGGATACCGGAGTTTCACAAAAACATTTTTAAAAATATTCGTCTATTTGGCAGCCGGTCCTAAATATTTTTTTAAATTACAGAGAATGCATACACCAAGTTTCATGCCTTTTTAACAACTTGAGCCAAAGTTGGTCAATTTTTGTTGTTTCGCTGGTATTAATTGAACGATTCTCCCAAAATTAGAACAGTTTGAAAATAGATTTTGAAAAATGTCTATAGATTGGAAAATCCGCTACCATTCTCCTCATTATCAGTTCCTCCGATTCTGCTGCAGAATCCCGGTCCCATTTCCTCTTTTTTCATCCCGAATCTGGTTCGATGCCTGAGGCCCACATGGACTCTGCAATGTTCCGAAAGTGGCCCTCTTGGGGCTCCACTACCCGAATTAATCGGGCCAGAAGCACGTAGTATCGGCACTCAGCAATCCTCCATGGATCCTCCCTATCCATGAATATGCGATTCGTAGAGTGTGAGTCCAACCTGTACGTGCAAGAGTTAAGAGTTTAAGATTCCGTGTGAGTGTGTGGGTGTGTGGGTGACGGGTGCATGCGTGTCACGCGTTTACGTGCAACTACATAACTCCAGATTGGCCCCTCCAAGCTATCTCCTCCACCTCCTCCTCCTCCTCGTGAGAAGAGTAAGAGAGAGCGTGAGAGAAAAAGAGAGATGGAACTTGGGAGGGAGATGTGTGTGCCACTGCGTTGCATTGAGCAAAGCCAGTAAAACAGTCCGACGGCACTTCGAATCGCTGTCACGTCGTGCTGCTCCGCTTACAGCACGGGTAACTCATTTTTACGGCACTTGTGCGCGCGAATCGCTCGAATCGCATTCGAATTGTCGAAACCACATTCAGATCGCTGAAAGCGTATTCAAATTTCAGAAAAGGATCACGTCAACGGGACCATCTGTTCCGCGAGTTGTACAGTGTTTTTCGTCATATCTTCTTTTGACACGAAAAATCAATCGTCTTTTGATATTTCTCTGCAGGAGAGGAAGATGAAGAGGAATTTCTTCGGTTGCTAAGTCGCGAGATTGAAATTACAGACTCCTCTTATTTTCGCGTTAATTACTTTTGCTGCGCTTGAGCTCCTCTTGGGCTTATCTTTATTGTCTAGGGAAACGTGGATGTGTTAATAATTAATGTCACCTGACTGTTACACGCTGAATGTATTCTGTGAAATTCAACTGAAAGAGAGTGCACCTGACAAGAAAGTGCGCGTATTTTATGTGGAGGAGATTCTTATTTCTTGATGCGAGATCTGTTATTTATGAGGAATCTAGTTTCTTTTAAGAGGACTTGAGTTGCAAGGTCAAGGATTTGTCATTTGAGAAAAAGGATTATACGGAATTGGAGAAACAGTGATTATATAACTGAATGCAAGAGGGTTGGAATCAACCTTTGGGATAACGAGCCTGTAAGACGGTAATTCGGGGGGTTATTCTTGTTGAGACGGTTTGGAAGAGCGGAAAATTAAGATTAATCGTTGGGGAGCTGAGGGATTTAAATCACCCACCTGCATTTGGAGTTTTCTCTTATTCTCTTATTGATTTATTGCCTGAAGATTATATATTCGAAAATAATTGAAGGCGTAAAAAGAAGTAATCGGATAATTTAAGATTTTTTTCTGAAATGTAACTTGAAGAGTAGTTGTACTTTCATGTGGATAGAAAGCTATTAAAAAGTAAAGTGTGACTAGATTGTTAATAATTCTGAAGATCCGAAACGAATATATTGAGAATTTATTTTTTTGACTGGAAATATAAAGTTATTCAATTTAGGAAACCTAATTTTAAAAGGTTTTTTTAGGTTTTAACATTTCGAATCAATTAAAAACGCTTGAAATCAAACCAATTTGAATAAAAAATTTTTAGATAAAAATTGAATAATAATTTAAATTTCAAAATTTCAAAATTATAGTTTTATGGCTTATTATTATCTACACAATTTAAAATTTATATTTTTTAATTTTGTTAAAAATGTTACAAATTGTACAACTGGAAGTTGTACAATAATTGGACAATTGGAAGTCTTATAATATTGGATCGGTTTCACAGTTTTATTGATTTATTTATTTGGAAAAAGCTTCAAACTTTAAAAATTGAATGACTCGAAATTAAAACTGTTCAAATATGAATAATTATTAAAAGTTCTGAAAACGGAATAAGTTAAGCAGATTTAAAAATTAAAAATTGTGCGATTTCAAAAGTAATTCCTGATATAGTTTAACAATTTTTAATTAAAAAAATGGAATTGCATTTAAACAGTTCCAAAGTATAAAAATTGAAGCCTTATAATGTTTGACTGATTTCGCGTTTGAAACGTTAAAAATGAATGACCTTAGATTGAAAGAATTGAAACTGAATCATTTGCATTTAGCTGCAATTCTCCCAAATTTCATAATTTCAAATTAAAAATTCAATCAAATTGAACACGTTTAAACTCGCACAATGTTAGATTAAAATCGTGCAAAATTGAATAATCGTCGATTGAAATATTCGCAATTGAACTATTTCAAATTAAAAACCTTATAAATAAAAAATAATATGGTAAAATATTTCTAATATTAAAAGGATAAAAATTGAGTTGCTTTAATTTTCTTTAAGTTTGCAATTGTTCAGTTTGGATTGAAAATGTTTAGTTTTCAAACGAATATATATATATTGTTTAATTTTCGATTTTTCTCGTTTGCAGATTAACTAACATTTAATGCTTCGAATTCGAATTGATTCAGTTTTAAAAAGCACTTATTTTAAATCGTACAATTATTATTTGGAATCTTTTATTTTAAAATTCTATGCAATTTGTAAGGCCTTGTGTTTATTTGACTCAAATGACTCACAACTAGAAATATTGTACAATAGCATTGAACTTTTGAATGTAAAATTGTTTATTTTTTATTCGAATTTTAAAATTTAGTAGATGATAAAACTGCGTTCTGGTCGCAGATTCCTGTTATCGACATTTACCGAAATTCTACAACTTTCGATGGTTCGAGTACAGGCTATTGTTTTTAAGTTTCTCGATATAGATATAGTCGAACAGGTCTAGACATTTTAGACGGTCTTAAACAATTAGTTGGAAACTATATTGCTCCCTTATAAATTTAGCACCAACACGAACCAAAGTTCTCGAATATCGGTGAATGTCGGTAACAGGACTCTGTACCCAATTTTGATTTTTTTTTAAATATAGCAAAGTGGAAAAGAGATTTATGTACAGGAATAAAAGGAGGTTTGTAGAAGTCGCGCGTCATTGCATCGTCTGCTATCCCATTGCAGATACACGTGTTCATCGATCGGGATCGATAACGGGATTGTGGATATCGTACGTAATTGCCGAGTAATACAGGGTCTGAAGTGAGCGTGTCCTGTAACACTAAACTCCTGGACATCTTGAACGATGAACGGACCTCGAATTCGCGATTCGACATCGATTCACTCGAGTCTCGAAGGAGACGTCCAGAAGGAAGGCCGGAAGCTAAATCGTCACCAGAGGTTCTACTAGTTGAAGGCTGAATTCAGAACGGACATGGTGCAGTTTTGTTGTAGTTGTGCTTACGTATCTTGGATTAATTAAAACGTCCATCGGTAGCAAGATTCGCGTGAGTCACGCGCGCGTCTTTAAGACCAAGTTAACGAGAGCTCTTCGACAATCATTATCGGGGGCGTGGTACCGTTTCGCGATCTTCGTCGTGGAAGTGCTCTTCACCGGAAACCGGAGGATTCGTCCGACCCAGGATAAAAAACACACGAGAGACATGCTCAAAGTCAGCATGTTGGATTATATCGGGGACACGGGGTGAGTTTCCTATAACAAAAACGTTGAAACCATTTTTCTTAATTAGAACCTGCCTGGAATGTCTATTTTGGCTCAGATGAGGTGCTAATCAACTTTTCATATATATATATTGATATTTATTTACGTAAACATTTTTATTGATACAGTTTTGTACATTTAATTGTCATTATCTGATGAGGGGCCATACATAAACTATGTTACCAATTGGGGAGGGGGGGGGGTTTGTCGAAGTAACGTTACGAACTTATAGATATATAGATAACGTTTAGTACGTTTCCTAATGAAAATTTTTGCTAAAGATGGTCCTGCAACGGTACAGTTCAATAATAAGTTAATAATAAGTTTCAAAATCACTTTCATATTTCAGACATCACATTTTTTCTTTTATTGCTCTCTTTTCCCTTCTTCTCCCCTTTTTTGAAGAAATCTTTTTCTCCCTTTTTCGAGAAAGTTCCTCTTTTTCCACATTTTCTCGTTTTTTCGCTTAAATGCGAACTGAATTAATAGAACCCAATAAGCAAATTCAACTATTTTTGGTTGAAAGTAAATTTTTGGGTAGAAAAGTATGCTATTATATTTTTTGTTCGGAATTAAACTGGTTTGTTTAAAAATTCTACTATTTGGTTCAAAATTTAATTATTATGGTGAAAATGAAACTATTTTGTTAAAAAGTCATATTTTTTGCTCAAAAACTCAACTACTTGGTTGAAAGTTGAACTACTATATTTGTCTAAACTATTTGCTTTAAAGTTGATATGAAGGTACCAGGTAACCTAAAAATATATTCATAGTATCGTCTCGTCGACAAATTCAGGAGAAGTCTAAGATGATGTAAAATGTTGGTATGTTCTGGCCCAAATTAGGGGCTGATCAGCTTTCCACGATAACAAACTTCTAACTTCTGACAAATCTGTTCGGGGCAAATATTTTATGACCAAGTAGTGATATGTACTTGATAGTCGTTAAAAGATCATTACTGTATACTTTCTCCTATTTATTCCTCAAGTTTTTGATTGTCACTTTAATTTTACTGTTAAAAGGCACTACAAGCCAGTAGTAAACGTCTTGAAATATAACTCATAATGCAATAATAGAAGTTTAATAATATATTCCCGGACTTTAAAATGAACTTTTTCCAACTTTAATAAAAATAAACGAATCAAGTGAGTTTTTGCTTTATTAAAACATTCATATGAAAAGAACTTGTAGCTATTATTCTACTTGAGCATTGACACATTTTATTACTCTTCAGCTGCATTCTCTTTAGAAATATAAAAATGTAAAAAATGTTAGTACTTTCTGACGTAAATCTTTACTCTCTCTCTTTTTCAAACGAGATTAGTAACTTTTAATTAAATTAGAGACCTATAAACGCATTATATCATTGGGGACCTTTCCCTTTCCTAACATTTCGTCAGTTGTTCCTTTTCGTACATAAAGTAGGATATTTACTACCTCGTTACAAATAATTTTCAAAAAGGAAAAAAACAAATGGCTTTTACAGAAATGTCCATTTTTTATTTATTTTTTAATGTTACGTATTCAGACAATTTATTATAACTGTCTCTATCACGAAGTATGATAATTTTGTCCTTGGTATGTAGAAAATTATTAGGTACTGCAATTTCTTTCGTAATGCAGGTACCTACCTTCCGAGTTTATTGAGTTTACCCATGTGTATAATAATCATTCCCGCGATAACAAATTTCTATAGAACTTTACGAAGCATATTTTTCCACCTTTTATAGAGTTTTGTTCACTTTTTTTATTTTCCTCGTTTCTGTTGACTTTTCTATATTCGAACAATTTTCAACTAAAAAGGTTAAAAAAATCGAATAGCTTTTTTCCAATTGAAAACATGAATAATTTGAGGAATTTAAGCCAAGAAAATATGCATGGAAAATTGGTTTAATATTCGACTCCTGCTCTGTATACAATTTTACACTCTTCAAGTTAGGTTAAATCTTGAGAGAAATCTGTCACATAAAAAGTGTTAAATCATCTTTAAAATTCAAGAATACACTATATATAATTATACCTCGTGAATCACGTAAATCACTAACAAGTTGTTATTCCTCGTACAAAACAAGACTCGGAACCACACTGTGAAGCCTCTTTATGCTATTAACATGTGTAAAATGCCGTTGAAATGATTCTTTGTGTCCTTATCAATATGAAAATGATTAAAGGGAGAGTGCTCGAGGCGTTAAGTAATCCTATCAGGCACTTAGTATTATTACTTGGTTACACACATTCATCAAAGTGAATGACATCTTTCCTACGATTCTTACGTAATTAAATTATTGATTCTTTTTTTTAAATCTCAGTTGTAAATTAAAATAGAGTTACACACAAATCAAAAACTTCGTCTAGTTTAGTTTAAAAACATTAAAATAATAAATCATTATTATTTTTTATAAATTATGAATAGAAATATTTGTAAAACGTATATTATCAAATCTCAGAAAAAAATCTGGTTAGGTCCTCAAAGCTAACAATTTTAAATGTAGAGTATTCAAAAATGAATTGAAACGTAACGTACGTTATTGAAAATCGAACAGTTTTAAACACACATTAATTTATTGTATATAGTTTAAATACAATAAAGGCAGTATTAAAAACAAATATTCAGGAGTGTATCATTTACAAATAAAAGTGCTTGTAACGGAGCAATTTTAAATTAAAGCGTTAAAAAAAAGGTATATTTTTTAACTTACGGGTTTAAAATTGTACAATACTTTTAAATTGAAAGTCTTAATGATTAAATAATTTTAATTTTTAAAATACGTTGAAGATTGCAATAGAAAAAATCTCAATGCTGAATACATCATTTAAAATTAATTATTTTTAAGGATTTTAAAACTCAGAATTTAAGTTTTTTATGGAATATTGAAACCTTCAAATTTAGAATTAAAAATTTTAATTAGTATTTAGTAATTATTAAACGTTTTAAATATAAAATTACTTTGTTTACATGGTTTTAATATCGACGGCCCACTGGAGAATGCATGCTTTTTTCTGTCCGTATACACCTCTAAGTCATTTTTCGAAAAATGTTCAGGAGAGCCATTTACATTTTAATATATTTATAAAATTCAGAAATACAGTAAAACATAATAAAAACAGTATTAGTAGATAGCTTAAGTTTTTACCTCAAAACTGGTAACACATTTTTGCAAATAAACATGTTTGATAGTAATGTAATGGTTATAATTAAGCAATGACTTTTCCCCGTGATCGATCAGTTTGTTTATTATTTCAATTAATATAATGAACTCAACATTTCTCTAGAAGTAGCATTTCAAGGATTAAGACAGATTTTTTTGTGAATTATTGGCACATTTATATGCGTTTCATATCATTTGTATCCTTTTTCTCTAAAAATTTGTATATTTTGTCATCCTACTCACTAAAACAGTGGTGTAGTCTTAAAAAAAGTGGTCTGGCGGTATTTTAATAGAAACTTTGATTTATGAAGGAAACTTAGAGAATAAGCTAGAGACGTGGTCTTTAACTTAGGAAATTGAATTCTTGAAAATTGACTGAAACTTACCAAAAATATCTTCAAATTTACCGAAAATGTCTGTAAAGTTACCAGAAAAATTATGAAAACTATTGCAAAGTTCCTGGAAATTTATGGTAATTATCGTGAACGCATTAATATTCATATGAAGCAACAAATATTTACAAAATGTGTAGTATATGTGATGCTGGGGTATGAAGCTTTTTCGTTCACCAAGTCCATGTCCGGGTTTTCTTTCTATCTCGCGTTATTTTTTTAGATTTTTGCGAAAATATGTATAAAATTCTTCAAGAATTATTTTTTTATCAACAGTACAATTTTATATTGCGTTGAAAAACCAAAAAGGACTTAATTTAACAGTTTTGAGAACGCTTTATTGGCAAAATAATGAAGTGAGGTAGAAAAAATATAGAGTATCGATTATTTAAAAAATGCCGACTTCAAAGGAAAAAGTTTCATGTAAAAGTTGTTGAAACTATTAAATTATGTTCTTCTTTTTTTTTATGGCACCATAGAATTGTATTGTTGATAAAAAATAAATCAAAAAGCATTTTCTAGAACTTTTTTAAAGAAACAATTTTATTCCTTCGACTTTTTTCGCATCTTGTGCCCTCTTGGAAAATACGTGAATTTTCGTTTTTTCAGAGAAAAAAATTCTCTATTTTCTCCAAGGTAGATAAGATAAAAAACAGATAAATACCTATAATATATTAAGAAATATCCTCGAAAACATCACTCTTTTAACAAAAATGTAGACCATTTTTTGCTAATCCGCGCTTTCAATTTTTAAAATCCAAATACTCATAACTTTGTCAAACAAATTTTTTCGGCAAATCGATAAAATACCGTCTTATTTCCTTTGAAAAACAACATATTTGAGGGAAATTATTCCGTGACTTCACCATATAGTATAGACTGTCTGCGCGATTTGAAATTAATTCGGTCAACAGAACAAATTTACAAATTGGGAGAATCCCACAAACATGATTCACTGTAATCCCGAAGTTCCGAATCACAATATAATCAATTAATGATCCATTTGCCATGAATATAATTATTTTGATAACGTATTGTTGACATAAAGTGGGTTCCATACGGCGTTGAAATTAAATTCTTAATACTCTGTAAATGGCCTTTTTAATGCTAACAGAACAATTTGTCGTGCGAGAAGAAAGCGTCTTGGCGCCGCCAGGCCTTCCAAAAAAGCACCCTGGCGGCGCCAGGGCCCGCCAGGCCTCGACGACACTGCTGATTATAGTGTTGAAATCGTGGAATTTCGAACCGTTTATTTTAAAATCGTGTTTAGTTTGAAAGGGTACAGTTTTTTTTAAATTGGTCAATTTCGTATGTTTATTTGACTCCCGAGTTGAAACAAATATAAAAAATTAAGAATTAATAATACTGATACATTGACGAAATTGATTATTTCACTATTCCATAACTCCAAGCAGAAATCCTGCAAAGTTGAACAATTTCGAAGAAACATTAAAAGCTGTGCTTTTTAAAAATTTCTAGCTTTTCAATTTAAATAATGAAAAATTAGGAAATTATTATTTTTTAATTTACGCTTTACAAATACAATCCTTAAACATGTATCCTGATCTCATTGCGCGCGATAGAAGTGCTATTATTTTGTAAGTTCCCACTATAATTACAATAATGAATTCCCAAACTTCCCCATTATTTGTAATTTTTCATTTTGACCGCTACTAAGGAAATTTCTATTGTAAGGTGGCAAGAATTTCTAGCTATGGAAAACTCTCTAAAAGATCGTATTTATATTTGATGAATAATTCTGAATATTTGTTGCGCAGCCAATACCGTTTAATTTTAAATTTTCCACTCGAATAGTTCGATGCAGGGGTGCATGCAGTGCAGACGGTTTGTAGCATATCGTGTAAAAAAATGAGCTACGAGCTACGACCGAATTCACGTGGGCCCTTGGTGCGCACTGCGCGAGGGGGCCTCAAGTTTTAAAAACGCATTTCATGCACAAAGGCCCCTAGCTCGTATCTCTCAGCGGACGCCTGTGACTCCAGCCGTAAATCATTTGTGGATAAGCTACTTATCAAGTAACTATTTGTCACAAGGCGTCTTAAGACGACCTTAAAAAATGTGTGAGCGCAATGTTTCTGAATCGACTATACTTTATACGTTAATAAGGCTATCTCCTCCCTAATAAAGAAAAGACGAGATAAGTTCTACGAACGTTTTCTGTCTGCCTTATAATTTCTTATGGTTTGTATCTTCTTTAAAATATATTAAAATTTCAAACTTTTTCAATATTTTTAAGCAGAAATATTTCTTTAGCTTTCAAAATAAAAGATTTTCCAGTATTTTGAAGCGTCCAAATTCGATTATTTCTAATTTTGGAAGCACTCAAATTAAAAAATACTTTTGATTTTGACAACATCCAAAATTCGAAAGCTATCAATTTTGATAAAGTCCAGGTTTTAATTTTTGTTGCTGACATTTTTGTAAATTGGGAGGCAAGCCAGTTAAAACATTTGTAATGAATTTACATTCCACATTCTAATGTTCTTAATATTAAAAAAGGAGAAATTGAAACGATTTTAATTTTAGAGGTTTCTCATTATGAACACATTTTTCAGTTTCAACTTATCAAAAAATTCAAAAAATAACCAAAAATGTTAAGATTGGAATCGCTCAAACAGAAACGTTCCTATCGTTTTCGAATCATGAAATTAAAACAGAATTTGAATATTATTTCTAAAAAACTAATAAATAATAAGTCAGCTCAAGTGTTAAATGTTAAAGTTACATACACTCACTATAAAAGAGCGTTACTTACGGCCGCGGATGGGGTCAAAATTGTCAGATAAAAACGTTAAGTATTTTTGGAACGGCCCTTTATACAGTATTATGTGAGAATTATGAAGAATTATTATTAGTATTAATTCGAGCGTGAAAGTAAATCTAGCAAAAATCTAGTACGACGGGTCCCCATACAAGTAAAAACCGCCGAACCGCTGCTTAACTTCGTTGATCGAACGAGAAGCCTTAAACAATTAAAGTCATGAGGATGACAACTGGATAAGGACCATATGTGGTTGGAACTTTATAACATTTAAAATAAAGTATTCGAGGTGCCAATTGCAAATGGTCCTTATCCAGCTGTCATTCTTATGTCTTCAACCACATGTGTCCAAGCGGAAAATTTAATGGTTTTGGAATATAATTTTTTCATTTTGATATCATATCTCAGTTGGAAATAATGAAATACTAACCAATTTTAAAGTCGTTCAAGTTTTAAGCTTGAAATTCGAATTTCTTAATATATTCGTACATGTACTTTCGACATTTTACATTTTAAGAGTTTCGAATTTAAAAAAATGTTATCTTCTTAAATTCATTTAAGGAGGCGTTCAAAAAATACTTGGAGATTTTGAACACCCTTCCCCCATGTAACTCAGCGTAGTTTTTCGTTGGACCCGCCCTATATGTTACCTAACATTTTTCACAAAAGCTAATTAATTGAATAAGAGACAACTGAAGCATGATACAACTCAAATTAATTTTTTTTTAAATACTATACCGTCAAGAAATATGAGACCACTTGTATTTTGTTAGTATTTATGTCTCGAGGCTCTAATATAAATGTTTTATTTCAATTCTTTAAAAAGATATTGCAAAAATATAAAAATTTTAAAGTTTTCTTCATTTATAAATAACTCTTGGAATAATAGATATTTTTCAATGTTCTGAGGCTCATTTCACATACCAAACAATTGAAAAAAATTGAAAATTAAATCATTTATAAAAGAAATATACAAAATAATTTAATGAATTTTACATGATTATTACAATCATAATTTTTCAAATCCTTTTTTTCGACTATACAATTTTTGTATATTTTTGCATGTTCTTGCGACATTGCGGAAATTCTGTGTAAATGTAGACATTTTGACTGTTTTTCTAATGTCTTCTTAGATATTTATAAAAAGCCATTCATTTTGGTGTTGTTGGGCACAGAACTTGATCATCTTTCATGTTATTTATAGAAAAAAAACTGACTTTGTGGATTTTCAAACATAGCACATATTTTATGCAAATTTATGTTAACAAAATATACCTTGACAGCGTTATGTAGAAAGCCTCTTAATACCCCTCGCCCTAACCCAGTTATGGTGCTTTTTTCATGCCCCCAACAGCAAAGGCAACGTATTTTTGGAACGGTCCCTTAGTGTTAATTAATTTTTAGTAATTATAATCCTCAAACAAAATTACCAACTTTCCATATCGTTCCATCCTCCATTTTTTGTTGATAAATCTAATTAGCCCTTGAATTAAAATGGATTAACCAAGAAAAGATTGGTTACGATTTATTTTTGCTTTTTTGAGTGTTAAGGGATTTAATTACAAAGCTTCGTATATTTTGAAAGGATTTTAAATGCAAGGTTTTAAGAGCTCAGTACAGCGTTATTATAATTTTTAATTATAAGATGTTGAAATTATGACGCAATTTTAATGTTAACTGCTTTTAAATTCAAAGTTTGAATGTTGGAAAAAATTCAGAATAAAACAAAAAGGTTGAAATTTAATTTATCGCTTATAATTTTTGTAAGAGAATTGGAACAAGGTTTAGGATGAAAACCGCGAAAGGTGTTTCATTGCCCATATTAGTCACTTTTTTAGAAGTTGCAATTAGAAAGTCACCTTCGCTTTATTGTTCGTAAAACTAACCTACGCGCTTACCTCGGTGCGGTTTGTCATTTGTAAACTTGCGAAACGCAGGCGAATTCCGCGGGTGGGCTTTCGCCATCGTTCCTTCAATCGCGAATCCGGACCGCAAGATTTCCCGCAAAATGTCAAAACCACTCGTCCATCAGTGAACCGAGCTTCTATTTCAAACCTGTTATATATAAGTTATGAAAATAAATTAATTGATAACAAATCAATTAAATTATCTGAATATCAAATCGTATATAGTTTGAAACTCTGCATAAGATTACAAGTAAAAGCAATGATATATAATGATTTTCATATTATTTGAACAATTAAAAAATCTGTAATTCTGATTATTGACATTCGAAATTTCTTCAATTTTGAAAATTTATAATTGAAAACTTGACTTTTGATTTTCAAAATCATCCAAATTTAAGATTTTTGTATTTATGGATATATCTTGAAAATTGAAGAGTCTTGAATTTTGAAAATTTAAAATGTAAATTTATGGATGTTTTAAATTTTTAAATTAAAAAAGCTGTAATTTTGATAATTTACGTTCGAAATTTCTTCAATATGGAAGATTGAGAATTTAAAACTTGACTTTTTATCTTCAAAATTTAAGAATTTTTATTTATACATACATTTTTAAAACTGAAGAATTTTCAATTTCAAATCTTCAAAATTGTAAATATCCTCAAAATGGATCAGTGTCGAAAATGGAGACATGAGTAAGACTCAGATCTCCAGAATATATCCTTTAAGAACATTTTATTACGATATAAAATTCCACATTAATCTATTAATTTTTCTGTTTGCTCTCTTCTATAGTTATTCAAATCGAATCCTATATTTTAATTTGCTAATTAGGCAATCAAAATAAGAAACTCGTAATAAGTGCACGTAGTGCGTTATTTTTGCTAGTCCAATATATTCGATATCTCATCAAATGAAATTGTTTTTTGATAAAAAAAAAAGGAATGATCAAATCTTTTTGATTGCAATACCATCTCGGATAATCAGAACGCAAAAAGTCCTAATCCTCAAAGTATTAATTATACGATACTTAAGCTGAGGAAAAGGAATCTGCTGATCTTCTTCGTGCAGTAATAATGACTTCTGGCATTTATTTTAAAATTTTGAAACCAACTCGTTAACGAACGTTAAGGAACGAACAACTTATTCTATAGGTCGATCTCGATATGTAGAGGAGCTTAACATCTCAGAGCACTAAAACGTTCGAATGGCAATCCAATTTACATTTTCGATTCGACCCTTAACAAGGAGTCGCCTCGCATGCTCTCGCGGCATAACTTGAATTTCAAATCAACCTGTATTGATAGCGTGCCTGTCCCATTCCCATACCAGAGGTATGAAGTGTTCGCATAGGAAACGCACTGCCAATGTTTTGCTTGGAGAAACCGACTGGCCAAGCATCGAGCTCGACGACCTCGTTCGATCGAACAATTTGCTAACGTTTGCACCTCGGATCTGGTACATACCTACACCTATACATTTACATACACACGTATCCCGCGTATACATTATGCACAATTACACTCTTTATTTTTCCTCGTCCTACTCCCACCTCATTTTATTCCCTGCTTTTCATATTTCATTCGCGGCATAATTACACGCACTCGATATGAAGTAGCCACAAACACTTTGTAACTCTGTCTGAAATCTAGATGCCCGTGAATGCGGAACTTTGTGAAAAGTCATCTTTTTGTTCTGGGTTGAAAGACTTGAATTGTGAAAACAATTCTTAATGCAATTTTAATTTATACTCTTTATAAGGGAACGCCCATTAAGTTTAAGGAATTAAATTTTAAAAGGTTCCAGGGGAATTCAGAAGATTTGCTAAGATATCAAAGAATTTTAACGTAAGATTTTATATTTTTTACTCAATATATGGAAAATTTATAAATTATTTTCACCGTGAACGAGATTTCAAGGGGTTCTAAGGTATTTCAAAGAATTTCAAAATTTTCAAACGATTCCAAAGGATTACGAGAGGTTTGACAGGGTTCAAATGATTTGAAAAGTAATACAAATTCGTATTACTGAATTCAGTGATACTTTTTTAATGATTCCTTATAAAATAATTAAAAAATTAAATATGTGGATACATATTTTAGTGTAAATAAGATTTTTACGTCCACTCTAAATCTATGCATAAAAAAAACAGTTTCAAAATTTACAAAAATTCTATTGTATAAACAGAAAACGCAGATAAACATAATTGTTGTTTTAAAACTTTTCTACAGTACAAATATGTTTCTTGATCTCTGAAATTGGCATTTTCGTTCTATTATGGATGCTAATTATTGAAGAAAAATAATATAATTGTTTTTTTAAAGTCCCATTTAAAAAAAATTCATAGTCGACAATTTCACAAATTGTTGCAACGACCGTTATATAACATTAAAAACAAACAGATAGAACTTATTTCCTTGTTCTCAGATCTCAAAATCTAATTTTATATCTTTTTAAGCGTGGAAAAACTTTTAAAAAATACACAGTTAATCGAAATTTCCAAGAATCTGCCTACTGGTAGTAGTAGTGACAATTATTAATTGAAAAGCCTCCAAATTTGAACGACTTTCATAATTTGGAATGGCAGTAAAGCTAGATCGCAATACTTGTTTATGGTACATTTACATCGTCGCACGTGTTCACGATAGGAACGAATCGAATGTAACAAATTATGCCACTCATTCATAACTTCCTGCCGCGGTGATTGTGGGTCTTTCGAAAAAAGGGGTTCGAGAAAGCCCTGCATGTGAAAACGCGAGAAATCAAGTCGAGAGCAAGCACATATTTCCCCTCTCATTCTGATCTGTGTGTTATCTCCTCATCTGTTTCATTCCCTCTTCATATGGAGGGAGGCTGTTATTCGTGGAAATGTTACTTCTTAGGCAAGGTTGTCGAGTTCGTAAGTACGAATAAGTACGTATAGATACAGCCTTCGTGTATGCGCAATTTGCACGTAGGAGTATTCGAACGATTCAAAATATGAAGGCGCGATAGCTCGCGAGAAAGCAGGGAACTTGAATGAATGACTCCGAAGATACATTGACACATAAAACCAGCCCCGCGAGCACTGCACTTTATGTAAACCCCGTTTCATGCCCCATAAAATACAGTAAGCAATGCGCGCCACAGTATCCTAATTTTATTTGCGTTATTTCCTTCCTTGTATTTTCTTTTTTTTTATTCAAGTACATATTTAAATCTTATCGTTACAAATGGTTTTAGGTACCTATGAATTTGAGTCCTAAATCTAGAAATTGATTACTTTTAGCTGGGATTGATATTCAGTTAATTCAAATTTCAAGCCATCAAAGAGGCGTAAAATAATCTATTCTTTTAACTGACGATACTGAAATTTAGATTTTCGTGAGGCTGAATGAGTCCAGGTATGACTTTTTTGATAGATAGTGAAATTAAGACCTTTTTCGGACTAGTATTAAGATTTAAAGTAGACTCAATTTCAGGCTACTTTCGGATTCAAAAAACCCGGCTATATCACATAAATAGTGGAGGGGTTGACCACTCCCGGGTAGAAATTGAAACTTGGTTCTTGATAGGCCCTGTCTAGATTTCCTATTTACTATCGAGGCCCTAAAGTGGCAATCTATCGAGAGCGCAATCGGAAACGTCACGCTCAGCTAGCGAGGTCATGAGTAGGCAACACAACGAGGGCCTATTAATAGGGTCTTCGGACGCGTTCGGTGGCTTTGTCATATGCCCTTCAGTTCTATTCCAAAGGAATAGAAACCGAAACCGAATATATATATTGTGTATATATATACATATATATACTATATATAATTTACTATATATGCATATTGCTTTCATTACACTTATAGTAAAATCGCTTCAGAAATTTCTGACGGAAACGTTCTGTAAATGTTACATAATAAAAAGATCACATTATTACGTAACATTGTTACACTCATGTAGCATAACCATTACAGCACATAAAGGCCACACTGTTTTGTAACGGTGTTATTGAAAGAATACGTAACAGTTCTGGAATTCTGTAATGTAACTGATATATCACAGAGGGATAGAACTGCTACGTCAGGAGAATGTCACACGTTTTACAGAAATGGAACATAAAGGGCACACTGTTATGTAACGCTGTTACTGTTAGAATACTTATAAATATTACAACCCCAATAATTTAATATTCAACTTTATATAATTAGATGGTCTCAAATTCTTACGTTTAAAATTGAAACATCTATAATGTATCAGTGAAATTATTAAAAATGATTTCAAAATTAAACAATTTTGGTTGAAAATATTTATTTCACGATTCTATCTTAAAAACTGTCCATTTTCAATGTAGTAAACGCAGAATTATATTACTTTTTATAGTCAAGTTAGGTATATTTTAGTTTGTGTACGTGAAATATGCCAGTTGTTAGAATGTGAAAATCATAACCATCATAATCATTAAGAATTAGTGAATATTTTATTTACGATTGATGAATTTCCAAGCATTTACTTCATATGAACGATGACATTCAAATTATCATAATTCGTTTCACCAGAGTGAGCAATCGCCGTGCTGCTGTCTGGGAGACCCGTGTTCGATTCCAGCCAGATTCGTCTATTCTATTCTATTTTTCTATTATTTCTGTTTTCATTTTACAATATAATATAATGCCTGATAAGAACATTTACTCATATAATTTCTCATGTGTATAATTAACACTCAGAGAAATGTTCTCTTGTGACAAAGGGATGTTTCTGAACGCAAATGGAATTTCCTCTTAAATTTAAGGATAAGAGGATTTTCATTTGTCTCAACAGGAATCCTTTTGCAGTAAAAATTTTCCTTATGCGACTAAGTTCACCTAATCTTACAGCAAAATAATTCTGTTTGTGTAAAACATATATTCACGTCGTTCAAAACAAAACAGGCAACAGGACGATGCTTTTGTTTCAAGACAATTTTTTCTCTCAGTGAAGATAAATAATATAATTCCGTGGGATTTATTTTTTTTGTGCGTGATGTACTAGTTATTTAACACTGTTACATATCTGTTACGTATTTGAGTTCCATATTTGTTGCATAACGGTCACATATCTTTGTAATGCTGTTGCAGAATTGTTACAATCCATGCAAAAACGTTATAACACCGTTATGGAATTGTTACGGATCGATTACAGAACAAATTTACATATAACACTGTTATATATTTGTTACCGCACTGTTACAGAATAATTTTACTCTGCAACACTAATCCTAAATTGTTCTAAACATATTTTTTGACCTATGACGCTTTTACAGAATTGTTACAGATCTCTGACAGAACATGATTCTATAACGTTGTTACAGAACTGTTACACCCATTTGTAGACGACACTACTCGTCCCCTGGTCTAACCCTGTTCTTAACCAGTTACAGAAAATGTTCTTTTCTTTTCTATAAATGTTATATGACAATTATATAACAGTGTCTGCTGGGATATGATTGTTCAATTGGGAAAAGATAGACATGAAAAGTTAGATAAACAATGTGTTATTCACAACGTTCATTGCCAAGACTGTAATACAGTTTATATAGGGCAGAAACATAGGGCACTTCGAATAAGGAAAGATGAACATCAAAATAATTTTAATAGAAGCCCTAGATATCATTAAGTCCTTTCTAAGCATTAAATTACACATGGACGCGACTTCAATTGGAATGATATTAAATTCCTTTATCATGAGAGACACCAGAGAAAGAGAGAATTCATGGAAATGTTATTTATGAAGAGAGAGGGTAACAAAGCTATTAATTTAAAAAGGGATCTCTCAAGATACAAAAAAGTCTAAATTTACCACGAAACATGCTGGTTCCCAAGTAGTATAAAAAAGACGGAGAAAGAATAAGGAAAAAGTGAGAGGTTGGTTTTGGTTCACTTTTTTCATTTTCTCCTTCTTCTTTCCTTTGTTATGTATTTGTCTCTAATGAGCCGAAAAAGAGGTGGTTTGGTAACAGGGCCGAAAAAACGTGCTGAGCCCAGGTGTGTAGTTTTTCTGTCCGCAGAAGTGAGCAGTTGGAGGGGGAAGTTCTTCATTAATATTTTCTTTGTTTTGTTCGAATTTTCAGGTGGGCAATTACCCACCTTCAGAAATTTCAAGTGGATAGTTCTACCCACCGTATATAGGGCTTCCGCCGGCTCTGTTTGGAAATCTGATTTTTCATTGTGAATCTTTGTATGGTCTGACTTCTTTGCATTAAAATATTCATAAAAAAGTAGATTTCATTTCGATCTTAAATAAAATACTAGGAAGGCACGCGCGCGCTTGCAGCGCGCGCATTCGTCAATTTCTGCCTACGGGAGTTTTAAAAATGTTACTTAAGTTAAGGATTTCAAAAATTACTACAAAGTCTGTCCCTTAAGTTTTTCTTCCTTACATACGAAGTTTCTGTTTTAGGTGAAAATTTAAAATCTTTCAATTTTATACATACGCAGATTCTGGTATAGTTCAAAATCGATTTATTAACGGTGATTCCAAATTATGATGAATAATGATCACTATTTTTGCATAATATTTTTTATAAGCTGTCAGGTCATCCTCCATAATAATGTAGCCTTCTATAAAATAAAGAAATATTGTTAAATGCTGACGCTAAAATAAGATAAATCGTTAAATACTCATTTTTTCGATATTTAAAACTTTTTTGACCTATTTTGTATATATTTCCAAAAGATTTTTGAAATGCTTATTAAGCTTTAATGCCGTATGTCACGTCACCAAGGCAACTGTGTGCACATTGAATGAAAAAATGTTCAAAATAATATTCCGGCTTATATTTTCAACCACTTTAAAGCTGTTTTTTTAACAAAAGCTAAATAAATTCAAGAGATCTGTCCGAGAAGATTTTTTAAAGAAGTTGATTTTTGTTATCCAAGTATAAACTTTGCGAAAATTCGAATTTTTAAGTTCCCGATGCATTAATAATGCATAAATTGTTTAGTTTGAGTGATATTAATGTGTAATCGAAAATGCAGATTAGCCAAATACTAAATGAGAGTTTATAATAAAATGATGAATATTTTTTTATCAACATTGGTATTGTTATAAACAGCAGTATGAGACTTTGTAATGATTTTGAATATTTATAAAGTGACTTTTGTATTTAACCCAATTTGACGTCAGGTACAAGCATTATAAAAATAAATGTAAGTGTATTCCTCATTGTTATAAACAAATAATCTAAACAAACGTAGAGTTTAAGCAATTTTTTAAAGTTATAATTTTGATTCTTATTTTTTAAGATTAAAAGAAAGTCTACTCGTCCTATCTAAAAATTAATAATCACAAATTTTTAGATTCATTTTGGGTGAACAACTTTCGTCGAATAATTTTTTTTCGTACCTTGTGTCGCTTTTCAAAAAATCTAATCTCCTTACATTGAATGTTATCTTTTTCGATTAAAACTAAAACTACGCGTCATATCAAAAAATGATTCATAACAAATTTGCAGCTTCTTTTTGGGGTAACAATTTTTGCTAGTTCATTTTTTTCTATACCTTGCATAGCTTGACCGCAAAATGGAATTTTTGATTGTTAATTATTTTTTGTGCGATCAAAATTTACATTTTCGATTTTTCAAGAAAATTCAAAAGGTTGTTTTGATAATCTTTCAAATGTTATCCGGTATACAGACGACGACAACGTCAACGACGACAGACAGACAGACACCGACGTAAAAACTATTTTTCTGATTTAGGGGGCCTCAAAACGTCGACATTTGATGGAATCCACGAAAGTAATTTTTCACATAAAATCAATACCTTCTCATTATGATGAGAATGTAATAATTCATTATTTTTTGTGGGAACAAGATTTGAATTTTCGATTCTTTAAGAAAATTCAAAAAGTCGTTATGATAATCTTCTAGGGCTATCGAAAAATAACGTTTTTCTTCTGTTGACTTTTTTTCATATCGTGCTTTATTTGGCTTAAAATGTTAATTTTCGTTTTTTTGGGGGGGATTTTGAAAATGCTGTAACTCTGACAATTTTCTTTTCATTGAAAAAAGTTGTAAGGATAAATTGTTTTAATTTTTTAGTACTACGGATAGCCGTCCATGGAATTTCTCAATTTAGAAAAAAATCGCCTAAAAATTTGTTTGAGAATGCTTTAACTTTTCGAATTTCTATCTCAAATAGCTGGTTAGCGAACTCGATCTTTGTTTTTGGTAAAAACTATTTTTTTTGACTCAGGGGGCCTCAAAATTTCGACATTTTATGGAATACACGAAAGTCATTTTCCACATAAAATCAATACCTTCTCACGATGAGAATGTAAAAATATTCAAATATAAATGTAAATAAATAAATAAAAAATATTCAAAAAAAAAATGCGGTCCTGTTCAGTTCTTGACGTGTGCTCCGTTTCGTCTCGCTCTATACTTGCCATAACTTATTTATTAGCAATTTTTTACTTTGTATTGTATTTCAGTGATTGTATTTGTGTTCGAAGTGCAGTGCATATGTTGCATTTGGTGACTTTTGGGCTCTTTGGTGCTTAAAAGACTGTTTTTCAGTTTCGGAGGTCGACAGTTCTCGCGCAGTTATACGTATTACAATGGGTGCTTGTCTCGAGTGTAATAAAACAATATCCAGAGCATCACAGGGTGCTGTTTTCTGCATAAAGTGTGGTGTATTCAACCACTTAGCCTGCGTCAACGTCGGATTGTCAAAAAAAGCATTTGATGATCTGGAAAAGGGAATAATCGATTTTGTTTGCGTGAACTACAAATCGCCGAATGCTAGCGACACCTCTTCAGGCTTAGATCAAAGCTCCTTGCTAAGTTAAAGTGACCATATTTGAAACGCTGAAATGCAGGACGCTAACAGTAGGCTTAAGGGGGGGGGGGGTCGAGAACCTAGAGAGGAACTCAGCCCTACTGAAAAAGCCTACATAGTCAACAACATTGGAACCTATGTGGGAACACATATGGGATCCTTTTTTGAATTCCTATCTCAAATCACGATCTAGGATAGGAATATAGGATGGGAATCTATATCGGTTCTTATTATGGGTTTTTATGAGGGTTCCTACATGGATGGGTTTGCAAATAATATTTAAGGAGTGCGCAGTAGTTTTAAATGAAAGCTACGGCTGCGCAGTGTTTCTATGCACCAAAAACTTCCAAAACATAATTCATTTAAAAGAAGTTATAATCCCATGTGCGATTTCATGTAGGAGCATTTCATAGGTTTCCATAACGGTATTTATATAAGAACCCATATGGAAACCCACAAAATATTTCCCATCCTATCTCAGATCGTAATTTGAGACAGGAATTCAAAAAAGGATCCCATATGAGTTCCCACATAGGTGCCCATGTAGTTTACTATGTAGGCTTTTTCAGTAGGGAGAAGCCTCGAAGTAGAAAACAATTATTTTGCGGGACGTTTGAAAAAAAAATCGTGTTTTACAGGACGTTTTGCAGGACATTTACCTTCGCAGGACACATGGCTCAAATGCGGGACTGTCCGGCGAAATACAGGACGAATGTTCACTTTATATTAATCTAAAAATCTATACACCCCCACCCCCTTATCCTGTCTCGTATACTGAATTCTTTGATTTCCGGCAGTATAACGAGGCTAGAACCGAGTTAGTCACGCTTATCCCGAAATGGATTTGGCTTAATGGTATAATAATAACAAATATTATTATTTATAGTGGGCAAAAGTGACACCTATTTTTTTTTTAATCACGGGTTATCCTGATAGGATACCTCAAATTTTGCATATCGACGCCTCCATTCAATATGAGTTTATCCTCTGACAGCGCCGTGTATGAGACTATGCGCTGTGTATAAGCATAGGGAATAATCTCATACAGGGTGATGTCAGCACATAGACTCATATTGAATGGAGGCGTCGATATATCTCAAAAACAGACTTTTTAAAACATTTGTTCACTCGTCGCGACCGTCTTATATTATCTTACTTTTTCTGTTTAAATTATTACAATTTGATATAAAAAATTATACATTTGGTTTAATTACTTTAGTACACTAGTACAAATTTTCAATTAAGAAAATCAGTTTCTTTAAACAAAAAAAAAAAAGGATAAAAAGTAGGATTATGGTCTTCTAAGACAAAAAAATGGGCTTAAATCTAGATTTAGGCCTACATACAGCCGTAAATTAAGCCATAAAAAACGAGCCGTAATAAAAACTAGACTTTTTTCTGTGTATAGTTATTTTTCAGCTTCTTGATTAACGTTTTTTGGGCGATGTTTTATGTTCAATGGACACCTGTTTTCAAAAAACAGGAATACAGAATTTACAGTAATAACGAAAGAGTTTTTTTCAGGTGTTTAAGGCTTTTCGACTGGTGAAAATACATTGGAAAATATTTTTTATAAGTCTGGAAAATCGTAAAGGTAAGCACAGTATAAATTTTAGAAAATTTGAGTTTTGTGTTATTTTAAATTAAATTTCCCAGACTTATCAAATATTTGCCAATGTATTTTTACCAGCAGAAAAGCCTCAAGCACTTACTAAAGGTTACGGGTTTCACATGTCTATTAAACATTAGTTATCTCGTAGATAACGTTGATTAAAAAGATGAAAAAAAATTGTTAAGACGTTTAACAGCTCTAAAAAGATTTAAAAAAATTATAAAGGTAAAGTAAATTTCAGAATGCCCAGAGGTAGACCGCCGAAAGAATGGTTAGAATCTGTGAATGAGACATTAATCTGAAGAGACATAAGAAGCCATAGAAACATGAGAGCTTGCATGAAAAAATGCATGGACGTAAAGGAAGAAAACTGTAATATGTCAGGACAGAAAAGTGTGGCGACAAATAGTTTGTGAACAGAGTGACAGTAGAGTGAATGACGCCTTAAACAAAGACCTTGGATACTAATGTGCCCAAGTGGGGAACCACGCATAACAATTTTGTGAGGCTCTACACTTGGGGTGATTGCTATAGAGATTGATCACCAACCTGGGTCGGAGCAGTGTTGCGGAACGAACGTGTCATTTAAATAAATAACATGAGAATTCAAGATCAATCTTAAAAATATATACCCCCTACCTCGCATTACTCCTTTCCTCACCGAGCAAGTCACTCCTGCCCCGAAAGGCAAATGGCTTAATGGTATAATAATAATAAAATATATTTTCTCATCTGCCTTCTTCTTTTAATTCTTTTTACGAAGAACAGAACTTGCTGCAAAATGAAAATTCTATTATACACCTCAGCGGTACTACCTGGGCCATTCGGCATCCAGGGCACCTATAAGCTACATTTTACCACCTTTCAACTTATAGCTGCGGAGCGGGGATACCCAGAGTGCCGTCCAAGTATTGCTGGGTTTGTCTTGCATCCCTCAACGAGTCCAGGCGGGACTTATAGAATAACAACTCGTACAAAATACTTCAGGTTCGAGTGCAGGACTTTGATACAATTAGCAAGAAAGTCGTATGCAGGTTGGTGAACTCTGATCATTGGCCTTCCTAGTCTGCCTTTTTCCTTGCCACCGTGGAATGGGCCAATGATGGCGCGGTTCTTATTGACCCAATTGATTCGGTATTGAATTTCTCTGAAGAGCAGCTCGACATTCTGATGAAGATAATCGATGATGATTTTAAATGGGATTCCAATTAATTCGGTCTGGGAGCGGGAATTGACCCTCTCCCCATCAAGAATTGTAAGTATTCAAAACTAAACACCCTTTCGCTCTTTTTCTGTCGCAAATATATTTTTTTTTTATTTACTCTCGTAATTTTATTCATTTTTTTTAGTTTCCTTACCTCTAAGACTCTGTTAAACCTCGTTAAACCTAGAAAAAGTTATTTTGTTCCACTATGAAAGTATGCTTGAAGCACTTTTCGTTCCCGATTAAACTACTCGAAAAATGTTAGTTTTAAATACAACATCAGTACGTAATAAAAATTGCTGAATGATAAACAATATCTGTAGAACTAATCATCGAGTAAAAAAAACTCATAATTAATTATAGTTACTAACGAGAGGAGATGTTCAGAGTTGGGATTTTTCTTTAATCTCATAAATATCCTGCTGACAGTCCATTGGATGATTATTAATTTCCCAAAATATTAATCACGAAAGACGAATTTTCAACAAAATACATGCATTTTTAACTGAATAGCTGCATTTTTCAACTTCAATAGACTTTCAACTAAGAAAGACGTTAAATTAAGGCCGGTCGAATCGGAAAAACCGATCTGACCGTAGCACAGATCGATTGTCGGGTTTTCGACATTCGAAGTGCGTCCAATGTCGGTTCGTAATCGGACTGAATTTTTTTTTGCACACGTCTATTGTCTATCCAACATAATAACAGTGCATGCAAGGGTATAACAAATATTCATTCTATCACTTTCCGAATCCTGATAGGAATTTTTTGAAAGCACTTGCACTTTTTTGTGTTTCTTTCTCAGTCAAGAGTTTTCTTTTCTGATTCTGTGCACCGTATAATTTTTCAGGCGCTAACATGGTTTCGAACAAAACAAAAATAAAAAAATTTATCTTGCTCTTCAGATCTCATAACTCTCTCCAAGTTCAGTAGACTAATGAGAGATGAGACAGAACTAAACTAACTTGAGTATAGCTCTTGCATTTTCATGAATTGGTGATACTTGCAGGTAAATTCAGGACTAAATTCATTAATAGAAATTCAGAAACTTGTTGCAAATTTTAGGGTGGGAACCTGATGTCAATTCCAGCAAATTCATCCATTGGTAAATTCTTTTTTTGCACTTCGTTCATTTGTGCTTAAGCCAAACAAATCGATGTAATGCCAAGTAATTTAAAATGAATTAGAGGGATTTCAAACCATATTGACCTTAGAACATAATGCATTTCCCGAAATCTCTCAATAGTAAATTAAATGTACCTATTCTGTTCAGTCTATAATTATAGACTAATTTGAGTGTGAGAATCGATCAAATACTTTACATACTAAAGTTTTCCGTTTATAAAATAAAAAATGCAGAAAAGACGTAGGCATCAATTTTTTTAACACATGTGCATTATAATTGTCGCTTGAGAAATTCAGCTAATTATATGTCTCAAAATTATATAGATTAAAACCTCATTATATTTTATATTTCAATCTCATTTTAGGTACAGATATCTGACAAATAATTTTTTCCAGAGAAGAGTTTAACGTGATAAAAATTAGTGGAAGTTGATTTAGTTTAAGTAAAACGCGAAAAATAATATAAAATCAAGAAAAATCGTAATAGATGAAATTAATTATTGAAAAATTATTTTCTTTATATTTCCAAAAACAGATAATTTAATTGATGTCAACATAGAGTCAAATAATAATATTTAATAAATTATTAGAAAAAGGAAGTTTGAACCCATGTTTTCTCGAGTTTTAAATGCGCCGCATAAATTTAATGACGCCATCTATGTCAGTATAAAGTAGGTATAGTTTACTGCATTCGCGTATAACGTTTGATAAACATCTAATGTTTTTTGTGCCCAGTTCATCAAATTTTCTAATTTCGAGGGTGGTGAGTAAACTTGCATTATTCTAAACTTTTTGATTTGATGACTTATCACAGCTGCATGTTTATTTCTGACTTTTTCTCAATAATCCCCATTTGCTAAGATTTGCTTCAATTTCTAACGTGATAATAATACGAACTTATAAAAGAAGAAGTAGCAGGAGCTAAGTCCATGAGAATTTAATGAAGGACGCAATTGAAAGCATCATGCCAGCACCCCTTCCGCGAGGCACCCTCGACAGACATAATGAGGGTATAAATATAAAGTAAAAAAATATAAATAAATATGAAAATAGTATAAATGCAAATAATTGTCAGCTCAAAATAGTTCCAGCAAAGCTAAAAAAACGCGAAGAATAGACAGATCAAAGAAGTCTCGAAGAAAAAGCCTGCATCAGCAACAAAAATAATGAACGCAATGCGCATGAAGAAGTAGGATTATGTAGGATTGTTGTTGAATTTTCTTAGAACTTTATTCTGTTGTCTAATGACGTTTGAAAAAGAAATATAATTATATTTCTCTGTGAAACCATTTTCCCAAACTAGGCCCACTATCCCCACATGCCTAGCCAACTAGCCCCGGGTCTAGTTGGTCAATTTTTTCGCGACTGGTTCAACCATTGTTTATTATCGTTAGAATAATGAATTTTAGGTTTTAAAACTATTTAAAAAAGGTAGTGAAGGATATACTTCTTATTTATCCATATTCCATAGTAATAATTGACTAATAAACTCATACTGTCTAGTAAATCTATTCTTTTCGTGAGTTAGGTGAAAAATCGAATGTTTAAACAAATACAAATTAGTTAAACAATTGAAAATTAGTTTATATATTACTTGGAATTTGAAAACTAACAGTCGCGTACATTGAATTTTTGACTGGGGAAGTTGATAAAAATGTGTTACGTAATTGGTTACCAAAATGGAGGCAAGTTACCTGTTTCGTAGAATGAACATTTGTTAATATAAGAAATCTGATACTTGTAACGTCATTAATTGAGTGCCATACCAATTAAGTCAAAATGTACAAAAATCTTGTCACGGCCCGCCCAGTTTATTCCAAGAATTCTCTAGTCTCTAAAATTAAAATAATCGTACAGAATAAATATAACTTTCTAAGGAAAAGTTACTTTTATTACTTTTCAGGCAAAAACACACTTTTTCTCAGATAATTTTTAAGCCTGAAGGTTTAGAAAAAGCCTATTGCCATCCGGTTCATATATGAGCTGCTCATATATTGGTTGATGAAGAAGCCGATCAGCTCTCAGCAAGTTATGGCCATTATTCCTTGCCAACGAATCAAATTAATATAAACAATTCTCTTTTTGTCTTAAACAATGATATTCTCTCACTTAAACTTAGAGAAAAAAACTCGCGTCGTAATACATAATTATTCTTACTTCGTTTAGGCGTTCCCTGCCGTCTTCACACTTTTACAGCGCCCATTAATGAGCTGAATTTTGTTTACATCATGGGAGAAGCTTTGCCAAAACCCCACAAATGAAATTATCAATACTATTCGTGTCTAGATATCATCCAATCATTTTCCAGTCGGATCAACTAGAGCATGTTTGTAAATAATTAAAGATAATCCTTTTTTTAAGCCTCATTAATGCGAGATTATATTTCAACATTTTTATTGAAAATAGAAGTACATAGAACAATTTTGAAGTTTTTTTGAATTATCTATTTTTCGCATTATCATATCTTTCAGTGAAAAAAGCTGCTTTTCAAAGCGAAAATAGTTCTATTTAGATTATTTTAAAGAAATTTATCTCAATGCGAAGGTTTGACTCAGTTTTCCCCATTTAAATTCAGCACAGTGGGCCAGAATCTAAAATTCCTGGACCTAACCCAGAAAGTCGATATTTTTCTCTTACATTTTATACTCGAGGATTTTTGTGGTCGACGATTACGAAAATGAACTTTAAAAAATGTTTAAATCAATATTCAAAATGGCGGCCTTTTTCTGAAAAAGTTTTTTTTTTCACTGAAATTAATTACAGAGGGGTTTTCGAGTTAGCTGATCACAAAAATGAACTCAAAAAATAAAAATTCTAAATGGCGGACTTTTTTTATTGAAAAATGGTGTTTTTCGCAAATTCAAAATGGGTTTCTATAGATTTGTCACGCGCGCTGACTAGGATTGAATGCAGGCCTGCGTTCGGGCCTAGTCAGCACGCGAGCGACTTCTCTTGATGTCTTCTTGCAAAAAAAGGGGGACAGAAGTAGAAGCTCCGATCACGCGATTTGATTCCTCATAGTTTTTCGCACATAAAACAATTGAAGGCGGCGCGGGCCGGATCTCGCCAGATCACAACTTAATCCTTCAATGTTTTTATGTATCGTATGCAAAAACAAGAATTCGAAGCAGTCAAATTCACGCAGCATTCGCGTTAACTGAAAACACGAAATAGTTGTTTTTAAGCATAAGTAAAAATTTTAAATACCTTCAGGATTACCCTTCATCTTGCAGAATTATTTTACATCACTTATTAACTGATATATTCGTATTCACTTCAGGCGCACAAAAATCGTTAAACGTTCGAGCCGCGCGCGTTCCTTGGCAAGATAAACTTTAAGCGTGCACCTGCTGCCGAATATTCGATGAAACCATCTGCTATTCCGGATTTAAGCGCTAACACCATCTATAAGAAATTTCTTAGTAGTTTACCTCGAATGGTAACTTTCGATTTTAGGGGTTTTGTATTATGACCCATTGTGTGCTGTGGAAAATTTCAACTGCGTTTCAGGAGTTGTAAATGTTGGCAGCATTAGATTCTTTTTTTTGAGAAATTATTTTCTCATAAAAATTCAACGATTGTGAAATCCTTATTATCTGCTTCTCCCACTCTAAGACGGTCCACCTGAATCTAAATTATTCGTGTATTTTTGCATAAAGAATGTTCCGTGGCTCGAAGCTTGTGAAGAATTGACGATTCAGAGGATCCTGCTTCGATATTGGTACAGTCACGTTGGCATGGTTTCCGTCTATGCGTATTTTAACTCTTTCATAGGTATTCGGATGATCCCCTCTAGGAGCTATGAACGGAAACAACCTTCCAACAAGTAATAATCCAATAACGTACTTGTGAGCCTCATCGGTTCCTACACAGTAAATGTCTTCTGGCAAAGACAGAGCTTCAGCTAGATTAACATTTTCAAAATGACGAATATTAAGTTCAATGGGAGCAGGATGAATTGCTGATGCACTATGTGGACGACCTAATTCTGCAAAAAAATGTATAAGTTCGTATTTGTTTATTGCGTCAATTATTACATCAATTTAATAGATCCTAATTTTCATTGTACGAAATGGATTAATTTCACATTAGAAATAGATAATAAAAACAAGTATCAATCTCATGAATCTCTAAATCCTAAATAGTGAAAATTTTACAATTTGAATCAGCAAATAAGGGTCTGACTAATACTATAAATTTCTTTATTCAAAGGCGTCGAGAATTTGGGGGTAAATCATCACGGTTTTAAGACTCTTAGGCGTGCGGTTAGTGCTCGAACGAATTGGGTTCTCTCCGGAAGCATGACTTGATGTACAGGCTCGCAGGGGTGATTGTTGGTTCAAATAATCCTAATTATTCTTTTTTGCGGGAATAACTTTTAGATAGACTAATTAAATTTGTGGAGGTAACGTAGCCCCTTTAAAAGTTTTACAGCGTTATCTTTTTATTATTTGAATGAAGTTTACAATTTTAGATAATCGCGTAATTTTTCAATCCAGGTAGTAACTATCTCGCTATTATTATAATTATATTTACCAACAAGGTTAGTGAAAATCACTAAGATGAAACACAAACTGCCATTCTCGGTCCTCATTTTATTGAAATAATAGAAACCAATTTATGCAGAATTTCGATGAGAATGTAGCTAACGAATAGTCTGCAGACTGTTTGGAGTAATCATCCTATTTGCTATCTCACATGTCAATTTGATTTATTTGTATTGCAAAAGTCTGCTTCTCTTATACTGAAGTCATTCAAAAATGAAGATTTACGAGATTATTATAGTATACAACTGCAATTAAGTATACAATTAAGTGCCTCTACATTTTAGTCGTTGCCAGAGTCTCCAGAACGTGGGATTTTTCGGCCCCCACCACTTTCCCATCTGGGAGCAACACATGAAAACGTAGCGTGTCGGTGAACCGGCTCTGTTACGCCATGAGTCGGCCAGCCTCGTGTAAAGCCGAAAATACACGAGCACGAGGTACGAAGCCGAGCTCGGCCGACGCCCGACTTCACGATTCGGGTTCGTCGGCTATTAGGAGGTTTCACTTGAATTTTGTTTTCAAAAATTGACACCTTAAAGAAAGAATTCAAATACACGTAATGAAGTCTTGAGATATTTGATGATTAAGTTTTTCAGGAATTCTTATGGAATGTTTTAAACTATCCGATTCTACAGTTTCATTTTTCATTATTTATGTTTCATTTTTCAATTGATTTTAAATATTTTAGAGTCAAAATAATAATAAATGATAATTATTTTTGATTAATTAAATTATTCAACATTTACACTGTATACTCACCTCTGATACTTACCATTCTTTTCATGCTATTTTAGGCTCTAATCATAATTTTGGGGATTTTAAGAGAAAAAGCCAAAAAGATATTGAACATATTTTTAGAAAATTTTTCCTTGATTCTGCCCTAGGGTGAAGAATGGTACAAAAAACTGTATACAATTATTCAAAAAATAATAATACTTTTTATACATATTTTTGAATGCTATTTGAATATGATACACATTGATATTTTTTTCAAAATTCTTGTGAATAGTTGGTCATTTTATAAATTTTACGACATTTTTGTACCATGTTTAGCCGTAGGAAATAGATTTGAAGAATGAAAATATATAAATATCTCCATTAGTTAGTTTTTGGTTGAAAATGATATTTTTCATTGAAATTTTTATCTGGCATATCTGAAAAATTGAAAAATTTTGTGAAATGTTTTCAAGAATTCTATGAAAATGTATTTATATAACCTTAAACTGAGCAAATAAAAAACTTAAATTTTGTTATTGAAATAGCAATTATTACATTTTTGGTTCAAAATTCAGCTTTTTTTGCACAAAATTCATCTCTTTTTGGTGAAAAATTCGACTGTTTGGTGAAAAATTTTGTTGTTGAAATTTTGATTGACATACGGAAATATTAACAAATCTTTGAAAATTTTCTTTAGAATCTTACGAAAATTATATTTATATAAAGTTAAAGATTAATAGACTTGAAAATAAATAGTTATTCGACATTTTTATTTTGTACACAAAAATATTTGTTGCCTGAAATTATAATTTTGTTGAAATTTTCCTTTTTTCTTTACTGAAATATTTCTTTTATTTGAAAATTTATTATTTTGGTTGAAAATTCATTCTTTCAAAGTTGGTTTTAACTGTTTTTAATTACAAATTAGAATTTTTTTATTAAAGTAGCAATTATTTCGTAATTTCATTCCTGAAATCTAGTCCCTAAGGTCAAACATGGTACGAAAATGCCGTAAAATTAAAAAAATTGCCAACTATTTACAGTAATTTTTTAAATAAAAATCACTATGTATCATATTTAAGTACAATTTATGAATATTTATAAAAATTATTAATATTTTTCATTTTTAAAATTAATGTACACAGAGTACAGTATTTATTTGAAATTTCATATCAGTATTTTGTACCATGTTTGACCCTAGGGCAGAATCAAGGAAAAACATTCCAAAAATATTTTAATTATTTAATAAAATAGTACAAAGAATTTCCTTTACAATTGATTTGTCCTTTCAAAATCATGGGATATTTCTTTATAAAATAAATTTCGTGAAATTTATTTTACATTTATTTACAAATAATTTCCAATTACAACTATCTTGAAATTAAAATAAAATTGTAAAACTAAATATAAATATAAGTTTCCTAAGATTCTTGAGATCTTGATTTCAAATCAAAATTTGAAGAAAAAAAACATTCTGAACCTTATAGTTTAATTTTCAGGCAAAAAAAGGTAATTCTCAACGAAAATTGTTATAATTGCTATTTCAATAAAAAAATTATTTTAAATAAAAAATGGTAAAATTTAACTTGGAGAAAATAAATTTTCAACAACAAATAAATTTTCAAGTAAAAATTATTTTTAGTCAAGAAAAAAGGAAAATTTCAAACAAATTATAATTTGAGGCAAAAAATCATTTTTAATACAAAATAAAATTTTTGAATAACTATTTCTTTTTTAGGATTATTTATTTTCAAGTTTATATAAATATAAATTTTCTGATATTCTTAAAAAAAATTTCAAAGATTTTTTAATATTTCTATAGGATCAAAATTACCACAAAGAAAAAAGTTTTAATCAAACAGTATTTTATTTTTATTTTATATTTTTAATTAAAAACAGTCAAAATCAACTTTAAAAGAATAAATTTTCAACCAAAATGATAAATTTTCAAATCACAGATATTTTTTAGTGAAGAAAAAAGGAAAATTTCAAGAAAATTATAATTCAAGGCAAAAAATATTTTTGTGAACAAAATACAAATTTCGAATAACTATTCATTTTTTAAGATTTTTTGTTGGCTTATTTTAAAGTTATATAAATATAATTTTTACAGGATCCTTGACAAAATTCCACGAAATTTTTCAACATTTCAGATAAGTCAAATAAAAATTTCAACAATAAATATAATTTTCAATCGAACACTAACTAATGGAGATATTTTTATAATTTCATTCTTTAAATATATTCCCTAAGGACCCTGAAAAATCTATCATTTCAATAAATTTATATTATCACAATTCATAATATGCATTGGTATTGAAACATACGTATGTTAATTATCTTTTTTTTATAATTATAAAAAAGTGTGCATCATACACAAAAAATGTTGTTAATATACATTTTATTGCAACTTGTTTCATTTCTCCATAAATTTAATTTGTTTATTTTCAACGCTATTTTTCATGATTTGAACTGAAAATACGCATACTAATGTAAAGTAGTTCTAAGCGAATTTGTAGATATAATTTGGGCGAAAAATTTTGTTAAATAAAAAGTTATTTTAGCTTGTGTCGTTTTTCTATAAAGTGAATTTTTTATTTTTGGTGTATTTTTATAACAAGAGTTTATAACAAATTTTCAGATATTTTTTGGTTGAACAACTTTTGCCTTCTCATTTTTGTTCTTCTCTTGTGTTGTTTATCTAAAAATTTAGGTTTTTTATTTTTATTCTTATTTTTTTACGACTGAAAAAACATTTGAAGCTGTTTTTTGGATGAGCAACTTCGTTTTATTCATTTTTTGCATAGCTTGTGTCGTTTGACCAAAAATTTAATTTTTTTTATTTTAAGTTTTGTTTTTCACGAATAAAACAAGAACTATGCAGCCTATCAAAAAGTGTTTCGTGAAAAATTTGTAGATCTTTTTAGGGTGCACAATTTTTGTCTCTCCATCTTTTTTTTGTAACTTTCATAGTTTGACCGCAAAATAGAATCTTTCATTATTTTTTGTGCGATCAAAATTTGACTTTTCGATTTTTCGAAAAAATTCAGAAAGTTGTTGTGATAATCTTGTAGGGCTTGTAAAAAGAAACGTTTTTCCCCCTGACTTTTATGCATATCGTGCGTTGTTCGGCTTGAAATGTTAATTTTCATTTGTTTTTTTGGATTTTCAAAATATCATAACTCTGATAATTTTCTTTTTATTAAAAAATATCATTTAGATAAATTGTTTTTCTTCTCGAGTACTATTAATAACCATACATCGAATTTTCAAATCTTCAAAAAAGTGGTCTCAAAAATTTGAAAAATGTGCTCACTTTTTGACTTTTTATCAAAAATAGCTGGCTAACGAACTTATCCTTTTCTTTTAGGTCTTAAAGGAATGTGCCAGACGGAGACCACTGCTTCTTAGAAAATAGATAGTAAAAACCAAGTGTTAAAGAAACACCTAAAACACTCTATTGAAAATATTTTCACAAATTTGCAAAACATTTTTTCCAGGTGTGATATTGATCAAACACATCTATCATTTTAGTGATTTCGTTCTATAAAAAATTTTCTTATTTTTTAATCTCCAGCAAACATTCAACTTTATTTTAAATCAATGTCTTCAGAAATATTGAAGATTATTTTTTAATTGATAAATAAAATTCCTACATAATTTAAATGTAATATAATTGTAATTTTATATACACAGTATACATATTATATGAATCTTATTAAAGTATTCAAGGAATCATCCGTTGCCAGAGGGATGTTTTATGTACGACTTAATCGCATTAATCAGAGAATTTATATATGAAAAAGCATCAACCTTGACGCCTGCAATAATGGTGGTGTTTTTTATTTCAATTTCTTTTGTAATTTATTTCATTTTATAAATTTAGTTTCTAAATTTGTAAAAATAGTTTTTTACGATCTCTTTTCTATGAATCTATGGTCTTTGTCTTTCTTCAAGTTTAGGGTGTAATGAGACACTTGCCTCAGTATGCGTTCTGTTTTTGAACTAGAATGTCGTCTTTTAAAATCAATGAATATATTCAGAATAAGCAAATTTTCATTTTTGTCCAATGTAATTAGGAATAATGTTTGAAAGAAGAATTTCCTTCTTTTACTGGTTTTAAGTAAAAATTTACAAAAGGATAAGTTTTTATTATAGATTAAAATTGAAGCTATTTTTATTTTATTAGATATTTCAAACTGATTAATAGTTTAATAAACTCTAAAGATTGTTGGATTAAGATTTTAATTGAATTTACAATTTTTTTAAATCTACAATCATTCCCTATAACATACAAATACTCCCCATTAGTTTTCTATTAAAATTTCCCTGAAGAGAAGGCCTACAAGGTATCTAAAAAATGATAAATAAATGAAAATAAAAATAAATAAAATACAATACAAAAATAAAAAAGGCGGATGAATAATGAAAAAATGAGAACGAGGCCGTTTGATTATCTCTTTCTTTTTTTTGTCTCTTTTTTCAATTGTCATATATCTGTCTTTAATGAGCCGTTTTACAATGTTATTTGAAAACATATATTTTTCTTTTTTTAACTCTTTTTGTGGAATTATGTTAGACAAATTGACTTTCTCCACTATTTGTTTTTTAAAAACGGTTTTTTAAAGAACATACTTCTTCTTAAGTCTTCTTGTGCAATTTTGTGGCACCATTTGACTTTTTTAGGTTTATATTTTTTTTAAATGTACTTTCAAATATTTAATGAATAGAGACATCAAGCCATAGACCCTGTGTCGTTCTCTAGCGTTCGGTTCTTCTACCGATCTCAACAGTTCGATTCTTGGTCAATCAAAAAAAAAAAACCTATTTTACTATGTCTTTTATTTCAAAAGCCCTGTGAAAGAGATCTCCAGCATGAGTACATTTACTGCCCGACGACTTCACTTTACTGGGTAGGGGACTGTGAAATTTTTTGTTTTACTAAGGTGGGCTCAGAATCACTGCATGAATTTAATCACAACCAGTAATAACCAGCGGCTACTTTATTAGAAGTACTCGCATTTGCCTAAACATTTGGCCAGGGGAGAGGAAAACTGCAGAAAACCACCTTCCGAGGTCAGCCGGTTTTTCGACAGTTAAGTATAAAGGCATACATTCGACCCTACTCATAGAATAAAGATAGTCGTCTTCGGGGTCAAACCTACCGCTCAACATTATTTAAAACGCAGCGAATACACAAACGGGTCATACATCGCAGATGGTCACCCATCCGAGTGCTATCCACTCTCGAGTGGCTTGACATGTGGACTCTTCAGTTTATTTTGGAAGATAACTTTTCTAACACAAGAGATGAGTTTTGAATCCAAAAAAACGAATCTTCAATACATGAATTTTCATCCGAATAGTTCAATTTTCGACTAAAACAGATAATTTTCAACCAAAAATGCAATAGTTAATTTTTCAGTTTAAAAATAGTACTTTCAAGCAAAAACAGAATAATTATCTATCAGATGAATCAAACGAAAACAGATCAATTTTTAACAATATAGTTGAATCTTCAACCAAAATGATGATTTTTCAACAAAATAGTCAAGTTTGCAAGTTAAAATTTTAAATTTTAAACGAGAAAAGAAGAATTTTCAACAAGAAATATAACTTTCAATCAGGAAGGATAAATTTTCAACGACGTAGTTGAATTTTCGACTGAAATAGATAAATTTTCAACCAAAAATTAAATCGTTTAATTTTCAGTTTGAAAAAGATAATTTTCAACAAAAAAAAAATGAAATTTCAACAACAACAAAAAACAAACTTCGAACCAATTGAATTTAACTAAACCAGACGAATTTTTAACTAAGGCGTTGAGTCCTCAACCAAAATGATGAATTTTCAACAGAAAAGATTAATTTTTCACCCAAATTGACGAATTTTCAACAAAAGACATGAATTTTCCAACTAGTTAAATCTTCAACTTATGAAGGATGAATTTTTAATCACCAATGGAGAAGTAACTTTCAAGATGAAGAAATTGATTTTTAACACACACAAAAATTCCAACAAAATAGTTAACTTTTCAAATAATTAGATTAATTTTCATGAAAAAATATAAATTTTCAACGAAAAAAAGTCTATTTTCAGCCAAGTGAGATGAATTTCAACCAAGAAAGATGATTTTTGACCGTAAAAGATGAATTTTAAATTCACTAGAAAGAATTTTCAATGAAAATACATGAACTTACATATCCAAATAGTTCAATTTTCAACTGAAAAGATCAGTTTTCAACTAAAAATGCAACAGTTCAATTTTCAGTTTGAAAAATAATAATTTCCAACAAAAAAAAACAATTAGTAACCAGTTGAATACAACGAAAACAGATGAATTTTTCACAAAATAGTTTAATGTTTAATAAAACTAATGAATTTTCAACAAAATAGTTAATTTTTCCAGTCAAAAAGTCATATGTTTCAAAAAATAGTTTATTTTTAAACCAGAAATGAAGAATTTTGAATAAGGAAGATCATTTTCAGTTAAAAAGATGAATTTTCAAAAAGAAAGTTAATTTTCAAACAAGAGAGATGAATTTTCAACGTAATTGTTGAGTTTAAAAAACTTATTTTCAACTGCAAAAAAGGAACAGTTTTCAAAAAATGTCTATCCTAATAGACGAATTTTAAACAAAATACAAGAATCTGATAACAACTAGTTGAATCCTTAACTTATTAAGGATACATTTTCAATAAAAAATGGAATAGATAACTTTTCAGATAAAAAAATTAATTTTTCACAAATAAAATGAATTTTCAATAAAATAGTTCACTTTTGAAAGTAATAGTTTAATTTTAACCAAAAATATCAATTTGAAACATAAAAGTTAGTTTCCAACCGAATTATCTTTTTTCGTTGAAAATTGAACTATTTGGGTGAACATTAATGTACTTCATGATAGAATGTAAATCTTCTTGGTGAGTAATTCATCTTTCTTGGTTAAAAAATCCAACTCTTTTGTTAAAAATTCTTCTTTTTGATTTAAAAGTTCATGTCTTATCGTATTGAACTTTTATATATTTTGGGTAAAGATACAATTGTTCGGTTGACAGTTAATTTGTTTTGGTTGAGGATTCAACTTTTTCATAAATTCAGGTTTTTTTAGTTGAAAATTCCTTTATTTTGTTGAATATTCGTCTTTTTGGGTTGAAAATTCAATTATTTTGGTAGAAAATTAATATGTTTGGGTGCAAATGTCAAGTATTTTGTAGTTTTTTCTGTGATTTTAAGTACTTTCCCCTAGATTTAAATGAATTCTAGTGGATTAGAAAATTCAAAAATTAATGAGAAATTTAAAAACTACGAGACGTATCATTTTTTTTTCATTAAAAATTCGACTTCTAGAATTGTCACACATGACTGAGGATTGAATCGTAGTTCAATTAAGCAATGAGCAGAGCCGAGCAGAGCTAATAATTACAAAGCCAGCCAGCCACCAATGCCATGCCTTGACATGCTCTATAAACAGCCTTTGCACTTTCCAAGTGACGCTCCCTGCCCCGTAAATGTATGTGGTATCGCACATTAGGACACGCTAGACGAGGCATAAATTTCGGCTTTGAAACTGGTGTCTAGCGATATACACTACTTCGAACGAAACATGCGAAAAAATGAGTAAAAGTAGCACTTCAACCTTAATTTTCACCCCTCCCTTCCACAACTTCTATCTCATCTACTTCCCCCTCTCCTCACTTCCCCTACTCACTCTTCTCTGACTTCCTCCCTCATTTCGTCTATTTCCCCCACTTCCCCTTTGCATCATTCCCTTCACTTCCTTCGCTATTTTTCTCGCACATCACGGACCCTAATTTCCCCTTACTTCCTCCCCTCTCCTCACCCCAATATCCCTCCTCAATTTCTTATCCTCTCATTCCACCCCACTACCCCTCCTTTCCATTCCTCATTTCCCCTCACTCACCCTACTTCCACTCCATAATTTCCCTTCTGTCCCTCTACTTGCTCACCCCTCATTTCCTCTGACTTCTACTACTTCCTCTCCTCTTGCTTTCCCTCACTTTCCTCCACCATTTCTCCTCAATACCCTACAGATATTTCCCTATACTACCCCCAGATCACGTCCCATCACTTCCCCTTCTCTCATTTTCCATCACTTCTGCTCCTCTTATTTCCGGTACGCCTCCCTTATTGCCCCGACTTCTACTCCCATCACTTCCCTTTCCCTCAATTCCCATTTCTTCATTTCGCCTACCACACTTCCCCTCCTCATATTTCCGCTCACCTGCACTACTTCCCCACCTCTCATGCCCATCACTTCGTCATCCCTCACGTCTTCTACCCCCCTCATTCCCCCTACTTCCCCTTTCCATCATCCCCTTTACTTCCTTCCCTATTTTTCCTTCACAACACCGACCTTAATTTCCTCTTACTTCCTCCCCTCTCCTCTCCCCAATATCCCTCCTCAATTTCTTATCCTCTCATTCCACCCCACTACCCCTCCTTTCCCTTCCTCATTTCCCCTCACTCACCCTACTTCCACTCCATAATTTCCCTTCATTCCCTCTACTTGCTCACCCCTCATTTCCTCTGACTTCTACTACTTCCTCTCCTCTTACTTTCCCTCACTTTCCTCCACCATTTCTCCTCAATTCCCTACAGCCATTTCCCTATACTACCCCCAGATCACATCCCATCACTTCCCCTTCTCTCATTTTCCATCACTTCCGCTCCTCTTATTTCCTGTACTCCGTCCCTTATTAACCCTACTTCTACTCCCATCACTTCCCTTTCCCTCACTTCCCATTCCTTCATTTCGCCTACCACACTTCCCCTCCCAATATTTCCGCTCACCTGCACTACTTCCCCACCTTTCATTCCCATCACTTTGTCTTCCCTCATGTCCTCTACCCCCACCCCTCATTACTCCTACTTCCACTCCAATGATTTCCCCTAATTTTTCTCTTATTATTCCCCCTTATTTGGGGAAAAAGGTACGATGACTGGACGGACACGCGACCAAAACTATGAGAGTTTCTGCCCGGGGCTAGGAAACCCTTAAAATTAATTACACTACAGTCCCGATATAGTGGTCGTTCCGGGGGTACCCTTAATAAACATAGACACTATCTCGGGACTCTCCCAACCGTTCTTCTTCTCCTTCTTGCTTATGGCTTCTTATAGAGCCGAACCTTTATCATCGCAACTCCGCTGACCTTGCAAGCGCTTCTATCTTATCTTGACAGACGTTATGACGATTCGTAACTTAGGGAGGGGGGGCGAATACAGAATGTGAAATCACAAATCCAAAGCATAAATTTGTATAAAAATGTTTTGAAATGCTTAAAACTTTTTCTCGTTCTTAGGGTTTCGTAGCCCAAAAAGGCCATAAGCGCCAAAGTTTGAAATTCCGAAAGGGCATAAGCGCCAAAATTTGGCAATACGAAAGGGTATAAGCGCCAAATTTTGGAAATAAAAAAGGGCATAAGCGACAACATTTTGCACAACAAAAGGACATGAAAGCCTAAGTTTGGAATTCCAAAAGGGCATAAGCGTCAAAGTCTGAAACTTCAAAATAGCATAAGAATCAATATGTGGCAAACCAAAAGGGCATAAGCGTCAAAGTTTGAAATTCCAAAAGGGCATAAGCGCCAAAGTTTGAAATGCTATGAGAGCATAAGCGCCAATATTTGACATAGAAAAGAGGCATAAGCGCCAAATTTTAAAAATCAAAAGGGGCATTCTCGAGGACATTGGCACGGCAAATGGGCATAATCTCTAAAGTTTAAAATTCCAAAAGGACAAAAGCTCGAATATTTGGCACAATAAAAGGGTATAAGCGCAAAAGTTTGAAATTCCGAAAGGGCACGCCTTAATTCAGTTTTTTAGGGGGAAAATAATTTCAAGAAATAATTTTTGTTATAAAGTTTTAAAAAAGTTTTTTCAAATTTTGTTTCAAAAATGGTAAGAAATTCAACTAATTGAGAGACAATTTTAAATTGAAAAAAACATAGTATTTTTAATCTGGTTTGAACAATTAATTTGTTTAAGGCGGAATCATAATTTTTTCTCCTTTCAGGCATCTTTCAGACATAAGAAAATCACCTTCAAAAACTCACATTTTTCTTTTGCTTCCTGTATCCATCTCAAGGTGCGAAAACGGCAATGTTTGAAAATTAAGAAAGTTGTTATAGTTTTTAAATAAAAAAGTTACAGAATTTTATATTTCCTTCAAATGTACTTCTTCTCGAGTGATTCAGATATGTATTTGCTTCATTAAATTATAATTTGTTATCAGGTTGAAATAAACCAATTTCGATTTTCAAGGGGGGTGGGGCAAAAATGCTTACCCGCTACAGTATGTTATTACGTGTGGGATCCTTTAAACAATGGATTACATCTTAATTATTCTCTCAAATTTTACTGATAATTTGCATTCATGGAACACTTGTGACATGCATAGCAAATATAATCTATCTGTACGCGATGCGAAATAAACGTGAATTCCGTGGTTTACATTGATTAAAGGGTTCGAATGAAATTGTTTACGCAAACATAGTGCCCCTTTGGGCATTAGCGTTGTATCCTCAGAGATCGATTTGTATGGAACACCGTTTTCGACTTCGCTCCATTACACGCTCGTATTTTCTCCGGAACATTAATTACTCATTATTATCGACAATTTGCACGCTCTTCATGCAAATTATTCGAAATACCTGTACGTAAAGTATGGGACAATGGTGCAGATACATACTTGTCCGTTTTACGATTCAATGATCAAAATTTGTGATAAAATAAAGATATTAACACTTGAAGCCTCGGCAAAAAAAAACGTGTCAATACAAGTTTTGTGTCCATGGTGTTTTATGGAGTTATTCTTTTTTTTTACTGTTTTTTTATCCCGCGCCCTGTTAGAAAAAATTTTTACGAAGAAGGTACAACATTTCTGCAACTGTAATTTTTTCCTAAAACATGTACTTTGAAAGGAACCTTCTTTTAGGGCGGAAGTGAATTGAAAAAAAATATCAACCAACCAATTGACCGTACAGATATCTCTCTGTCGCTCTCTTACAAGTATACTTTCTATAGTCTATACCTTCTCTCTTTATTCGCGTCTCCTTTTTGTGCGGCGATTAGCAATCGCTCTGAAGTTACTCTTCGATATCCCCACTACTGCCACGCTGAGTAAAAAATATATATGCTCTCTCCCTCTCCCACTGTATCGAATTCTTATAGAGACTTCCGAGATTTCGTTGAGATTTCCGGGAGTTCCGAGATTTACGACTCTGCTCGCGATCAGAACTCATGTGGGATTCTACAGATTCGGCTAAACTCGGCGGCTTTCGAATTCAGTCAGCTGTTCGTTTCACGCATAGGAGTGTATGTCGGAATGCTCCACACCACCTCACCTCTGCCCACACTTAGCCAAAGATTTCCAAATTTCTCACCCATGCTATATTGCTGAGAGATTTCCAAGATTTCCTCCAAGAATTCTCTCGAGATTTTCCGCGCAGCACTCTAAGATTTCTTAGTGAGCAGCCCCTCGTGGTGATTCCTCACGAAAAATTTCAAAATGAATCCATCAAAGTTTCAATTCTACCGTGTGGCCTCACTGTCCCACACTGGGTTTTGTTGTAAAAAAAAGTACAAAATGTAACCGTTCTGTTAAAAATTTATTTTTCTATCCGAAATTTGAACTATTCTATTTTTGGTACCATTTTTTCTTGTTTATGGGTGAAAATTCATTTATTGTATTGAAAAATTGTCTTCTTCATAGAAAATTTTACTTTTCGTTTAAAAATTAATTTTTTACTCGAAGAATCATTATTTTAGTTAAAAACGTGTTTCTTAAACTGAAAATATAACTATTCAATTTTTTGTGGAATTATCTTTTTTGGCAGAAATTTAAGTTTAGTAGAATTTAAGTTCAAGAATGAAATATTTTGTTGATAATTTATTTTGTTTGGTTGAAAATTTATTTTTCTACTACAAATTTGTTTAATTTGAGGGGGGAAATGGGTCAACTAGAAAAATGGAGGAATGGAAGAAGAGGAGAGGAACTGTGATCTCTGCTAATGGGAACCCAGTTACTTTTTTAGGGTTTCGTAGCCCCGGGCGGAAACCGTTATAGTTTCGGTCGGGTATCCGTCCATCGTACTTTTTCCTGGTTGGGGAGTGAGCGGAGGATTAGAGGAAGTGAGGGAAGAAGAATTAGAGGAAGTAAGAGGAGAGGATGTAGGGAAAGTGAAAGGAGAGAAAGAAGAAGTCAGAGGTAGGAAGTAGGGAAAGTGACGGGTGTGGAAGTAGGAAAAGTAGGGGAAGTGTGGGAAGAGAATGCAGGGTAAGTGAGGGGAAGATAAATAGGAAAGTAGGAGAAGTAATAGGAGTGTAAACGAGGGAAAGGGAAATAGGAAAGTAGGGGAAGTAATGGAAGTGAGAGAAGTAGGAGACATAAGGAGAGGTGGAGTAGGGTGAGTATGGAGAGGAAAATTATAGGTTGGAGAAGTAAGAGGCGAAAGGTGAATTGAAAGGTAAGCAAGGAAAGGGATATTATTAGAAGGGCGGGGGTGGAAGTAGGTGAAGTGTAGGTGGTAAGGATATTGGGAAAGTGACGGGAGAGAAAGTAGAAAAAAAGAGAGGATGAGAAGTAAGAGATGTGAGGGGATGGGAAGTAGGGTAAATGAGGGGGGTCGTAGGAAGAGTAGGGAGAATATTAAAAGTGAGAGAAGTACGGCGTGTGATCGGAGGGGAAGTAGGATATGGAAATAATAGTTGGAGGAAGGAGGGGAGGGAAGGGAAATTGAAAGGTAAGGAGGGAGAGTGATAGTAGGAGAAGAGAGGGGGAAGTAGACGAAAGTAGGGGGAGTAGAGGAGAAAAAGTATGGGATGGGAAGATTCGAACGACTAAATTAAAATCTTAATAGGCTACAAAACTCTTTTTTCTAGGGGCACCTCTACTTTGAAAATTTTGGTTTTACTCAAGTTTTGTGATTATTCCGGAAAATTCTGTGAATTATCATACATACAGTCTGTATCTGCCTGAGGGCAGACTCAGCATACTTGACCCTGTCAAATTCAGGTCCTGCGAAAAAGAGGAATGAAAATAATAAGATTCGCGGTTTAATTTCAGTGAGATGAGTCGCACTTAAGCTCGCTTTAAGCCATTCGTGGCGAACAAATATAATGGGAAATTGACGACCTGGGCTAACGTAATTGAGTCCGAAGAAATCGGACAGTTAATTCGCAGTCGTATGCGCAGGGCTTAATTGAAGTGATTTTACGCCTGGTGAGATCCGGTTCCGATCTCAGGGCGAAAGCCTCCAAACCGGAAGCTCAGAGCAGGGTGGGTATCTGCCGTTTCCGCCTCGTATAATCGTGTTATGGTGCGCTGACGAATTCACAAAGGGTGTAAAGAACCAAGAGTAAGATCAGAAAAAAATTTAATCTCGAGCTCTTTGTAATCTGCTTAATTTCTACCACTCTGCCGACCCATATTTCGAAATGGTTGAACCTTTCTTGCTTATGCTTATAAAGAAAAAGTTGTGCAGTCAACAAAATCGTTTGGTTTACTGAATTATGTTATTTTTACAAATTTCGGTTAGTCGACCAAACTTATTTCCTTCAATCAACCCAAATTTAACAATACTAGTATCATCAATTGCGCGCTAGGCGCGTATGTTTTTTCAATTTGAGGAAGAAAATAATTTTTAATAACATATAAAACTCGAATAACTATTCATTTTTTAAGGGTTTTAGTTGTATTCAAGGTAACATAATTATAATTTCCTAAGATTATTGAAAAAATTGAAAAAGATATAGACATAATTGATATTTCAACCAAAGAAGATTTGAATTGAAAATCAAAGAAAGTTTAATTCATAAAAAAAATACGAATTTTCAACAAAATATTTCATTTACGACCGAGTACTTGAAGCTTCAGCTAAAATGATGAATCTTCAACTGAAAAAAAAAGAATTTTTACAAAATAGCTCAACTTTAAATTGAGTAGTTTATTTTTCAACCAAAAAAATATTAATTCTCAACGAAACTTGTAATAGTGAATATTTTAACAACAAAAAATTCTAATTTAAAATTAAAAACATTTGCATTAAAAAAAAACGAATTTCCAACGAAATAGTTGAACCCCAACCAAAGCAGATTAATTTTCTACCAAGCAGTTGAATTTACCAAAAAGGATCAATTTTCAACCAAAAATATCAATTTTGAACAAAAAATGAAAAAGTTAAATTTTCAGTTAAGAAAATTGATATTAAAAAAAAACATTTTTTTCAATCTTGAGGGCAAGTCCCCCCCCCCCAATTCCATTTCCGCGGGGAAAATCCATATTTTCTTTTTTTTCTTTTGAAATTCGAATATTAACCCGTGCCACCGGGCACTTCAAAATCCCATTTAATTAACATGGGGAAATTTTGGATTTTCGTAAAATTGAACTCATACTTCAAGGCTTGATCGAAACGTGCCAAATTTTTTAGGGATTGAAGAGGAGTACCTATAAAATAAAACCATACTAATAACTTTTATTTTTAACCTATCCTTACCCCGCCCCCCCCTTACTACTAAATTAAATAGTTTGTCATTATTTGGGGAACTAAATTTTTTTTTAAACATTATGTAATTATTTAAACAATTACTCATTGTTTATTCTCAAAATTTCTAAAAATTGACCCAGAGATGTCCAGTTTTTTCTCAAATTGTTATCCTAAGCTACTTTTTGTTGAATAATTATATAATTTTGATACATTTTATTTAATTTTCAATTAATTTTTATTTGTTTAAACAATTTTGATTTGATTCAGCAGTTATTTCCGATAACATTAAAAAAATTAAATTAAATAAAATACATATAATAATTTTTTTGACTGTATAGTGAATAGAAAGAATATATTAACCATTTTTCAATTGTTCAAATAAATATAATTTGTTCAAACAATTACTTTTTCAAAAATACTTTTAAGATCGTGTTTTCTGAATTAAACATAATATTGAATGATTTCGAGGAGTAATACATTCTGCTAAGAACTTTATGTTATTCTTTATACAATTAATTATTGCTTTTTTTCAATCTCCTTCAAATTGAGTATGGATGGTTCACATCTTTTTTGGCGCATTATTAAATAAATCATAAAAGTCATAATAAAATTAAAATGATAAAAGTGTATTTATTATGGCTTTCTTCATATTTTTACAATCTTTATCATAATTATATTATTAAAAAAGCACATTCAATAATGTAAATTATTATTTAAGTTTTAACAGATTGTTTTCTTACATTTTCATACTCGATATAAATATTAAAACGTGTCACTGATTTTCGTTTTAGCTTCACACGATTATTTATAAGACTGTTTTCAAGTTATTTCTGTAATTCACACATGCAGCTTTAGACTTGTTTCAAATTTGCTGCTCGAAGACCTTTTAAAAATGGAGGTGATTGTGCGAATCTCCATTTGATTGGTTCATCAAAAGCAGTACTTACTGGAAATAGTAAAAAATTATAGAAAACAGTTCCCAGATATCAGAAAGAAAACATTGTATTCGGCCAAAAAATTATATTTTGTGATCGGCCTTGTAATTAGATTACATATGAAATGGATTTAGATTATATTTCATTATGGCATTTGAAAGTCTTATGAATATCAATCTGACATACTGGAAGACACAAAAAATATATTTAGGAAAAAAATTCTATGTGTAATATTTTATATTATTGATCCACATTTTTTAATAGAAAACTACTTGAACGAATAAAAATTGTTTAAACAATGACACGACGTCTTTAACAGAATTTAATACTCCTCGAAATCATTCAATATTATGTTTAATTCAGAATATACGGGTTAAAAAATATTGTTGGGAAAATAATTGTTTAAACAAATGATATGTGTGAAAATTATATAATTATTCAACAAAAAGTAGCATAGGATACCAATTTGAGAAAAAACTGGACAACACTGGGAAAATTTTTAAAAATTTTGAGAATAAACAATACGTAATTTTTTAAATAATTACATAATGTTTTCTAAACAATTACTACTCCAAACAATGCCACACTATTACATTTCAATCAGAAAATACGATTATTTTTCACATTTTTTGGGAATAAACAGTTGTTTGAATAAGTTACATTCGTTTAAACAATTAAAAATTGTTTAAAAAGTCATGGGAAATATTCAAATTATCCATTAGTAATTATTTATATGAAAAAGATCACGGAAATTGCTAAAAAGTAACAATGATACGTAAAAATGTAGTTTTGTTATTTTTGGTTCATATTTGGGGCTCTGTGGGAGGAGGGGGGGGGAGTAAGGATGGGTTAAAAATAAAAGTCATTAGTATGGTTTCATTTCATAGATACTACTCTTCAATCCCTAAAAAAGTTTGCCAAAATTTCCAAAATTTCCTCATGTTAAATAAATGGGATTTTCAAGTGCCCGGTGGCACGTGTTAATATTCGAATTTCGAGAAAAAAAAATTAGGGACTTTTTTTCTCCGGAAATGGAAACTTTGAGGGGGGGGCGTACTTGTCCTCTAGATGAAAAAGCGTTTTTTGGACCACCCTAATGAGGACAGATTTTACAGATATTTTTAATCAGTTAAAGAGATTGTTTATCCCATTACTGGTAGGTAATCAGTGTATTTAAATCCATATATGTATATTTGCATGTGTGTGTATATTATTTGACATTAGAAATAATAGTGGCAAATTTAGATACGTCAAATTACGTAATAACACTTGTGCCTGATAACAACACTTTCGTTCAGTAACGAAACATGAGATCTATTGTTGTAAAAAGTAAAAAATTAGTACAGTCATTTTTAAATTTACAAAAAAAGTTCTAAAATCTCTTTAATGTAGAATTCATCTTCCGTTTTCCCCTTTTTATGGAGTCTCGATTCCTTTTGTCGCAATTAGTATTACAGGTAGACAATTATTGTAAGCGGATAATTTCGTTTGTGTGCCCACTTCCTTAACATTTTATATGCAGTTTAAAAATTCAGCTGCAACATTTTTTTTACGAATTAAAACTGTCGATAGAGAATTTAAATTTTGAAATTTAAAATGTTATTTATTGTGAAGAAGGTTTTAGAGAAATTGACCAATAGGAAAATATATTTTTATTAAAATGCCGTTTTATTTATTTTCTTTCTGGTTAAATTTTTTTTTTATTTCAAATGACGCAAAATTGAACAAGTTAAATACGATTGGAAGCTGGAAGATTCAGGAACAAATGTCGAAATTTAGTGAATAGGTAATTGCAAAATAAAAATATCCATAGGAAACGAAAAGGTGGAATTGGGGGCCAATTGGATCCATGGAGTCTTAGGAAATCCAATATTCGAATTAGCAATGGCGAATGGACTAATCGACATAATAAGTGTCCCGAAACCTCATAAAGTTGTAGCAGCAATGGAAGATGGAAAGCAGCTTCCATTCCCGGTATTAGAAGAAATTTATGAAGCCTACGTTTGCTTTTTACGACGTTGCGAGGAGTACTTTTTGAGTTCTTACAGCCCACCTGAAGGAATTAATAGCGTCGGAGCGCACGTTGCTCTGGAGGCTGATCTCTACTTATCGTCATTACCACCCGAAAACAGAAAAGTTAGACAATTATTATTCGATTGCTTGCTGAAGCGTGAAACTTGCATTACTGGCTGTGATAGTATGGAAGAAGTAGATCTCTTGGAAATGGGCTCGTATGCCGAACTACAAGGGGGCAACATCAGTCTTCCAGGTGGTTATAGTTCCATCCTGGCACCTGTTGCCAAACATATTCCAAGAGATCGAGTTCTTTCGCGGCATCATGTCACTAAAATAAGGTACGTTTTCATATTCAACTTTATAAAGTAAAATTTGTTCAAGTTTATGACTTAAAGGGGAAGGCCTCAAGTATGAAACTCAAATCGAGTTCGCATGACGATAATTCGAAAGATTATCGAATTTCATTTGACACGTGTCACGCCTTTTTTGTAAGTGGACTCTAGGTTTTTAAATATTAATGTTTTAAAATTGCGGCTACCTTCACTGATCAACTAATATCAGTCACGCGGGAAATTTTTTAGCCAGTGGCGCTGGCCCTGCGGTAGTTTGCCTGCTTGCGACTCGCTGCTGTCGGGGTTCGAATCTTGTGGCTAAACTTTTTTTCTTTTCTTTTTAATAATACAAAAAATTTAAATTATTATCAGTAACAATTTTAATATATAATATTTCGGAAGGTTGAAAAAATCAGACACTTTTGAATTTATATTTGATTTTCTCTTTGGGGTACCAAGAACAACCACAGAAAGAATAGATAGCCAGAGTACAATTTTGAACATCAGTCAAGATTGTTTTCCAATTACTTTGACGCGTGAAAACTCCAACTGACGATTATCACCCCAAATGATGTATTTCGTAGTTATAAAGATAAAAAAAGAGTATTATTTAATATATTATAATCAGAAAGTGTCTAATTTTTTTTAATCTTCGGAAATATTATATATTAAAATAGTGACTGATAATAATTTAAATTTTTGGTATTAAAAAAAAAAAAAATCTAGCCAAAATATTCGATCCCCGGTAGCAGCGAGTCGCAAGCAGGCACGCTACCGCAAGACCAGCGCCGCTGGCTGGAAAAGTTCCCGCGTGACTGATACTAAAGTCGGTTCCAAAAGTATAGGCCCCTCACTTTTTTTTATTACAACTCGCACAAAAAAAAATCTCTGAAATATCTAATAAAAAGCATCTGAAAGCTTAAAGTCTTCCGAATGCAGCGATATGTTCACTTTTGTCCTAAGAAATTTTTTGCAATAGTTCGAGGGCAAAACGTCCCAAAAAACAGGGTTTTTCGGCATCATTATGATCTCGAAAGTCAAATGATCGTTGGAGCAAAATGATCTGCAACAAAAATGATCCTTTTTTTTACTGTGAAAACATTCCTAAACTATAGAATTTTATTTTTATTTGAGACAGCTTCACACCCTATGACATGAATATTCCGTTTTTTTTAATTTATGAAAATTTTGTTTTATACATTGAGAAACCATTGATGTTAAACTGCACAGAATCGCGATAAATAAATTTTCAAAGGTATCTTAGTAGTGCAGCAATTCAGATTGCTCACGCAAAGAACAAGTTTTTATAAAACCTCAATTTCGCACATGTTCAGAGTGTAAATTTTCTAAATTCGTTGTTAAGGTGACTTTTTTCGTTCCATGATGCCTTTACGTCGAACCGGTTTTCATAATTTAAACAAAATATTCTGTCAGACGATTCGAATTTTTTGCCGTGTATGTATGTAAAAGTAAGTAAAGAGGAAAGTGTTCAATAAAATATGATCATCATATTTTAAGTGTCACAAGTACAGACTACAGACCAAGTGGAGAATTAACTTTATGATTTTACTGCGCAAATAATTTTTGCTTTTATTTGAATTCCGGATTTAACTTTCGAATAAAAAAGCGCCCGCATACCGTAACTCCTCGTATCTATTGACTATCTATTGAAGAAACAAGTTTTCCTTTTTTTTTATTTCAGCACGAGAGTGAAACTGAGTCTGCCGACCGCAGTTAACTTTAGCGATAATGCTCTTTTGTAACCTACATTCCAGGCTTTTTACATCATTTCGTCTATGAACGGTGAGATGAAATTTATATTTTTTGTGAAGATGGATATGGGTCACTTCCGTTAATTACATATCGTTTAATATGCGTGCACGCGAGAAGTGACTGTTGCGAGGTCCTCAACCTTAGTATTCTTTTTATTTAATAGATTTTTTTTACAGAACCTCTCTTACTTTTCCACATTTCCACAGTTTTTACCTAATTTTAGTATTTTTATTACCAAGGTAGCCACAAATCCTCATTTTCAGAATTTTCTGATTTTTCCCAGCCCAATTTTTAATTTTCCCTGATCATTTATATTTAAAGACCCGAATTTCAATCTTGTAACATTTTCAGACTTCAAAGGCCAAAATGCTTTCAAAACAGGGGGAATAGGGGGATTATTGACGAAAATAGGGGAATAGTAGACGAATAAATTCATCTAATTAAAATTAATGTATATGCTAAAACGCTTCCAATTACAAAGATCTCAAGTTCAAATATATTCTATTTTCAACAAAATAGTTAATTTTCTGTCAAGAAAGACAAATTTGCAACAAACTTCATGAATTCTCAACAAAAAAAAAATGATTTGTCAACGAAGAGGAATAATTTTTTCCCCGACGAGACATGTTTCCTACAAATTACACTAATTTTCAACAAAATAGTTAAATTTTCAACCAAAGAGGTCAATTTAAAAAATTAATTTTCAACATGGAAGTTAAACTTTCAACTAGAGATCAATTTTCAACAAAAGAGTTAAGTTTTCAAGCTAAAAAGTGAAATTTTTTTAAATAGCAGTTGACTTTTAAATTCGAAAAAATAAATTTAGAAAAACAAAATAATAATTTTCAGTCAAGAAAGACAAATTTTCAACAAAATACATGAATTTTCAATCAAGAAGATGATTTTTCAACAAAAGGGATTAATTGTTTACCCTAAAAGACCAATTTTTTACAAAACACATGAATTTTTAACAGAAGAATTACATTTTTAACAGAAGAATTAAATTTTCAACCGGAGAGATGCATTTTAAACTAAAATAATGAACCTTCAATAAAAAAATAAATTTTAGCAAAATGGATAGACTTTCAACCAGAGATGAACTTTCAACAGAAGATTTAAATTTTCAAGGTAAAAGACGAATTTTTTAAATAAAACTTGGATTTTATACCTAAAAAGATCATTTTTTAAAAAGGAAGATTAATATTTTAACCAAAAAGACAAATTTCCTACAAAATACATCAATTTTCAACAAAATAATTAAATTTTTACCCACGGAGGAGAATTAAAAAAAAATCATTTTCATCAAAGTTGTTCAACTTCCAACCAGAGAGATGAATTTTGAACTAAAGTGATGTATCTTCAATTTGAAAAATCGAATTTTTACCAAAATGGTTAAATTTTCAACCAGAGATGAATTTTTAACATGAATGATGAATCTTTAACAACAAGAAAAAATTAATTTTTAACAAAGTATTCAACTTTGAACCAAGTAGTCGAATCTTCAACCAAAAAGATGAACTCTCAATAAAAAAAGTAACAGTTTATATTCCAACCAAGAAAGGTTTTAATTAGAATAAAAAACAGTTGGATTCAACCAAAAATAACAAATTTTCAACAAAATAGTGGAATCCTCAATCAAAATAGATTAATTTTCAACCAAAAAGTTGTAATTTTAACCACAAAAAGATCAAACAGGTACTAACATAGTTTAATTTTCAACAAAATAATGAATGTTTTAATCAAATAATGAAATTTTTAATTAAACAAGATGGATTCTGAACCAAAAATATAATAGTAGACTTTTCAACCAAAAATGTGAAGCATTTAAGCCGAAAAAGGGGAAGTTTCTTGAAAACAGGGAAAAAGAGGAATTCTTTAAAAGGGGAAAAAGAGAAGAATGGGGAAAAGAGTGTGAAGTCTACATTTTTAATACAGAATCTTTTAGAAATGGAAGAAAACAATTTTACATTCAAATTTATCAATTTTCAAATTATTATCCTTTTTCCCTGACTTCTGAAATTTTTTTTTAAATCTCTTGACTTTTTAATGACTTTTTCTGACTATTTTCCTGGTTTCCAGGTTTATCCTGACAAATTAATCAATTTTGTATATTTCAGTCAGTTGACCTGTTTATGTTTTCAAATACTTGTACAATGTGTGAAAATTCGAAATTGTTTAATTCGAAATACTTTAAATTACAAATTACTAAATTATAAAATTTTTGAATATTTTTCAAACGGTCCAATTTAGAAGGTCTTGAAAGAAATATTATTCGATTTTTAATACTTATTTTCAATTTTAAATTGGCTGCGTGTATTTTAATTTGTTTCAATTTCATAAGAGCTTAAATTTTTATTTTCGAACGCTTTTAATAATTGTTCGATTTTGAAGAATTCAATCTTAAAGTCTAAAAAACAGGGAAAAATTGTTTGAAAATCAGCGAAATCGAAGAAAAATATACAGAATTTGTTTTATTTCTATCACCACTCACTGAAAATCTCAGTCGTTCTTAACTGGGCCAATCAGTGAAATACAATTGATTCAAAGCAAAATTTTCGCTAGTTTCCAGTGAATTTCACTGATGAACTTTTAGAGAGTGGCTAGAGAATGTACACATTTCAGAAATAATTAAATAACAAAACATCATGACTATACTTTTCGTGAAAAAATACCCATATAGAATCAAGTCTGCCTTATAATTTGACAAAACTCTCCACCACATCTTACTGCCCCTGGTCTGTATTCTCCAAAGGTCAACGAATCCGAAGGAACGTAGCATTGAAAAATTTCTCGTCAGGTAGGAGGTGATACAGCAGAAAGCATTCAATTTGCTGGTAGCAATATCATTATAAAATCAAGTTCCAAGAATAAAGATAGCGTGTAGTAAACTGCCTCCTAATAACATAACTTTCTCACTTCTGCTCAACCCCATAATTAGCCAGCAAGGATGCAAACAATCAACAACCCACGCCCTCGGAAAGTAGGTGAGGCTGGTCCAATAAAATTGGATATGAAAAAAAAACTTTTTTCAATGTGAACTTTCTACTCTAATAAGAAAATGTGCAAGAAATCTTTTTTTTTTCTGGGATAGGCAGGTCAATTTGGCATCCGACACGGCCAACACGGAAAGGGCATGTTTGTTTGTGCGAAGAAAAGGAATGCCTTGAGCTAGGTCCTGGGAACGTAAAAGCAACTGCGAAGTCCACTTTGCCCCGCTTTACTCCGTTCTGCCCCGTTCGCGAATAAGTGCGCAGATACTGTAGCGCCGTGAATTAATTGCCAGGCACTGTACGTGCCACAAACTCTCAGGTTCTGTATCGTCTGCAATTTACAGTTAAAATCCGTGATATAACGGACGAAATAGTACGCTAAGCGATATACCTCGCGTGCGATCTCGGTGCGATCCAATGAAAAGGACTTTCTTCGAGGAAGTTCTACTACCGACGACGAGCGCGCAATTGCTTTCAAATTAAATGCTAGCCCTCGATTGCAACCGAGTTGGAAGAAAAGTAATTGAATGGGAGCATAAAATGAAGAGGGGAAATAATTAGACGGTTTATTATACTATTGAAGAAATTTATAGATACGTTGATGGCAGGTTGCTACATAAAATGCCAATAAACTGTCGAATTTTTTTCAATACTTCGTCTGTTAAACGATTCCCTTTTTCTTTTTTCCCTTAGGAATTTTCATTACTAATTATTTTTTATACACGAAGGGGAAATAACTTTTCAGAATGCGGACCAGCGGAGGTGGATTACTCCTGGTTATATCGTATTACCCTACCGTGCAGAAATTTTGTAAGGGATCTAGTAGGGCTCTGACGAGTTTTCCCTATTTCCGAGTGGGCTCTAGTGGGGAACACTAGTTCTATTAGAGATCGCCCTTGCACAACCCTACCAAAAAAACCCTGCGAGGTTCTTATGGGGGTATTTGTTCGCTTAAACTAGATTTGATTGACATATTATTAGCAATTGTCTACTGATATGTAAATCGGATCTAGTATAAGTAGGTCTGATATCAATTCCAAATAATATGCAGTGAGACGAATGCCCTATATTTTCTAGAGAACATTGACGATTAGAGGTTAGGATTATAGTACTCCACTACAAAATTTCACTATTTTTCGACGTTCAAAAATGTGATGCCTTGACTTCTACAAACTCATTATATATTTTTATAATCGCGCTATGCATCCACACTAAAAACTTTAATTAATATTTAGTCAAATGTTACAAATTTTGATCTCTTATGGACATGTGAGCATGTGGCAGGCTGGCAGGAAACTTCTGTCATGGCGTCAGACAATGTGCGTCGCCTGTGGCACGCAGCATTCAGGCGGCAATTCAAAATATTCAAAATATTTCTTAAGCATAAGGTTTAAAAAATCCTATATTTATTTAAACATTTTAAATTATTTTAGTAAATTTGAACATTGAAAAAACACCAGGGGGTTAATTTTCACAAACATATAAATTCAGTGAAAGATACTGTTGTGTAAAGAAATTAATTTTCATTATTTTCTAAGGTCTTGTTAGAACATACGAAATTTTGCAAACAAAAGGGAACGGGATTTTTGATATTAACATTTTTTTCGAACAATTAAAAAAAAACTCATATTAAGTTGTCTTATGTTACAAAATAACTTTTGGAAACTGCTTTGTCCACGTGAAAGAGTTTTTTTTTAATTTTTGCATTTTTCTAAACACAATACATTTCAGTTCTCTGCTCTTAAATTCTGCAAAAATGAACAAATAGATGTAGAAAAAAATGATAAACAACTTTTGTAGGTCATTATTTCTAATCTACGTGCAATATATTTTGATTCAACATTAATTATTTAATAAATTAAGAGATTTTCTTTACTTATTCAAAGCTAGAAATTGCCCACTAGAGCCTGATAGGGCCCCCATCAGTTTGTTCTAGACTAGAAATTCTGGTCGGGGATAGAATTACTCTGGATTGCATCAAATTATGCTGGATTATATATAATTATATAGACTCATGCGAATTTTCAACCAAAAAGGATTAATTTCTAACGAAATTATTTTCTACCCAAAAGACGAATTTTCGACAAAAAGATTAATCTTCAACGAACTAGTTGAATTGTCATCTAAGAAAGATCAAATTTCAACTAAATAGTTGAATTTTCAACTACAAAAGATAAATTTTTTTCTAAAAATTGAATAGTTCAATTTTCAGTTGACAAATTACTTTTCAACAAGAAAGGAACAAATTTTTAAGAAAATAGAGATAAATCTTCAACTAAAATAATGAATCTTCAACTAGAATAGTTAAATGTTCAACCATAAAACGATTTTTCAACAAAATAGTTAAATTTTCAACCAGAGATGAATTTTCTGCTAAAATGATGAACCTTCAAGCAAAAAAAAAACTTTTTGAACAAAATTGTTAAATTTTTTACAGAGTAGATTTATTTTTAACTAAAAGAAATAAATTCTCAACGACAAATGTCAAAGTTGATATTTCAGCTCAGATTTTAATTTTAAATAAAGAATAGTTGAAGTCCACCAAAAAATACGAACTTTCAACAAAATAGTTCAATCATCAATAAATAAAAATGAATTTTCAACAGGAAAATTAAAATCTTCATTTAAAAAATAAACTTTAAATAAAAAAACAACGATCTTTCAATAAAAAAGTTAAATTTTCAATAAACTAGTTGAAAATCCAACCAAGAAGATTAACTTTCTACCGAAAAAGACCAATTTTTAACGAAACGCATGAATTTTCAACTAACAAATATTAATTTACAATCAGAAATAGAATAGTTGAATTTTCAGTTAAAAATAATAATTTTCATTTAAGAAACGGATTTTTGACTAAAAAATATAAATTTACAATCAAAAGTAGAATAGTTTCATTTTCAGTTAAAAAAATTAATTTTTGATAAAAAGAAACAAACTTTCAACAAAACAGTTAAGTTTTCAACAAAAGTGATGAATTTTCAAGCAGGAATCTTAATTATCTACAAAAAAAAAACGCAACAAAATCTATGTAATTTTCAACAAAATTGAAATGGTTAAATTTTCAGTTAAAAAAATTAATTTTTAACAGAAATGAATCGCATTTTAAACAAAATAGTTAAGTTTTCAACTGAACCATTTTCAACTTACATAAAAAACTTTCATCATTTATCTTCAACCCAAATAAACAAATTTTAAACAATATATTTAAATTTTCAAACAATGACATGAATTTTAAACAACTCCGGTCATATATGTATCACACTGATAAAATCTATAAAATCAAAAAGTTTCGAAGAAGACGTACAATTTCTAAAACTTTAATGTTTTGTTTTGAGGTTTAGGTTAAGTTGGCGTTTTACACCAAAAATTGGCATATTGAATCAACAACCATCATAATTTGAACAAGATTTAAAATCTTTAAATAATTTGGGATTATGTTAGTACTCTTCGTTAGAAATTGGTGCACTTAATTTAAAAAAATATATATATATTGAAGAAGATTCTATTTTTCGGAATACTCTTAAATATCCTGGAACTTTCTAGATTTATTTAAAATATTGTATTCAACATTCTTTATTTCTAAAATTATCTACAAATTCTGGAATATTTCTTACTTTGAGGAATATTGTTTTCTAGCATTTTCTATAGGCACTTCTGAAATTTTTTAGAATGTTCTAGAATATTCTGGAGATTTGATCTGAATAATCGAGATATATAGAGAGTATACTAGAGTGATTTGGGATTTTTTGGAAGATTCTAATCCTAAAATTCTCGATAAGTTCTGAAACCTTCTTGAATTTTCTAGAATATTCCACAATATTCTTGAAGACTCTGGAACCTTGCCTTATACTCTAGAATATTCTGTAATATACTGTAATAATACATTTTGTATGATTAAATTTAAAACAAGCAGACAAACACAATTTCACTTTTATAATATTAGTGTCGCTTTAAAATTGAAAACCATAATTTACAACTTCAGTTAGAAAAAGATATTTATATATTCCTCATACACTTTTTCTCGCTCACAAGATAAGTCACGTTTTGCAATAAAAATACAGCACATTCGTGAACAACTGATTTATATCGGACCTTTCAGGCTTGAGAGTTTTCGTAACGCGTCATTATTCTTAATAAGTAAAAAGGGAAAAAAATGATACAGTTTGAGATTTAAGAACAAGTGAATCTTTATATTGAACGATTTATGATATAGATTTAGGGGAACCAGGACAAGGCGGACAACAAATTTTTTGAAGTAATAATATTGATAAATAATTAACAAATAGGGAAAATGTTATATACAAAATTAAAACTGAAACATTCATTTTTAAAATAGTAATGCTATCAAATTAATTATATCAGGCATTTATCCTATATTTTATACTCTTTTAACACTTTTAAATTTTATTCGGATGATACCCTTCTGGTACGAAGTGAATATTCAAATTTTAAGCTTTTTCGATCAGTATGAATTCATAAAACAATAATCCGAAACTGTTATTCAAAAACATTTTTTCATTTATACAGTGATTATTTATCAGCTAGAATCGACAACAAGAAACTAGGAATAATTTTATTTGGTTATCTTGGTAACAAGTATGAACATGGTTATTTATTAAAAAGTAGTTTAGTTATTATTGAAAAATCAATTACTTGGCTGAATGTTCAACAAATTCGTTAGAATGTTCTTTTAAGATTCACCTCTTTCGTTGAAAATTTAACATTTTCTTGAAAATTCGTTTTTTTCTTAAATTGATACTTTTATCTAACAAATTGACTATTCTATTTCTGATTGAAAATTTATCCCTTATAAGTTGGACATTCAAGTATTTGGTAGAAAATTGATGTATTTGTTACCGTCTAACGGTAAAAAATTCTTCTTTCATAGTAGAAAAGTCATCTTTCTTGGGTGAAAATGAACTTTTTGGTTGAAAATTAAAATTCTTGGTTAAGTATTCAACTATTTATAGAAAATTAAGTTTTTTGTTGAAAAAAATATATTTATATTGTATTCATATTTTCGGGTTAAAGATTCAACTTTTTTTAAATAGTTGGGAAATCTATCTTTTTCGTTGAAAATCGAGTTGAAAATTTAATTATTTGGTTAAAAATTATTCTTTTTTTATAGAAAATTCAACTACTTGGTTGAACTACTTTGTCAATATTTTGTTTTAAGATTCACCTCTTTGGTGGAAAATTTAACTTTTTTTTTGCAAATTAGTTTTTTTTTTTGTTTAAAAATTAACTTTCTTCTCTTAGAATTGAAATATTCTAGTTTTTGTTGAAAATTTAGACTTTGTAAGTTTAAAATTCAAGTATTTGGTAGGAAATGCATGTATTTTAGTGAAAATTCGTCTTTTGGGTTAGAAAATTAATCTTTTCTTTTTGAAAATTCATCATTTTCTTTGATAATTCATTTACTTTATTAAAAATGAACTTTTTTGGTTAATTCAACCAGTTCAAAATTCGTGTTTTGATAGAAAATTCATCTTTTATGGTTAAAAATTCATCTTTTTGGTTGAAGATTCAACTATTTTGTTCAAATCTAATATTTTCGGATTGAAAATTCAACTATTTTATAAAAAAAAAATGTTTTTTTGACTTAAAAATGAAACTATTTGGTTAAAAATTAACTTTTTTGTTTGAAATTCATATTCTTGGTTAAATATTCAACTATTGATAGAAAATTAACTTTTTTGTTGAAAAATTATATTTTCGGGTTGAAGATTCAACTGTTTTTTAAAAAGTAGGAAAATCTAATAGGTTCGTTGAAAATTTAATTATTTGGTTAAAAATTATTCTTTTTTTACAGAAAATTCAACTACTTGGTTGAACTACTTTGTCAATATTTTGTTTTAAGATTCACCTCTTTGGTTGAAAATTTCACTTTTTTTGCAAATTTTTTTGTTTTTTTTTTTTGTTTAAAAATTAAGTTTTTTATCTTAAAATTTAAATATTCCAGTTTTTGTTAAAAATGTATACTTTATAAGTTGAAAATTCAATTATTTGGTAGAAAATGCATATATTTTAGTCAACAGGTTCAAAATTCGTGTTTTGGTAGAAAATTCTTCTTTTTCGTTGAAGATTCTTTTATTTTCATAAAAATGAATTTTTTGGTTAATTCAACAGGTTGAACATTCGAGTTTTGGTAGAACATTCATCTTTTGTAGTAGAAATTTCATCTTTTTGGTTGAAGATTCAACTATTTTGTTCAAATCTAATCTTTTCGGATTGAAAATTCAACTATTTTGTAAAAAAAATTTCTTCTTGACTTAAAAATTAAACTAATTGGTTAAAAATGAACTTTTTTGTTTAAAATTCATATTTTAGGGTCGAAAATTAAATTGTTTTGTTAAAAGCTCATCCTTCTGGATGGAAAATTCATCTTTTATGGTAGAAAAATTATCTTTCTAAAGGTGAAAATTAACTTTTTGGTTAAAAATTCAAGTTTTCGTGTTGAAAATTACCTTTTTTGTTGAAATTTCATATTCTTGGTTAAGTATTTAACTATTGATAGAAAATTAACTTTTTTGTTGAAAAATTATGTTTTCGGGTTGAAGATTCAACTGTTTTTTAAATAGTTGGAAAATCTATCTTTTTCGTTGAAAATTTAATTATTTGGTTGAAAATTATTCTTTTTTTATAGAAAATTCAACTACTTGGTTGAACTATTTTGCTACTATTTTCTTTAAGATTCACCTATTTGGTTGAAAATTTAACTTTTTTTGCAAATTCATTTTTTTTGTTTGAAAATTAATTTCCTTTACTTAAAATTCAAATATTCCAGTTTTTGTTGAAAATTTATACTTTATGAGTTGAAAATTCAATTATTTGGTAGAAAATGCATGTATTTTAGTGAAAATACGTCTTTTGGGTTAGAAAATTATTTTTTTGTTGTTGAAAATTCATCATTTTGGTGGATGATTCATTTATTTGAATGAAAATGAGTTTTTTTGTTTTGTTAATTCAACAGGTTAAAAATTCGTGTTTTGGTAGAAAATTCATCTTTTATGGTTGAAAATTCCTCTTTTTTTCTAGAAGATTTAACTATTGTGTTAAAATCTAATCTTTTCGCATTGAAAATTAAACTGCTTTGTAAAAAAATGTATTTTTGACTTGAAAATGAAACTATTTGGTTAAAAATGAACTTTTTTCTTTAAAATTCATATTTTAGGGTCGAAAATTAAATTGTGTTGTTAAAAACTCCTCCTTTTGGGTGGAAAATTTATCTTTTATGGTAGTAAAGTCATATTTCTTTGTAGAAAATTCAACAGTCTGTGAAAAAATTAGTCCTTTTTGCTTGAAAATTTAACTATTTGATTGAAAGTTCAATTATATTCTGGAAAATTCATCTCTTTGGTAGAAAATTTTAAAATCTTAGAAATATAAAATGTTTCGTATTAAATGTAATATGGTATTAATATTCCATTCATTAAAAAGATTTGATTTCCCTATTATTCCCCTATTTTTGTTAAAAAATCACCTATTTCCCCTGTTTTGAAAGAATTTTGGTCTACGTTACTTTTCTGGGGACCCCTTACGTCAAAAACCGATTTTTAGATTCTACGATATAAACAATAGCAAGAATTGAAGTGAAAAAAGACTGATTATAAAACTCGTTTTTAATATTGCTACTCATAAAAAAAACTACAGAACTTTTTCTTTGAAAACCAGTCTATTGTTCTCATTATTCAGCTCGTACTGGTATTCAGCTCGTACTTGTATTCAGCTCGTACCGGTATTCAGCTCGTACAGGTATTCAGCTCGTACTGGTTTCCCCTACTTTGCTTGAAATCCATGAAAAGAGAGACGAGGGTATACGGGTATCGTATTTTGTGCACTTCAGTTTCTATTTACATAGCTTACTTACTTACGTAATTGGAGATCTTACTTCCTGTACTCGAGGTTATTTTTAATTGTATTTTATAACATCGCCTCCCTTTTGCCAAAAGAGCAAATTCTGTTGGATACATTTTTCGAAAACATTTGCCTATCTGTGCAAATAATTCGAAGTCCGAGTCGTGATTTAATCGATCTAAAATTTTTAATTGAGTAAATTGAAAAAATTACAGAAATTTTGTAAATGTATTTTAAAAGAAGAAAAAGATTAAAACTTGAAGAGATTTTCACTATTTAAAATAAAGAGAAAATCTCGCTAAGTTTTATTTTTGTGCCTTTTTAACATCTTCACAAAATATGTAATTTTATCATATCTATATGATTTAGAATTACTTCTCAAATTATTATTTCACAAACTATGTTGATTGCACTGAGTTTGAATTTCTTATTAAAATGGTAGAATTTTTTATCCTCTTCCATTCAAATTTTTATAATTTTAATGGTTCTTTTGTACTGTTGCAACAATTGCAATTTTTAATGAGAGGACTGGATATTATAAAATATTCTTAAATATATAATCACCACCGCATAATTAAATATAAATAATATATTAAACATAATTAATCATTTATTGAATTTGTTCATAAGGTCCATGAATTTGAATAATAATGAAAAGTAATTTTTATATTATCTTCATATAAATTGAAATTCATTGCATATTTGACATATTCATTTTTTGAATTAAATATATTAAATTAAATATATAAAAACGGAGTAAAAGAAAAAAGTGTAAAAACGCCCTAAATTCCTAAAGAAAATTTTTGGAATAAAAAAGATAAATTTTCAATAAAAAATGGAATAGTTACATTTTTAGTTAGAAAATTTAATTTTAAATACAAAAAAAATAAATTTTCAACAAAATAGTTGAACTTTCAACGAAAGTGACGAATTTTCAACTAAAATTATTGATCGTCAACTGTATTAATTGTATTTTTAACCAAAAAGTTGATTTTTTAAACTAAAATGATAAATCTTTAACTGAGATAGTTGAATTTTTTTCAATAGTTAAATAGATAAATTTTCAAAAAAAAAAAAAAATGGAATTAGTTAAATTTTTATTTTAGAAAATAATTTAATTACCAGAAAAATGAAGTTTTAACAAAATATTTAAATTATTAGTTAAAAAAAAGAAATAATTTGTAATTAAAAAAGTTAAATGTTGACCGAAAGATATGCATTTTTAGTTGAAATCATAAATCTCCTACCGAAAAAATTAATTAATTGAATAGTTAATATTTCAGCCAAAAAATTGTGATTTAAAATTAAAAAAATTTTAATTCAACCAAAAAGAAGGAATTTTAATAAATTACATGCATTTTTAACTAAAAAAGATCACCAAAAACAGTACGTTTAAAATTTCAGTTAAAACATTAATTTCCAAGCAAAAATGTGACTTTGAACCAAATAGTTCAATAAATTAAAATAAAGCTACTTTTACAAATGAAAAACATTGTTATTTAATTTCAGATTGGAACTTTAAAAAAATTTAAACACACTCTCGAAAAAATTCCCTGACTTAAAACAAATTTTCCGACATTTCCAGGTTTACACAATTCAATGTTTAAATTGATCTGCTTAGAAAGTTTGAAAGATAAAATATAGGTGAAAATTTTGAATGCCTTTATTTGAACCTGGACCATTTTTAAAATTTCGATTTTAAATAATCACCTTCAATACGAAATTTTTAATTATTAAACGCTTTTGATTCCAATCTGTCAATTTCTTTAGGGTTTTAATTTTTTTAATTTCAAACCTGAATACTTCATTTCAAATTGTTTATTCTTTAACGCTTTGAATTTAAATTTGCTTTATTTTGAAATTATTAAATTTTAAATATTATAAAGGTGGAATTTTTTAATTATGAAAGTTCCTAGTTTAAAATTGTTCATTCTAAAAGCGTTTAAATTCTAATATTGTCAATTTAAGATCATTTTACAGACAATAATAAGAAGTACTAGACTTCTTCAGAATTCAACTTTAAATTATGATTTTATTTGCTATATTATATACGGAGAAAAATAATTTTCTTGGAAAGTAATTATCTGACCTGAAAATAAAGCAATGTTTACTTTCTTATCAATTTAGCACACAACTCCGTATTTATTATCGCCTGCCATAACTTCTCGTTTGGAAGTTACAATGACGTTATAGTGTGGAATCCAATGGTGGACCATTTATGTAATTGTAAATAAAAGAAAAAATATTTATCTGCAAAAATATGTTTACATTTTAAAAATAACTTCTAAGATGGTGTTTTTAATTCATTGAAAGAAACTCAAATTTCTCAAATAAAAGTAAGAGTAGCAAAATATTTTATGCTGATCCGTAAAAATGTAATTTTTACGTATTGTTATTCTTCACTAATCAATAGAGTCATTACGATTTCATTTAAGATCTTCAGAAGGCGATAATGGATTCATTATAGATCTTCGTTAAGCTAATGAAGAAGGAGATAGGACAATTTATTACTCTTTATCTAAGGCAATTTCTCGTTTTATGGAATTCACTGAAGAGTACAATCGAGCAACTATGGAGAAAATCGTAAAAATATGTTAAGAGATTCTTATCGAGAATAAGGAAGCCAACATCTAGTGTACAATAGGGATAATGAGTCTGCAGTAAAAAGGGCTATAGAATTTTATTTCCTGGGAAAAACATTTCAAATGTTTTCTTAAAATTTCAACCAAATTTTTCAAGACTTTTCAAAATATCAAAGAAGTAGTGGAAAATTTTAATGCAATTTTTTCCCTTTAAAAGACTTTTCTAAATTTTATGAATAATTCGTGTCAGTTTGAAAAATGTTTAAAAATTAATTTCTTTCAGTAGAAATTTTTTAATTAAAAAAAGAAACTGTTTTGCTAACGATTTATCTGTTTTGGATGCGGATTCAAATAGTTTGTTGAAAATTTGTCTTTTTTTTAATGATTTCTACTGCTTTCAATTTAAAATAAAAATTTCTTTTACTTTAAATATTAACAAATAAATTTTTAGTTGAGAACTCATCTTTTTTTGGCTTGAATTCAGTTACTTGGTTAAAAATTTGAACTACTTTGTTGAAACTTCATTTTTTGAAAAGATTTTGAATGAAAACCCACCTTTATGGTTAAAAATTCAGCTAATTGGTTAAAAGCACGTTTGTCTGTTGAAGATTCATCATTTTAGTTGAAAATTGATTTCCTTGATTCAAAATCACTTGTTTTTTGTTAAAAATTAATTTTTCATACTGAAAATGTAACTATTTCATTTTTGACTGAAAACTGATCTTCACTCGTAGAAAATTTAACTATTAGATTAAAAATTTGAATACTTTATTGAAAATTCGTATTTTTTTGTGAAAAATAATATTCTTTTTAGTGAAAATTTAATTACTTCATTTGTGGGTAAAAATTCATTTATTTTTTTGGTTTAAAATTCAACTATTTGTTTAAGAATTGTTGTAATTCGTTAAAAACTCGCCTTTTCGTAAAAAACTAATCTTTTTGGTTAAAAATTCACTTATTTAAAAATTCATCTATATTATTGAACATTTGTCTTTTTTGGTAGAAAATTAATCTTTTTGGTTGAAAATTCATCTATATGGTTAAAAATTCAACTATTTGGTTAAAATTTTATTTTTTGGTTTAAGATCATCATTTTAGTTGCAAATTTATCCCTTTGGTTGAAGATTGAACTATTTCGTTGAAAATTAATCTTTTTTTATGATTTCAGCTGCTTTCGATTTAAAATGAAAATCTCTTTTACTTTAAATATTAACAATTAAATTTTTAGTTGAGAACTTATATTTTTTGGCTTGAATTCAGTTACTTTGGTTAAACAGTTGAACTACTTCGTTAAAACTTTATTTTTTAAAAAGATTCATCATTTAAGTTGAAAAATCATCTTTTTGACTGAAAATACATTTTTATGGTTAAAAATTCAACTACTTGGTTAAAAGCACATTTTTCTGTTGAAGATTCATCATTTTAGTTAAAAATACATTTCGTTGATTCAAAATCAGTTGTTTTGTGTTAAAAATTAATTTTTCATACTGAAAATGTAACTATTTCACCTTTGATTGAAAATTGATTTTCATTAGCAGAAAATTTAACTATTTGATTGAAAATTTAATGATTCCATTTCTGGATAAAAATTAATCTTTTTTTTTAGTTTAAAATTCAACTATTTGATTAAGAATTGTTGTAATTGGTTGTAAACTGGTGTTTTTCGTAAAAAACTAATCTTCTTTGTTAAAAATTCAACTATTTATTTGAAAATTTATCTATTTTATTGAACATTCGTCTTTTTTGGTAGAAAATTAATATTCTTGGTTTAAAATTTAACTACTTGGATTAAAATAAACTTTCTTGTTGAACATTGATATTTTTGGGTTTAAAAATGCATGAATTTTGTTAAAAATTTATCTTTTTTGACAGAAAATTATACTTGTTGGTTAAAAATTCATCTATATGGTTAAAAATTCAACAGTTTGTTTATAAGTTCATTTTTTTGGGTTGAAGATAATCATTTTAGTTGAAAATTCATTTCTTGATTTAAAATCAGTTGTTTTTGTCAGAAATTAATTTTATATACTGAAAATGTAACTATTTTATTTTTTATTAAAAATTTGAATATTTTATTGAAAATTCGTCTTTTTTGTTGTGAAAAATTAAATTCTTTTTACTGAAAATTTAATTATTCCATTTGTGGGTAAAAATTCATCTATTTTTTTTGTTTAAAATTCAACTATTTCATTAAGAATTGTTGCAATTCGTTAAAAAGTCGCCTTTTTCGTAAAAAAATTAATTTTCTTAGTTAAAAATTCAACTATTTATTTGAAAATTTATCTATTTTATTGAACATTCGTCGTTTTTGGTAGAAAATTAATATTCTTGGTTTAAAATTTAACTACTTGGATTAAAATAAACTTTCTTGTTGAGTTTTCAACCAAAAATTGAATAGTTAAATTTTCCGTTAAAAAAAATAACTTTCAACAAAATAGATTTTTCAGTCAATAGAGAAAAAAAATTCAACTCAATTGTTGAATTTGCAAACAAGAGTGGGGTTTCTCTAGAAAACAATTAAATTTTCAACAAAAAAGATCATTTTCAACCAAATAGTTCAATTTCGAACTACAAACGATCTACTTTCAACCAAAAAGGGAATAGCTAAATTTGCAGTTGAAAAAATTGACTTTCAACCCAAAAAACCGAATTTACAACAAAATACTTCAATTTTCAACCAAAAATTGTTGAATTTTCAACCAAAAACTATCAATTTTCAACCAAAAATGGAATAATTAAATTTTCAGTTGAAAATAAAATTTTCTAACAAAAACAAAAGAATTTTCAACAAAATAGTTCAATTTGAAACAAAGAGGTGGATCTTCAACTAATAAAATTAATTTTTTTTAAGTCATTCAACTTTAGACTAATGAGTTAATTTTTCAATTAAGAAGATTAATGCTTACCAAAAAAGATGAATTTGCAATGACATACATACATTTTTAATAAATTTCACATTTTGAGCTTTTTTTTATGAAAAAGCCTTCTGGTTTATTGCGCAAAAAAATAGGCCTATTCATAAAAAAATGGTAAAAATGAGCATGTGTTTAGAATATTTGTTTGAATAATGAACAGTTTTTTGCAATTGCAAAAATGTGACAGCAAGGTACCTTTATCAAAATATTTCTAGTTGATTCCGCTAATAATTAAGCTTATTAATGAAAAAATGGTCAAAATCTGTATTTGTTTACAAAAATTGTTTAAATAATTTCTAAGCAGCAGCTATCTTCAACTAATTATAATCGCACGTTAATATTTGTCCATAACATTAAAAACAATTGTTTTACTTACTCTTAAATACTGAAAATTATTTTAAGTTAGTTATTACATTGATTCGTATCCATTTTCAATGAATTTGAAAATTAAAAAAAAAAATGTTATCACCGGAAGGTTAGACAACAAAATTTTTTACTTTGTTCTTAAATAACAATTTTGCTTCATTTGGAGTGATTTATCAGCAGTTTCCAATTACTCGTTGTGCCTTTTTTATACCTTACCTTTATATCTTATTCGTATATTCTAACAAAACAAAAATCAATAGGTTCAATATTGACAAAAAGATGAATTCAAAAAATTTTTTGACCTTTTTTTTGCCAACATTTTGAACATTTTTTCTGTAGTATGATATTACAGCGTATACTTTTGTTTACAATATCTCCAAGTTTCATTAAAATTCGTTCCACAGTTTCGGAAATATCAAGAATTAGAAAAAATGTGATGCCAAAATTCAAAATAACGTAACTTCCATAAATTTGAAAATTTTTGAAAAATCCTTTGTATAACACTATAAATTTACAAAGTTTTATTAAAGTCGAGCCACCACTTACTGATCCTGATATCTCTAACGCATACTGGCCCAGTTGAATTTTCAACCAAAAACGATCAATTTTCAGCAAAAAATTGAATAGTTAAATTTTCAATTTAAAAAATTAATTTTCAGCGCGAAGAAAAAAAAAGTTACAAAAAAATAGTTAAATCTTCAACCAAATTGTAGATTTTTTAACCAAAAACGATGAATTCTGAACCAAAAATATAATAGTATACTTTCCAAATAGAAATAATTATCTTTCAATAGAAATCTGCAATCGTCAATCAATTGTGATCAAAAGTTAGTATACATAAATTTGAAAATGTAACAATCTGCAAGAGTCAGGTGTTTACTGTTACCTTTTTATCAGTTGTCATTTCGATATATTTATTCGGTGGTTAAATTAATGTAATTTTTTTCGCATCGAATGTTTAATTCATATTGCCTGGAAATATATTTTCGGTCCTAGTTTGTATACCACGTTACATAAATTATAAAAGTAATTCACGAAATAACCTTGATTTCATCAACGTGCCATCAAATCAGGAAATAAAGTTCCCTCGACCATTTTCTGCAATAAGTAAATTCAATTAAAAAAATGTATTACATTCATGAAGGGATTCAAATTTGTCAAATCGTTTTCAAACTGGAACAATTTAATTATGAACATGTAAACAATTATGTCATTTTAACTTTCACAGATTTTTTAAAACTTCATCGTATTTACTCATAAAATATGCAAATTATAAACGACGTTGAACTTGAAAATGAAATATTCTTCTATTTTCAGAAATGAAAGTTTCTTTTTGGACATTCACAGCATAAATAGAATTAGAACACAAATGATTATTTCTTGCCAAATGTAAATGTAATCCAAAGACCGATTGGTAGAAATCAGAACCAATCTTAGAACAGATTGGAGATCTAAGAGTCGATACCGAATTGACATTTCGATGGTCACCCACGCATTGGATCTACCCACTGACCATGGCGGTAGATCTTTACTTTGAGTAAGTAATTATGTGTAATGATACACGAGAAAAAGAAAAGCTGGAGTTCATTCCCCATAGTCATCAAATCCCACGCACTGCCCCTTTAAAATTCTCTTCACGGTGGTCGCTCTAAAAAAATTAGCAAATTCGATTTTTTGATCTGTTTAACATTTATTTTTTATTAGATTGTTCCTGAAAATTTTCAATTCAGAACTTTTGCTGGACTGCAAGATAATAAGAAAATGATTATTTAAACAAAAACAATTTCTTTGACTGTATAATTGAGTTTTTACCCTGCTAGACCGATTACCTGCAATATTTCGTGGCCTCGGTTGTTTCTGTATGCATGCTAAGAACTTAAATTTGAGCCGTCTTCGAAGAAATTCGGACAATTTTTAGGATATGATAAACCCTGTACAAAAAAGGCGCTCGCTATTAATATATATATATATATAATGATGATTATGATGATGATCATATTTATAAATAATACTGCAAACGCTCACTTGTTGCTTAGAAGAAACTTTTAAATTTACGGTCCGCTTTCCGGAAGAGAAAATAGGCATCTACTGCCGATTTTTTTCAAATACTACCTTTTTCCTTAGAATTGATTTTCAAGACTTGTAGTTGCTGCCCTTTTAATCTCATGACGCATTATTTAATCTCAAAATGTTGAAATTAAAAAAAAATGATTTTGACAGATCGGTAGATTTCACTTCAACACCCGACTTTGTCAAAGGTTATATGGTTTTCAGAACTGTTTTTTTTTAGGAACATGTAAAAGAACTGATACGGCAGTTCTCAAAATAGAAAAAATAGAAGAATACAATAATGTTCGAATTTCAGGAGATGGATTCTCTTATTTTAAGGTACTTTTATATGGTTTTATTCATTTTTTACAGTATATAGACAATAGTTCACACTGCTAGATTTACTGCAGATGACGAGAGAACTTTAATGAACAGAAAAACCTGTACCATTCCACCCCGACATCAACTATTAAACTAATTTTTCCATTTTTTGTAATTAATGCCTTTTTCCTTAAAACGGCAGGTTAACAATTAGAAAAATGTTTCCTTCTTGGTAATTTACCCTTGGAATTGTTTTATTTCAACGATTTTAGGAGAGTTTTACACAAGCTTCTTTAATTTCTTTCCAGTATCCCTTTCGCTTTCACGACTCGTTTCGTGTTCGCATTCGAGCATTCGAGTGTCTGAACTCAGCAGACCATACCCATGTATCTGCAAAACGAGTAGCCAAACCAAAACGATGCGTGGCATGGCAAAAGGGTTGTATTAATCCGGGAGAACTCGGCTTTCTTTCTCCCTTACCACTTCCCGAATGTATCAGCTAACATGTTATTTTCTCTTATTTCAATGTCACTTGGTCACGTACTAGCACCGTGGGATTTGCGCAGAAAAAAGTCCTGCTTTAGCCTATTTTGTTCTAAAGCTATTGAAGCCTATTTCTTGTTTTAACACATTAATTCATCAATATTAAAGAACCTTAGATGACCGATGTTTAAATGATGATAAAAAACTTTTGCGGCTTGAAGATCCAGAACGTTTATGATCCATTATATATCATCGACGTTTCGGACTGGTACCAGTCCCTCTTTAAAGACTCTAAAAAGCAATTACAGAGGTTCGAAACAAGTTTTTGACGTACTAAGTGCGAAGGAATGCACCCGGTTAGAAGGCTTACATTAAAAAGTATTCGAAAATTTCCTGTTTCATGATGACGTGATAATTATTTAATCCTTTACGATACCCTATCTGTCCTCGCGTTTTGAATCCCCATAGCAGTAGAAGTTATCTTTCAAACTGAATCCCTTTCTATACCCAGTGGCGACAACATTTTTCTGCATACTTTTGGATACCCCAAATCGATAATGAAATAGAGAATTTGTAATCCCTTTCCAACTGGCTTGATTTACTGTTCTTATTTCCTGTTTTTCGAATAATAATAAGGTTAAAAGCATTTAAAAACAAAGTATAGTCATTTTACGTTGTCAATATTGATTGCTTCACAGGTAGCTGTGATAAAAACTATTTTTTTAATTGTTGATCATGAATTTATATTTTTTGGATTTATCGCATTTTAATACAGCGAGAGATTCATGGTAGAGTGATGTATTGTTATGCACATCCACAGTAAATCCTCGAAATATTATTTATCTGAATTTGGATAAAAACGTTGCAAACAATTGACAACCACAATTATTCGACGACGGATAATTTTTATCTTCCTCGTGATAAAAATTATCTGCTGTCTGATAATTGTAGTTTTCAATTGTTTACAACGTTTCTATTCAACTCAGATAAATAATATCTTGTGGATTTACTGTGACTCTACCAGATTTTGCCAATTTTATGCTTCTGAAGCGGAATACATAATTATTGAAATTTGTAATACCTTTGAATCCAAGCGTTCTACTGGGAAGACACATACTATATGCCGGATCAAAGTCGAGATTATCATAAACAAATATAATACAGATGATCAAATGTAGTTCCAAACATATATAGAAACATGCGAAAAAAATCAGCGCAATGACAAATAATATCTGAAATGATCATAGATGGATGAGCTCATGCCGGTGTTTATAAAAATTAATAAAATCATAATATTCGGACTGTGAATGATCCTTGAATAAAGATATTCATAAGAAATAGATACGTTAAGATTCGATTTTGAAAAATGCCATGAAAAATATGTTTTTAGCTGCTTTTTAAAAACGAGACCATAACCACTCAGAAAAAAATTCTCTTACAACAAAAGCATCGTCCTCTTGCCTGTTTTGTTTTGAACCACTTGAATATCGTTTTTACACAAATAGAATCATTTGGCTGCATGATTAAGTGAAGTTTGTTGCAAAAGAATAATTTTTACTTCAAAAAGATTCTTTTTGAGACAAATGAAATTCCTTTTAACCTTCAAGTTAAAAGGAAATCCCAGTTCTATAAAAAAGAATCCTTCTGACACAAGAGGAAATTTCTCTGACTGACAGCCGGAATAGTATGATTTTATTAATTTGATGAACACCTACATGAACTCATCTATCTATATCATTATTTCACATATAATTTCTCACGCGCTTATTTTGTTAATGTTTCTATAGAACTACACTACCCACGGATAGTATCGGACCACTAATCGAGTAACCTATTCAAAATTAACCTTGACTTAGAAAGGTGAAATCTTCATGCAGAATATAAATAAAAAGATTTGTAAAACACTATTGGAAAGCTGGTCTTCTTCTGTGTTAAATAAAATTCCCAGTTTCAAGGAATTTTGTACTTCAACTTTTGGCAGAAAAGGCTAAAATGAAAGGTAAAATCCAAAAGATCACCTTTGTAAAATATCAAATTGATAAATTCATTTTCCTAGCTCCTGCCAAGAGTTGAATTTGAAGTACAAAATTCCTTACCAATCGGAATTTTATTTTTGCCTTTCACACATGATAATTTAATACCCACAAGGCCAAATTACGTCAACTAAGGCTCATATAATGCAGATTTAAATAGGCTCTTTGACGATTTAAAAAATATATTTCTATCTATATTCTGGACGACGCTATTGTCTTTCAAAGTCAAGGTCAATTTGTAATAGGACACCAGGTTACTGGTTCGATACTATGCGTCGGTAGTGTCACTTTTATTATAATTGTTTATGGAATTCTCCATTTTTATCCGGCATATGGTATGTCTATTTATTCTTTAGCACCTACTATATCAAATACTTATTTCTAACCTCTATTTATCAAATGTTGTGAAATTGTAGAAGTTAAACAATTTATTGAATTTGTTATGAAAAAACTTATTGGATGAAAGTGGTTTAGTGGCGATTAGCAACATCTTATTCAACTTCGAGTGACTTTAATAATTTATATACAACACAATTTGTCAGTTAAATTACAAACAGGTTTTTTTAAGGAATATATGAAAATTGATGATTGTTTAACAAAATAAAATTAGCATTATTTGGCTACTTTCCGACAAACACATTTTCTTTTTTTTAACAACAACAACAAGTCTTTCAATTAAAGATCATTTAATTTAAAAGTAAAGTGTTCTTTAATTTTGAAAGTTAGATTTTCCTTCCACGAATGAACAAAAATAATTATGATCATTCAAAACAAAATATTGCTGAGACTTGAGTATTTTTTAACATCCTCTGAGAGTGAATGCGTTAATGATGATTACACCACTGAATCTCATAACATAAATGCAAGTCTCGCCATTTGCGTGCAACTACGGTTTAATTTAGATAATGATGTCGTTAAAAGGTCGAACAAATGACCACCGCGCCTTAAAGAGAACTTCATAATATTTCCACATGCTACTTTTCGTGTTTCTGCGTCTATAACTCTATATTTATAAACAAAAGAATAGTGACGTAATCAAAAAGGGGTATTTTTAAAACTGATGAAATTTTAAAAATCGCAACATCAGTAAGACGAATTTTTGTTTTTCATTTATATAATAATAGAGAATCATGTTTGAGACAGCACATTTCATATTCATGTATGCGAATCAAACGGTTAAAAAATTAGGCAAGCCCAAAAACAAATTTTCTAATGAAATTGAAATTTTCTCTCGAACAAAAAAAGTTTCACCGCTATTCAACTTCGAATATCGAAATATGTTATATCTAGGTGATATAAAAAAATGGCAATTACATTTTCGATCAACGGAAGCCTATTAATTTTGACAAAACTTGTCCATCTAAACGCTCTGGCGTACATAGGCTGTCAATTTTAATACAAAACCCGGTATTCGGAAATTAATTAAAAATTTGTTTACATACCTTGGATAATATGTTCTAAAATACACATACAAAAAACGGTACACTTCTTTAATTATATATGAAAATTGACCGTCTATGTGCGTGAGAGCGTTTAGACGGGCAGTTTGTTAGTTAGTTTTTTTAATGGACAGTTTATATGCGTGTAAGCATTTAAATGGGCAGTTTTGGTCAAATAGGACACTTGCCCGGTATTCAAAAATTAAATTTCCTATTACAGCCCTTGGATACTATGATTCGAAATCCCAAGTCCAAAAATGCTACACTTGTTTGATCTTATATTAAAATTGACCGCCTAAGTTAACTGGCGTGAGTTCTTGGACCGGTGTCGTCAAATTTGACACTTGCATGGTATTACGAAATTGAATTTTAAATTTTCTATTGCAACCCTTGGATAATATGTTTTGAAATCCCAAGCTCAAAAACGGTACACTTGTTTGATTTTGTATTGATATTGATCGTCTATGTTAACTGGTCTGTGCCCTTGGGCAGATTTGGTCAAATTTGACACTTGCCCGGTATTCGTAAATTGAATTTTTTATTCTCTTTCACAACCCTCATGTAATATGTTTTAAAATCTAAAGTCGAAAAACGGTACACTATTTGATTATATACGAAAATTTACCGTCTATGCGCGAAAGTGTTTAGACGGGCAGTTTGTTGGGTTTTTTTTTTAATGGACAGTCTATGTGCGTGGCAGGATTTAAACGGGCAGTTTTTATCAAATTTGAGACGCTTTCGGGGATCGAAATTTTTTTTTTTTTTCATATCATCTGTTTTATATGTTAGCATATGCGAAGTCAAAAAGCAGTCCAATTTTTTTCTTCTGGGAGAAAATTTTAATTTTGTTGAACAATTTATTTTCGCGCTTGCATAATTTTGTTATGATTCAATTAGCGTAAATGAATATGGAAATTGCTTTTTTCGAGCATTATTCTCAAATATACAAAAATATTAAATATTATACATATAAGATAAAATATATATATAAAAAACAAAATATTATATAAAGTGTAAATTTAAATGAAAATATTTTATACAAATAAAATAATTAGCATCCAAACATTATTATTGTTTAAATAATTCTGTAAATTCATGTTAAATTTATAAATTAACGAAAATTTAAAAAAGTTGAAATTTAAAAAAATTTTGAAAATCACGGAAATTCATAATATCCAAGAATTTCCAAAAAATATAATTATTATTATATATGTATATATATATATGCGCGCGCGCGCGCGCGTGTGTGTGTGTGTGTGTGTGTGTGTGTGTGTGTATAATTATTGTTATATTAGGATAAGGTTAAAACTTGAATAATGGGATTTTTGAATAAATTTTTTACCCAAAACTTAAATATTAATATACGCTACATTTATTTTAGCAGCAATTATTAACTTGAAATACGGTAACACAGCTACACAAAAAAAAAAGTGGTCTGTCCGGAAGACAAGACCCCCTCACCCTTATGTTTTCGGGGTCACTGAACCCGAATCTGGGATCAGCTTAACGGAGTTGGCTATTTTTTTAAGGTAATTTCAAGGTCAAATGTCGACAGGGACGTGTGAGTGGGTTGAACCATAGTTCCTATATGTTTTTGGGATCGCTGAATCTGAATCCGGAGTCAGTTTAACCCCATCATGTTAGCTTCAAGGTCAATCCAAGGTCGAATGGTGATAGAGACGTGTGATTGGGTTGAACCATCATTCCTATATGTTTTTGGGATCGCTGAATCCGAATCCGAGGTCAGTTTAACTCCATCATGTTAGCTTCAAGGTCATTTCTAGGTTAAGTGGGAACTGGTACGTGGAAATGGGGCTGATCCATGTCGATCATAGAGATTCGCAAAATCTTGTAGTTCTCCCAAACCATAAATTGTATTTCAAACCATATAGGACTATATAACTCTTAACCTCTAATTTGAAACTAACATTTAAATTTTTCGTTCAGAACTGTCAGTTCTTAGGCTGTAACGTTCGACACTCATTTGAAAAAAATAAAAATGTCGAATATCATAACAAAATTTAAAAAATTCTTTTGCAACTAATAAATAAAATTTGAAAAACATTAATTGAAACTAAATTAAACAAACGAACGAGAAATCCCAAGGAACGAGACGAGACGGGACGAGACATACCTGCTATCTCGGTATTTCTCGTCTCATTCTTCCGCGTCTCGTGGCGTCCTTCCTCGTCTCTCGCCTCGGGTTGTCCGAGGAATGCGACAGATGTGCGCTAGCAGAGCGGACAGCTGATTATCTGATTACGTGTTATACCTTTTTGTCCATTACTGCTTAATTTGATATCAAACACGACTATGTTACGATTTTTTCGAAGAGATTTTTTCACTATATTAGTATTTTGTTTTGTTCTTATCAATAATTTATTTTGCCAATTATAACAACAGAATATATGAAACAGAAATGTAAAAGGACAGGTATATTTTCAAATCTTTTGAAGTATAAAGAATTTAACATTAATTTCATTTTTCACGTTTTAAAGTGGAATTTTAAAATTTTGTGACGTCTAATTTCTAAGGATGGTAAATAAAATATATTTGTCGGGACATCTAAAAAATTGAAAGTACGTACCTATTTAAACCACTTTGAGTACTACATATTTTTCAAATTTTATTAAATTTAACCCTTCGTCACAGATTATTTTGTTCCCGAAACGTAGAAATGACAAGAGAACATTTTTGGTAATATACCTCTAGAATTTTTAGATGGTATATGTTCAAATTATTTTATTATTATAGGCATAATATGCCTCATTTTCACAATTTTTCATTTTTTTTATTCAACTTTATAAAGGGAAAATTTAATTTTTTAAAGGACCTGAAAATGAAAAAAGTCTATAAGCTCTACAAATAATTTTTTCAAGCATAGAATAACTTTCTTAAGATCAAAATATACTTAGAACAAAATTGAGAAGATCAGATCGTTAGAAAAGAATGATTTTCTGAATTTTTTATATTAACTCGCCATTCTTAACGATCCGATCTTTTCAATTTTTTCGAAAGTACATTTTGAACATAAAAAAATTTTTCTATGCTAAAAAAAATCGTAATTTTTAGAGCTTCTATTTTTTTTTCTAGAACTCCATGCAAAAATAAGGACCTGAAAAAGAAAAAGGTCTACAAGCTCTGCAAATAATTTTTTCAAGAACAGAAATAACTTTCTTACGTTTAAAATATTATTCAAAAAAAATTGAGAAGATCAGATTTTTTTGCAAATTTTCAATTAAAAAAAATTTTTTTTGCTCTTCAAACTTCAGAGATGAGGGTGGCAGCGCTAGGGCGACGTCCACTCAGCGCGGCCACCTATACAAACTGACTGAAAATGATTATAATCAACCTTGAACTACGTAAAGATGATTCAGATCTCTAAATTAATTATTTAAAACTTGAGAATTCAACCCTTCCATAATTTCCCCCGAAAACTACCCTTCCACGTAAATTTATGTAGCGGAACTTAAATATACTTATAAAACGCATCAAAAACAATAATATTCATAAAACACAGCAGGCGGGAATTTTTCTCTCCGATGACATATAATACATGTCCCAAAACCCTACCCCTAAGCCACACATACCTATCCCACGTGACCAAAAATGTTTTAATAGTGTAAAAACAACCTCGCACTACGTAGAGATGATTCAGAACTCTAAATTAATTACTGTACCCTTGAAAATTCACCCTTTCTATAATTTCCCCCGAAAACTACCCTTCCACGTAAATTTATGTAGCTGGAACTTACATATACTTATAAAACGCATCAAAAACAATAATATTCATAAAACATAGTTGGCGGGAATTTTTTGCTCTTTTTTTGCTCTCCGATGACATATAATACTTGGGCCCGCAGCTTATCGCCGACGAGCCGAAATTTTAATGCAAAATTTTATGCCAAAAAAGGATGTTGAAAATTGCATCCTCATCCTATGCGAAACTATGAGGAAGTACATGGTTACGAAACTCATGGAAAACTATCCGAGTTTCAAAGAAAAATCAATTTGTAAAAATAAAGAGTGTCCTACACGTGAGAAGAAAATCGTAAATATAACTTTAGACGTAGTTGCACCCATGCTCAAAGACGACTGCAACTCAGCTATTGAAAAAGAAATTGTACTTGATTTTTACACCAAATGTCCTGTGAAGTTGTGTAAGGATTACGAGGAACACACAGATTTCTGAAACAGTTATATTATTGCTGTCTTTTTAATTTTTGATGTTTGATGTTTGTTAATCTCCTACTGATCATTTAACTCAGGAAAACATTATATTATTAACGAAAGAAGTGTTAAATTATTCGGAACTGATTGCACGCCAGCAGTCTCACAGTAAATCTAAAAGATACGCTATTCAAAATTCTCATGCAGAATCCTATAAAAAGAATCCTACTTCGGGTTCTTGCGTACATTTCCATGTACGCAGAACTTTACTTGTATATAAATCTATATAGGTTCCTAGATTAAATCGTATACACAGTTAGTACCCGAAAATGTATAGGACTATACATAGAAACCTATGTGGAAACCACATTACAAAAAATATCGGTAACGGTAAGGTACGGGTCGGATGAGTTGTACATGCCTCTAAAAGATAATGAGCAATAAAGGTTCCTTGTACTAAAATAGTCTCTTTAACTCAATTGAATTTATATCAATCATTTGACGTAAATTATTTCTTAACTACAGAACCCTGCATATTTATTGAACCGACGATGGAGAATCTTAAAATAACACCAGGCTTGATTGCCACGTCATTAAAACTTTCATTTATGCCACACGAATACAAACTGGCTGGCATAGTGAATTTCACTCCGCCGATACAAATAAAAAGCAGTGTATCAACAGAAGATGGATCCATTGGACAATACACAGCCATGTCGTACAGAAAAAATTTAAAATGCGTTAAATACGACGACCAAGGGCCCAAAACCTCCTCCGTTTCTCTTGACACTATTCCATGTCCTTCTTTAATAATTTACACTTGCTAAGTTAGAATATTAAACAGTTTTCTTTTCAACTTTCTGAAAAGATGATTTCATGATTTTACCTACCAAAACAAACTACAAAAATACCTCTGCGGAATACTATAGGTGTATTTATTATCAACGTATTTATTTGTGTTATATTTCAACTATTCGTAGAACGTAGAATTAGAAATGCAAAAAACGTAGACTGTACACTGTACATTTTCTTTAACTTTGTAGATCGCTGTTTTGTGGATCATGAAAAGTCATCAAAGGTTCCTTAATAGAGGTCCACCAAGCCAGCACGTCCACAATCGAAGTTCCTAAATTTCTTTGTATCAAAATTTTTGGCTTTCTTTGCGCTCTTGAATGTGCCAACAACTAATTTTCAAAGACCACTCCAACTAACAATAAAACTACCCACTATTTAAAAACTCAAACTCGAAAAAACAAAGTACACGAGAATTTTGGGTTTATCTTGGGCTCTCAAAAGCACGAAAACAAAATTCCAAAAACCACTACCCCCCTATATGCAAAAAACCACCCCCTTGTCAAAAATAAAATCTGCAAAAAATCAGCTGCATCAGAATTTTAGGTCTATTTTGGTATTTCAAATGCACCAAACAAATCTTTAACAACCACCCCTTTGTACAAATAAACAACCTCTTAGTAAAAACTGAAACCTGAAAAAAAATGAAGTATTGTTGGTCTTTTCTTAGGCTCTCGAATGCTTGAATTTTTTTTTGCATAAACCACTCCAACATTTAAAAAATCAAACACCTATCTGTAAATTTGAATTTGAATTTTCAAAGAGCTCAAAAATCAGAGACGCTATTCAACCCATAAAATTCAGAGAAAATATCATTTTCCAGCAAAGTCGTAATAGCTGGGTACAGAGGGGTTGGTTTTTGGCGTTAAGGGTTAGAGCCCAAAAATCAAAGTTGGTATTTTTGAGGTCAAAAATCAGAAACTCTATTAACACTGTAAAATAATAAAAAAGATTATTTTTTTACAAAGTCTTATCTGCTATGACTTGGTCAAAAAACAATCTTTCTTACAGCATCCACTAAATGAGCGTGTAAAGTCTACTAAATCAGTGAATTTCGCATTGAATTGCGCTGATTCGTAAGTGACTTTACACTCATAAAATCTTAAGACTGCTACCAATAATTTCCTACAGCTGAGAAATCAAATATCTAATATTTGAATAGCAGAATAATCCAGGACTTTGAATTCGAGTAGCAAAAAATCCAGTACTTGATTTTAGAGAGGCAAAAAAAATCCACTACTTCATTTTCAAGTGGCAAAAAAACTGTAACCTATTATTTGTGTAGCAGAATAATCTAGAACTTCTAATTAGAGTATCCCAGTAACAAAATATCCCATATTTTATTTTCGAGTAGCAAAAAAATCGGGAATGTATCATTCGGGTATCAGAATAATATAGAATTTCAAATTCGAGTAGCAATAAAAATCAATACTTTCTTTTAGAGCAGCAAAAAACTGTAATATATTATTCGTGTAGCAGAATAATCTAGAACTTCTAATTAGAGTAGCAACAAAATCCAGTACTTCAATTTTAAGGAAAAAAAAATCGGAAGTCTATAATTCAAGTAGCAAAATAATCTATTCCAGTTTTGAGCAGCAAGAAGATCTGGAGTCTATTATTTGAGCAGCATGAGAATCCGACACTTTATTGTCTTGGAACAAAAAATTTAGTGATCTATTATTCGTGTAGCAGAATAATCTAGAATTTGAAATGCGAGCAGCAAAAAAACCCGGTATTTTATTTTTCGAGCAGCAAAAAAAATTGAGAATCTATTTTTCATATAGTAGATGAATCTAGAACTTCAAATTCAAGTAGCAACAAAAATTCAGTATTACAATTTTGAGAAGAAAAGAAATAGGGCATATTTTATTCGAGTAGCAGAAGATTGTACAACTTCGAATTCGAGTAGCAAAAAAGTCCAGTTCTTTGGTTTCGAGTAGCAAAAAAATTCAATACTCTAGAAGGAATCTGTATTATCATCGGAGTTGATAACGATCGATCATGTGTAGATATCATACACTTACTGTGAAAATGGAAATCAACGATATCGATCTGAGGTAACTCCTTAAATAACAAAAATTCTTAACGTCTTTTCAGACTTGATGGAGTTTGAAATCTATGAATAAAAATTTTTTATTTGTGAAAAAATATCTTTCTCCTTCGCTCCAGTGGGAATCGAACCTCACGTCTTCCGATTGCCGGTCGAGTGCTTTAACCACTGAGCTACTAGAGAGATCGGAGGCAGATACTTTTTTCAGATATACGCTTTTCATTTTTTCGATGACAATACAGATTCCTTCTAATTTAACTTGTATTAAAAACATAACCCCTTGCTATTAAAAGCATATATCTGGAAAAAGTATCTGCCTTCGATATCTCTAGTAGCTTAGTGCTTAACGCACCCGACCGGCAATCGGAAGACGTGAGGTTTGATTCCCACCCGAGCAAAGGAGAAAGATTTTTTTCCAGAAATTAAAAATTTTCAATTTACAAATTCGTATTGTTTAAGGTACTTAAAATTCAGTAGATTGTATTTTTAATTCATGTAAATTCGACTCATATGTTACGAGATGTAACGCCCTATTTTATTATTATTATTTGGGAGAAGCTCGCCGAAAACTCATTATAAAATCTATTTTTTATCGTTCGACTACAAGCCAAACCCTTAACGAAAACAGTGACCAATGAACGGAAAACGAATGATTTAACCCTTTAACAGTACTACATCTGGTGGGGATCAGCTACCAAGAGTTAAGAATGCTTTAACTCTTCAACTGTACCACTTCCGGTGGAGTTCAGCTACCAAAGGAAACAGACAGCCAATAAATCTGAAATGAATACAGTTGCTGGCGAGGTCAACTAAACAAGCGGAATTTCCAAAGACGAAGCATGAATGTCTGAGGCAACAGCAACCAATAAAACATAGACGAATCCTCTAAACAATTACCAGGTCCTCTTCCTGTCGTTGGATCATCTAGATGAAGAACAGATACGAGACCATTCAGACTTATTAGGACAGTCCTAGTTTAGTCGCGACTAATCTTTTTAGATAGTTTTTACCTCGGTCTGTTATCCGACGGGTACATTTTACGGTTGTAATAAAACGTCCCTTCTGTAAAATTCCAGCGATTGGAAACGAAAGTTGTATTGTGAAAGACTGTAACTTAAAAATATCGATTCGCGTGTGACAAGTTAAACCTTGGGATTACTGTGTTAACTACTGAGAAGATTCCTCTCAGGCTCAAAAGTGAGTGAATGTCTTGCAACACTCCTAAAGCTGTTGTATCTCCAAAACTCTTCGTTATAATTTATATTTTCACTTGGGTCTCCTTACTTATTTCTGAATAATAAATAATTATATAACCAACCTTGTTAGTATTATCATTGGCATCCTCATCCCATTTGAATAGGTTATCTATTCAGACAAACGAGGAAATTAGGGAAATCAAAGCCGATGATATCATATGGAAATAATTTGGAATATTTATTGGCTAAAGAAAATTTCCTGTTAGCAAATTTTTAACATACAAATTTTTGAAAAGCTTTATTGAATATCAAAATTTTTCAATAAAAAGAATCATGAACACGAGAGATTTTGGAGAGGCTTCATTCTTTATTTCATACAATTTTATTATTAAGTTCTTTTTCTGTTGAGTTGAATATTTATATACACTGATATATCCATACACTATCATTTATGACTATTTCCATTGATCATATTATATTGTCATATTAGTGACATTTTTTCAAAAATATATGTATATACATTTCCAATTCATTCATTACCTTATTAAAATACATTCAAAAGTACATTGAATATAAAATTGTTATTTTGCAAAAACGTCACTAGTTTATGTGAACATATTTATTTTTTCTCCATATACATGATGTAGTAGTAAATTAGCCCTGTAAAATAGCCCTGTAGTAAATTCAAGAAAAAAATCTGGTTCAAGCAGTGACGAATTAAATGAATCCAATTCAAGCGACACAATAACTGAAGAAAATATATTTAGTTCTACAGAAAATTCTTTTCAAGATCATGTAAATTCTGAATCTAATATTACTGATCAAAATCCTGAAGAAAGTAACAATGAAATTCTAATAAGTTCTCATCATAGTAGTAAATTTCATAATGAAACTGAGAATTCTTTTTTGAATACACTTGAAAATCCCAATAGTGAATAGTGAAGTTCAATTATTGGAGAGGCGAGGAAAAGAATTTATGAAAATACTTATATTAATGTTGATAGGCTAATCGAAAGATTAAAAGCACTATATGCACCGGCAAAATCCGTTTATCAATTATTTCAGAAATAAATCACTGATGAGGGCCCATAATCGAGGCCGAAACGTCTGACTCAATGATAAATTGATTTTAATTTTTTTGTGACCCTAAAGCCAATTTTACCATCAACATCCAAATATTGTTTTAAATGACGGTCGATACAACTTCTTTATTTAACACTAATATGAATATCAAAAAATACGAGCGTTATTTCTAATAGTCACTGTGCCCTGCACCGACACCATACCCCACTCTCTCCTACTGGGTTGAAATTTGATCTATTTTAATTAAAAAAAAAAAAATTTTTTGTTAAAGATTCATCAGTTTAATTGAAGACTCTGTGGTTGAAAATTTAACTATTTTGTTGAAAATTCTTTGTCTTTTTTATTGAAAATTAATGTCTTTGACTGAATATTTAATTATTCCATTGGTGGTTAAGACATTTGTTTTCTTACTCGAAAATTCAACTTTCTAATTGAAACTTCAGGTATTTTATTAAAAATTCTTCTTTATTGATAGAAAATAAGTTTTTTTGGCTGAAAATTCTTCCTTTTGATTAAATTCGACTGTTTATCATTTAAAATTTTTGAAATTTTAGATTTAAATATCAACTGTTACGTGGTGGAAAATTAATATTATTTTTTTTGAAAATTCAATTGCTTGGTTGGAATTTTAACTGTTTTGATCAAAATGAATTCTCTTAGTTAATAATTCATAATTTCAACCGAGAATTCATCTTTTTCTTTAAAAATTTATCTATTTTGTTCAAAATTCGGTGTTTTTTTCAATATATTAATCTCCTTTGGTTGAAAATTGAACGGTCTGATTGAAAATTGTTGTATTTTGTTGAAAATTCGTCTTTTTTGGTAGAAAATTAATTTTTGTAATTGAAAGCTCATCTATTTTTTTTTAATTCAACTGCTTGGTTGAAAAGCGAATTACTTTTGTTAATTTTTTTTATTTGAAGATTCACCATTTCAGTTGAAAATTCATGTACGTTTTTTTATTTTAAATTTGTCTTTTTTGGTAAAAAAATTAATCTTCTTAGCTGAAAATTAATTTTTATTGTGTGAAAATTCTACTATCTAGTTGAAAGTTAAACTGCAATTAAATTACAATCCTTTTTGTTTGAAATATCAACTATTTAATTTTTCGTTGAGAATTCATCTTTTTTTGGTTCAAAATTGAACTATGTACTTGGTTAAAAGTTGAACTACTTTATTGAAAAATATACTTTTTTGTTGTTATTAAAGATTCATCATTTTAATTGAAGACTCTGTGGTTAAAAGTTTAACTTTTTAGTTGAAGCTTCAGGTATTTTATTGAAAATTCGTCTTTATTGGTAGAAAATAAATTTTTTTGGCTGAAAATTCTTCTTTTTGATTTAATTCAACTGTTTATCACTTGAAATTTTTAAAATTTTAGGTTGAAATATCAACTGTTGTTTTATTTAAAATTGAAATCTTTTTTGGTTGAAACATCAACTATGTATTACTTTTTTTGTGGAGAATTCATCTTTTTTTTATTGAGCATTTTACTAATGGTTAAAACTCAACTACTTTTTAAAAAATTCATTTCTTTGGTGAATCATAATTTTAGTTGCAAGTTCATGTATTTTGTCGAAAATTCGTCTGTTTAGGTAAAAAATTAATCTGCGTTTTGGAAAAAATTAATTTTATTTTGTTTGAAAATTCAATTACTTGGTTGAAATTTTAACTGTTTCGATAAAAATTAATTCTTTTGGTTAATGATTCATAATTTCAATCGAGAATTTATCTTTTTCTTCAAAAATACTGATTCATCATTTCAATTGAGAATTAATCTTTTTCTTTAAAAATTTAACTATTTTGTTGAAAATCCGTTGTTTTTTTTTTAATATTAACCTCCTTTAGTTGAAAATTGAACGGTTTGATTGAAAATTCTTTTATTTTATTGAAAACTCTTCTTTTTTGGCAGAAAATTAATTTTCGTATTTGAAAGCTCATCTTTTTTTGTTGAAAATTCAACTGCTTGGTTGAAAATTGAATTACTTTTATTATTTTTTTTTTCTTAAAGATTCACCATTTTAGTTGAAAGTTCATGTTTTGTTTTGAAAATTCGTCTTTTTTGGTAAAAAAAATAATTTTCCTGGCTGAAAATTAATTTTTGTTGTTTGAAAATTCGAATATCTAGATAAAAATTAATTAATTTGTTAACTTCAGTTAGAAATTCGTTTGTTATTTCAAAATCAATTTTTTGTTTAAACTCATCTGTTTTTGATTTTAAATTTAAATCTTTCTTGGCTGAAATATCAACTATTAAATTTGTTGGTAAAAATTCATCTTTTAAGTTAAAAATTAATTTTTTTAAATAAAAATTTAACCATTTGGTTGTCAATTCAACCGTTTGGATGAAAATTCATTTATTATATAACTGTTTTGTAGAAACTTCGTTTTTTTCCAAATTGTTTTCTTTAAATTAAAATTGAATTAATCCACTTCGGGCTGATAGTTGATCTTTTCAAGTTTAAAAATTCAACTATTTGGTTGAAAATTCATGTAGTTTATTGAAAATTCGTGTTTTTTGGTAGAAAATTAGTCCTCTTGGCGAAAAAATTCATTTTTGTTTTGTTTAAAAATTCAACTAATTGGTTGAACGTAGAATTGCTTTGTTATAAATTCATTTTTTTGGGTAATGATTCACCGTTTTATTTGAAAATTTATTTTTTCGATTGAAAACATAATATTTTGTTGAAAATTCGTTTTTTTATAGTTAATATTTTTAAGTTGAAATTTGAACTTTTTGTTTGAAAAATCTTGTCTCTTGTTAAAAGATCTTCTTTATGGATAGAAGGTAAAACTATTTTGTTGCAGATTGATTGTCTGATTTAAAAAGTAACTTCATACTGATTTCTCAGTCGCCGAATCCGCATTATTTAAATCAGTAAAAATTGACTTCGAATTAGTCACTTTTGACAGACTCAAATTTAATAATTAGTAATAAAATGTCTAGAAAATTTATTTTTCCTTTAAAAAGAAGAAAAAAAAATTATGTCATCAATGTGATAATATTGTCTCTGTGAACTATTCGAAAAACAATGAAAAATTACATGTGGAGATGGATCACACTTGAAAAATTTCCTAGTCGTATTTTTGCACTTTCTTGTCCTTGTTCTTTAGGTCCTTGTAATCGCTCCTGCATTCGCAGACATAATCGCATTATAAAAGCAAATCAATTGATCAATTTTTTTTAAGGATCGAATAAAAGTGAAAGACTTCTTTAAAAGATTAAAAAATCTTAGAAAATATTTATTTAGAGATAATAAATTACAATGGTTCATTTATTTTTAACTCTCGTCGAGGATCTTGAAAAAATACTCCACCTTAAAAATTAATATAAATTTGAAGTATTGAGGTATTCACACACAAGATAAAAATGTAAAAACAATTGTATAATAAAATTAATACATAATCTTCTTACCTCAAGTAATCCATCTTCTGGTAAATCTGAGCAGTGAACAGCGTTTTGTACTCTTGTTTTTCCATATTTAGCTCGTAAAGTGTCAGGCCTCACATGCTTCGCTATTTCCTGAAGTTAGAATCAGAATTTTATTATGTAAGTTTGATGACGCAAAAAGGAAAAAAAAATGAAGTAACTTTGCAATCATTCAACATTTGGTAAAAAAACAACAATATCGAGTCCAAACAATAGGACAATAGAAAATAAAAGGTCTCAGGCTCATTTGAGAAATTCAAACTAGTGTCAATAGTAGCATAAACTACAAAAAATAGTAGCAAAATAGTGTCATGCAATTTTTTAAATATTAAATCGAGGGCTAAACTTTTTTTCAAATTTGATATACAATACAAATCAGGGTAATTAAAAAAATGATATTCGAATCTGAACACACACACTAGCCAACAAATTTTACAAACGAAAAATTCAAAATCGGATATGATTTAGAGGTCCACTATTTGAGTTTTGTCTTTTTTATTGATTCATCATTATAAATCCTATAACGAAAATTTTTAATCTCATTTATATCCAACTGTCGGTCGTACTTTTTCCCAGGAGGGGAAATAAGAAGAGAGTAAGTAGGGGAAAAGAGGGATGGGTAAATAGGGGAAATGAGGGAAGCGGCAGTGAGGTTATGGAATTAGGGGGAGTGAGAGGAAATTAGGGAGGGAAGTAAGAGCAATGGGCCAGAGAAATTAAGGTAGGGGGAGTAGAGAAAGTAGGGAAAGTGAGGGGAAATGAGGAGAGGGTTAGTGACGGTAAATGAGCTGAGTGGAAGTAAGGAAAATGAGCAGAAGAGAAGTAGGGGAAATAATAGGGAAGTGAGGGGAGGGGAAGGACAGTGAGTAAAAATTAGCGGAGGGGAAGTAGGGGTAAGCAGGGAGGTAAGGAAAGATAGAAGGATAGTTCAGGTGAGTAGGGGAAAGAAAGTGACCGCTGAGGAAGGAAATTAGGGGAAGCGAGTCAAGTGAGAGGAGGGCAAGTAGAGGAGGTAAGGGGAAGTTAAGAGAATTAAGGTGAAGGAAATTAGGGAGCAGTGGGAGTAGGGGAAATGAGTAGAGGAGAAGTAGGGGAAATGATGAAAGGAAAAGTAGGGGAAGCGAGGGAAATGAAAGGAGATGTAAGGGGCGTGTAGGGAAGTGAGGGGAAATTAGGTGAGAGGAAAGGCAAATGAGAGGAGTAGAAGTAGAGAAAGTAAGGGGAAATAAGAAGAAGGTTGGTGAGGGTAAATTAGCAGAGTATAAGTAGGGGAAATGGGTAGAGGAGAAGTAAAGAAAGTGAGGAGAGGTAAAGTAGGAGAAGAAAAGGAGAAATGAGGTTAGGGATAGTAAGAGGAAGTGAGCAGAGGGAAAGTAGGGAAACGAGGGGAAATGCGTGAAGGGAAAGTAGGGGAAATCAGGGGAAGGAAAAGTAGGGGAAATGAGAGAAAATTAGGGAGGGGCAGCGAGGATGAGGAATTAGGGGGAATAAGAGGAAATTAGGAGAGGGGAAGTAAGAGCAATGGGCCAGGCAAATGAGGGTACGAGGAGTAGAGGAAGTAGGTGAAATGAGGGGAAATAAGGGGAGATGAGGAGAGGGTTAGTGAAGGTAAATGAGCTGAGTGGAAGTAAGGAAAATGAAAAGAAGAGAAGTAGGAGAGATAATACGGAAATGAGGGGTGGTGAAGGAAGGAGAAAAGAGGGAAAGTAGGGGTCATCAGAGGAGAGATAAGTAGAGGAGTTGAGAGGAAATTAGGGGACGGTAAGTAGATGAATTAAGGGAAAAATCAAGAGGGGAATTAGTGAAAGTGAGGGGAAGTAAGGGAAATGATTAGAAGTCAAGTAGGGCAGTGAGGGAAGTGAATGGAAGGGTAGAAGGATACTTCGAGTGAGTAGGGGAAAGAAAGTGACCGTTGAGGAAGGAAATTGGGCGAAGTGAGTCAAGTGAGAGAAGAGAAAGTAGGGGGGTAAGGGGAAGTTAGAAGAAATTAGCTGAGGGAAACTAGGGAGCAGTGGGAGTAGGGGAAATGAGTAGAGAGTTGGGAAAGTGATGAGAGGAAAAGTAGGGGAAGCGAGAGAAATGAAAGAAGGAGATGTAAGGGGCGTGTAGGGAAGTGAGGGGAAATTAGGTGAGAGGAAGTAGGAGCATGAGGCAAATAAGAGGAGTAGAAGTACAGAAAGTAAGAGGAAATAAGGAGAGGGTTAGTGAGGGTAAATGAGCAGAGTATAAGTAGGGGAAATGGGTAAAGGAGAAATGAAGGAAGTGAGGAGAGGTAAAGTAGGAGAAGAAAAGGAGAAATGAGGTTAGGGGTAGTAAGAGGAAGTGAGCAGAGGGAAAGTAGGGAAGCGAGGGGAAATGCGTAAAGGGAAAGTAGGGGAAATTAGGGAAGGAAAAAGTAGAGGAATTGAGGGGAAATAAGGGGAGGGTAAGTAAATGAAATAAGCGAAAATTAGGGAGGGGCATTAGGGGAAGTGGGAGAAATAATGGGAAATTATTGGAAGTGAGGATAGGTAGTGAGGAAAGTGAAGGGAGGGCTAGTAGGATAGTGTGGGTAAGTAATGAAGGGAAAGTTATGGCTGAGGAAGGGAAGGAGGGGAAGGGTAGTATTAGCTTGGGAAGTGAAAAGAGGGTAAAGTAGAAGATGAAGTTCGGGCAGAGAAAGAAAACAAAGGGTGAAGTGAGAGGAGGGGAATTAGGAAAGGAGAGGGGGAAAGTAGGGGATTAAGGGAGTAAGGGAGAAAGGTAGAGAAAGTATGGGAGGGGGAAGTTTGAACGCAAGGCACCTACTTTGACTATTTTTTTTTACTTGTTTCACATTTGCCTGAAAAAAATAGTTTTTTTTTTAATTTAACTACTTTATTTTGTAATTGGCTAATGTAAAACAAGATGATTCTATATGTAGAAAAATTGAATACATGTATTGTCATGACATAGAATAAATAAAAATATGTAGAAAAAATCATATCCGATGCAAAAAATTTGTTTTGAAAAATTTGTTCACTAAAAGGGTTAAAGGGTAAACTAGGTAGT
>JAABKJ010007545.1:116686453-116937466 GCA_011634705.1 Andricus grossulariae
AAAAAATCATATCCGATGCAAAAAATTTGTTTTGAAAAATTTGTTCACTAAAAGGGTTAAAGGGTAAACTAGGTAGTGTGTTCAGATGCCAAAATAAATTTGTTTCCTTATAAAATAAATCACCCTAATATACATCTTCCATAAATTCGCGTGAAATCGTTTCAAATCTTTCAAAATACCCTAAAAGAATTAAAATCCGTAGAAATTCTTTAGAAACCCTGAAATCCTCTGAAAATCACTGGAAAATTCGTAAATCATTTAAAATTCCTCGAATTCTTCAAAATCACTTAAAATCCGTAGAAATTCCTTGAAATCTTGCGTTTTTTTTTTAATCCAACAAATCCCTAAAATATTGTGAAATTCTTTGAAATCCTTGAAATCCATAGACATCCCTATAAATCCCTTAAAATTTCATTTAATTTCATTTATAACCGAAAGTTCTCTAGAAATCCGTTCGAATCCCTTGAAATCTTTTAAATATCAGTGATATCCTGGATACCTTTTTAAAATTCTTTGAAATCTTCTGAAATCCTACGAAATTCTTTGAAACCCCTTCATAAATTTTAAATCTGGCTAAATTCCTCAGAATTCCTCAAAATACCCTTGAAACTTTAAAATCCTTTTAATTTCTTGAAACTTCATAGGATCCGTGAAATCCCTAGTAATTCCACAAAAATCGAATAAAATCCCCTAAGCCCCTGAAACATCTTGAAATCTATAATATACCTTCCGAAATTCCTTTAAAAAATTATCAAATCTTTGAAATCCTCCGAAATCCCACAAAATCAGATGAAACATTTGAAATCCCTTGAAATCTTTTATATTTTTTTATATTTTTTTAATCCGTTGAAATTCACTGAAAGCTTTTAAAAACCTTGAATTCTATTGAAATTCTCTGAAATCCCTGGAAATCTCGCCAATTTTTTTAATTCCTTAAAATCTATAATATTTTAGTTTGTAATCCTTAGAAGTCCCACAAAACTCAAGTAAAATCCTGTAAACCATCTTGAATTTTATATTATCTTTCAAAATTCCTTCAAAAATGATGAAATCTTTGAAATACTCTGAAATCCCGTAAAGTCCCATAAATTTGATAAAGGTCCTTGAAATCCATAAAAATACCTTATAATCTTATGGAACCTTTTAGTTTCTTTTGAAATCCTATGAAACACTCAAATGTTGAAAAATTCCTTGAAATCCCTTAAAAATTTGTAAATACGTGAAAAATCCTTGAAATCTTACGAAATCAATTGAAATGCCTTAGAAAATTTTAAATCTCTTAAAATTGTCTATAATTCTGCGAAATTCTTTGGAATCTCATGAAATTCCTTGGAATCTTTTAAAATACACGATACTCTTTAAAACGCTTTGAAATTTTTTAAATCCCTTAAAATTAGGAATACGCTAGAAACCTTTTGAAATTCCATACAGCATATTGCAATCTGAAATATTTTTAAAAATTCCTTCAAAAATGATTAAATATTTTAAATCCTCTGAAATCCCGTAAAATTCTAAGAAATTGATAAAGCTTATTGAAATCCACTGAAATCTATTAAAAATCCTTGAATCTTGTTGAAATCTTTTAAAGTTTCTGAAAAACTCTCTAATTTTTTTTGAATCTATAGAAATGTATAAAAATTCGTTGTAATCTTATGGAATCTTTTAATTTCTTTTGAAATCCTGTGAATCCCTCAAATAAGGTAAAATTTCTTGAAATCCCTTAAAAATTTGTAAACACATAAAAATCCTTGAAATCTTATGAAATCAGTTGAAATTCCTTTGAAATTTTTTAAAATTTGCTGTAACCTTATGAAATTGATTGAAATCTCATGAAATTTCTTGCAATCTATTGAAATACACTATACTCTTTAAAATCCCTTCAATAAAAGGAAATCCCTAGAAATCTTTTGAAATTCCCTACAACATATTTGAAATATTTAATATCTTTTATCTAATTAATATTTGGAAGACGTTACTACCATTTAAAGATGTTAAAGTCCGAGTTTTTTAATTTTTTATTAATATAAATTTTGATGTTAAAACGATTGCTTCGGACAAAATAAAATTTGAGAAACAAGAAAAAATCCGGGCTGAGGCAGATTTTTCCTTGATTCTCAAATTTTATTTTGTTCGAAGTAATCTTTTTAACATCAAAATTTATATTAATTAATACCTTTTTAAAATGTTTAAATCTTCGAGATACTCTGAGAGTTCTTAAATTCCAATAAAATTCGTAGATGTCGCTTGAAACCCATAGAAATCCCTTAAAAATACAATATGTTCTATGAAATCCCTTTAATCTTAGGAAATCCCTAGAAACATTTTGAAATCCCGCACAACATATTAAAATATTTAATATCTTTGAGTTGTTTTAAAAATGTTTAAATCTTCAAAATCCACTGAAAGTCCATAAAATCCCTTGAAAGCCTTTTATATTTTTGATACTCTTCTAAAATTCCTTGAAATTTGTTAAATCTCTTAAGATTTCTTGGATTCTTGTAAAATAGCCTAAAACCTTTCAAATCCTGTGACATTTTTAGAATCTTTGAAGCCCTTAGAGGTCCTATAAATTCGCATAGGTCTGATAAAATCCCCATAAATCCCTTGAAATACCTTGAAATCCCATCAATTATCTTTAAATTTGTAATATCTCTGAAAATTTCATCAGCGAATAATTTGTAAAAATAGTAGCATTAGAGTCACTTTTTTCAAAATAGTGGAATTGCTAAAAAAAAGTGTCAAATAAAGTAAAAAATAACATTAGACCGAGCCCTCATATAAGATTAATAGAATAGAAGAATTTTTTGAATTTTATTATAAAATTCTTACCGGATCCATGGGCCCACATAATTTTCTAAATTCGACTGGAACATTAACAGTATTATCTTTGTGCTTTATTTCCATGGTAATGCAAGGCCCGGATTGCAATTCTGCTACTATTGCCTATAAAAAATTAAATATAATGTATTAAATAAAAAATTGTGTGTAAATATTATAATTAAATTGTGTACCCCATAATCCGGAAGGACTCCCTTGTAGACTTCCAAAAATTCTTCAACATTGATTGGATCGACGTGAAATAATTGGATTGCAGTGATAAGATAGCCAGCTTTTTGTATATCATCAACAATGTAGCCTATTTTTAATTAGAGAAAAATAATGACAGTTTTAGAATAATTAAACTTCAAAAGTTGACAATATTTAAAATTCTTCAATTTTGAACGGTGAAAATGACAGTGATTTTTTTTTGACAGAAATCATATTTTTTAGTACAAAAATCTATGTAGTCACTTTGACTGTCACTTGATACTACATATTATACTTATTATTAATATAATACATATTTTCAAAATATCGATAACTTTATTTTCTATTTTTCCATTCTATAACAGTTTAATTTTTAAGACCCTGAAACTGAAGTTTTTTTTTTGCTTCAAAAACTTAAATTCGAGAATCTTTGGTTTGAAATTTCCTAATTTGTTTAGGTTTAGAATATCAAATTTCAAAATGTTATAGTTTCAAATTCGAATATTAAAAATTTCCGGACAATTTCACTATTAAATCTCTCAAAATAACAAAATTGTATATTAAAAGTATTAATAGTCATTTTTTAAATTATTAATTTTACATATAAATATTCTAAATTGTTTGCTTCCAATTTTAAACGTAAAAAATTGTCTGGCTTTTTTTAAATTCATCGTAATTAAACAATTTTGAATTAAATGCCTCCATAATAAATTCAAAACAATGACAAATTGAAATAAAAATTTCTCAAATTCAACCCTAAAAAATGATAAGATTTTATAACTAGACATTCAAAATTATATTATTTTTTTAATTTTAAAATATTCAAAAACATTGAATATTTCCAAGTCAAGTTAAAACAAATCAAATAAATCATTTCAAATTTTAATATATTTGTTTGGAAAATTTCAAGAATGAATAATTATTCTAAATTATGTGCTAAAAATTAAACGATTTGAAATTTGAAAAATGAAAATTGTGTTTAATGTTGAATGTTTGCAATTTTAGAGTCCTAAATTTTCATTTTTCCCTTTCATAAGTTTGAATTTTTTCTATTGAAATTGAAATTTTTTTATTTTAAAAGAAAATTTAAAAAATTGAAATTTTTAAACGATTTTAATTTACATAAAGAAAATAAAATTTTAAAGAGTTTGAGTATAAAAAAATTGTAATATCACAATTTTTGGTGACTAACATTTTTTTCAATTCTAAACAAAGTTTGGATTCATTTAAGTTTCAAATTTCCGGAGTAGAAATTTTGAGACGACTGAAAAATCCCGAAAAAGAAAATTCCCGAATTGCAAAATGCCCGAATAATAAAATTCCCGAAATTATAAAATTGACAAAATGTAAAAATCCCGAATTGGAACATTCCCGAATAATAAAATTTCCAGAAAATTGCCGAGTGGTTAAATATCCGAACTACAAAATTCCCGAATTTAAACCATTCAAAAATTGTTTTTTGTTAAATATTATGTATTTATTGAAAACAAAATAATGAACTATTTTTGTTAAAGAAAACAATTTTATTATGTTAAATTTTTTGTATTATTCTTTGAATTTAAAATAACAATAGTTGAAAAAATATACTTCTGAATGAAAAATTTCGTTTGAAAATGTGCATAGCATTTTTTTAAATTACAAAAAATTTTCTCAAAAATTAAATTGTTAATTTGAATAAAAATTAAACAGAAACTTCGCTATAAATCAGTGCAAAACTGAATGCTGCAAAATTTATTTGGAAAATGTTATTAGATTCTGAGAAAATTTAAAGAGAAATTTCTTTTTTTGTTCGAGGCACACGTGTTTTTTTTTTAATTTTTTTATACAATTTTCATGCAATTATTGTTATTTTGAATTCAAACAGTAATTTTCTTAAACCTTAAACATTAAAAAAAAATCCTTTGATAAAAATACTTGATTATCGTATTTTTAATGAATAAATAATATTTATTATACAAAAAAAAACTATTTTCTTAACTGTTAAAATTGGAGAATTTTCTAGTTCGGATATTTTATATTTCGGCAATTTTCTTTCGCGAAATTTCAAATTCGTTAATATCATAAACTGTTCGGAAATTTTCCGATTCAGGATTTTAATGTTTCGGCAATTTTACGATTTCGGGAGTTTTATTATTTAAGAATTGTACAGTGTCGGAAATTTCATTTATCAGGATTTTCCAGTTTTCCCGAATTTTTTTCATTTTTAATATTTCCCGTTTAAAATCACTTTTTATTTCGAACTTTTTTTTAGAATAATTCAATTTTAAATCTTTTAAATTAAACATTTTTCCATTTTGAACTGTGAAAATGATGGTAAATTTATTTTTTTATTTTAGAAAATTTGTCGAATCAATGTTAATTTTTTTAATATAACAATTTATAGTGCTAAAATTTCAGCAGCTTTGACTTTAAAACATTCAATTCACGGAAAAGCAATCTTCTTTTGTATGTTTTTTTTTTAATTTTTAATATGATATCCGTCCGATTTATATATATATATTTTTTTATGCGTCCGATTTTAGGTGAAGATTTAAAAAAATAAATCATTTGAAATTGAAAAATATTTGATTGGAAAATTTTAAGAACGAGTAATAATGAAATTCTAATGGAAGTGTTAAAAATTAAACGATTTTAAATTTTAGGCTAAAGTACCCATTTTTCCCATTCATAAATTTTAATTTTGGAATTGCAATTAAAATGGCTGAATTTTAAAAAGTATAATTTATAACGATTCAGAACTTGTTATTATTTAAACGATTTAAATTTATTTAAAATAATTGAAATTTTTTAAAGTTTTAGTATAAAGAAGGTCTAATATTGTACATATTTTCCATTCAAAATTACTTTTTATTTTAAACGTTTTTTTATGATAATTCAATTTTAAAAGTTTACAATTGAAAATTTTCCATTTTGAACGGTGAAAAAGAAGCTAAATTAATTTTTTGATTTTTGACAAATTTATCGAATCAATTTTAATGCTAAATCATAACCTTTCATATGTACATAATAACAATTTAATATTCTGAAATTTCAGAACCTTTGATTTTGGAACATCCAATTTAGTTTCCAATTTCAAATTGTCGAATTTTAGTCGCTTCGAATTTTAAATTATTTAAATTCCAAAGTTTGTGATTTTAAATTATTAAATTTTGAACATTTTTAATAAGAAATAACGCCATATCAATTCCTTTAAATTTTAAATGATTCAATTTTCATGGTTTTAATCTAAAAATATTCATTTTTTATTGTTTTGAATTCGTCTTATATTCAAAATTTAATTCTGAAATTAATCAATTTCGAGTTTTCTAATTCGAAATTTTATCTTCTGTTTTAAAATCGTTCAATTTCAAATTATTTAGAAATTATACAAGTTCAATTCCTTTTCATTCCATTCGAAATATTGTTTTGTCTTCAAAATTTTACCTAATATAACATTTTTTACTTGAAATTAAAAACTATTCATTATTAATTGTTCCAAAAATTGTTTAAACTCAATACTTCGAAAAAATTTTTCATAATGAATTTTTTAATAAATATTGAGATATATTTCATTACCTGTGAGCCTCGACTGCAAAGCATGAGGTTTAATTATGCAACAGGTACAATCGTTGAACGTGGCGGTATTTTTGAAACCCTTTTTTTCGCATTTTGGATCAGGAAAGAAGAACTTGATTTCCTAGATCCATACATTTTTAATTCAAATAAATATTTGTAAAACATAGCAAAGATTTTTTATTAATTTTTTCTAAAAAGATAATACCTTATCAGCAGATATTATATCAGCTGAACCATAAACTGCATTTTGGACAAAATCTTTTCCATAACAAGCTCTTATAGAAGAAGGAGCTTTTTCTCGAGCTTCAGAACTATCATTAGGACCCGTTAATTCCTGCCATCGAGCAACACAATCTTCTCCTAATAATTCGAGTGCGACGATTGGACCGGAAGTGACATAATTTATTGTCTTCCTAACAAAAAATTGTTGTAATTAAAATAACATTTGAAAATATAAACATTAAACGAAATTGGCAGCTAAAAAAATAATAGTTGTTATAAAATTTTCTCACGATAAGTCACTTCCTGATTTTCCCTTGTAAAATTCTATCGCAGAATCTTTTGGCAAATTAACCATTTTTATATTTCTAATATGCAAGTCGTGGGCTGCGATTATTTTTAGAATTTCTCCCATTTTATCGATAATGTCTGGCATTATGATTGCAAGTGTTCTAAAAAATTAGAAATTAATTTCTTTTAGTAAATCCTACTAAAGGAATTTATTATTATTTTCGGATTGTTTGAATATTATACTTACTTTTGAGCTTTGGAAGATAACTTAGTTTTTGTGTTGGAGTCTGCAAAATTTGTGAGTCGCATGCTTCGTGAAAATATCGTAACTACAGCTCCAACGTAAAAATCTTTTTCTTCGACTCCTTCACATTTTGTTCTTCTCAAAAAAGTTTTCTTTGTTTTTAAATCATACTAGAAATTAAAGTTAGAATCGATCATTTAAAGGATTTTAATTAAAAATTATGATTAAAATAATAACAACGAATTTTATATTGAACGTACCAGTTCTACAGAATTGTCGGAAACATAGTAGTATAACAAGAATTTTTTAACAGTACAAGCCACTTTATCAAACCATTCTGCCTCGAATATATATCTTTCAGAATCCATTGGAATTTGTAATCTGTTACAATAAATTAATTATAAATACCATTTTTAATTATTAATCTCAGGTGCTGTTCAAGAAATCGATAAATGTTAAGTAGCATTTTTTACATTTAAAATTTTTTTAAAAAGTGATTTAAAAAAATGATGATATCCTAATATCATAAATAATTGTTGAGAATTTTTTATCTGTACAGTTTTCGGTAAAAATAATAATATAGGCCGTTTTAGGTCTGAAAATAAATTTTCAAAGTTTTCAATTTTTTTTTAAATACAAATTTAAGGCTGGAAAATTCTTTGCTAAAAAGTATTTGTTATTTATTGAGGAATAAGCCCTATATTCAAAAGCAAAAAAAATTTAGGATATTATGGGGCTTCGAATACGAAAAATTGTAATTTCATTACAATTAATTGTCTGCAATGGCCCCTGAACATTTTTTTCCTGGAATAATATGCACCCAGTATAAATATTTTAAATTTATTCCTGATGCAGAATATTTTCCTTATGTTTTGGAAAAAAATCCTGTGCATATTATTCCAGGACAAAAAATGTTTAGAGGACATCTCAGACCATTAATTTTAATGAAATTACAAATTTTCGTATTCTAGGCTCCATAATATATCTAACAAATTTTTAAAAATGAAATTTAGGGCCTATTCCTCATTATATAACAAATAATTTCTAAGGGTGACAAAATTTGTAGCCTTAAATTTGTATTTAAAAAAAAATTGAAAACGAAAATTCTTTTTCACACCTAAAACGGCCTATAGTGGAACCTCTGAACAGTATTTTTTGAATAAAAGAAAATTTACTGGTGAATTTTTTCACACACAAAAAAGAAGAAATTTAGGGGGTAGCGTTTTGAACATTCAAAAATACATATTTTCTTTTAATTTAATAAATTTGTTCAAATCTCTTTGTATATTATGGCATATAATTTTTTTATGAATTATGGTGGCGACAAATAAAAATTATTTTAATTTTGCTTGCGTAATACTTGAAAGATTCCAAAAATTACAGTTTTTTTCAAATGCTAAAAACTTACCTAAAAAGTTAAGGCAGATTTTCGACAATTAGGAAAATACTTAAAAATATATAAATTAAAAACGATAAATAAAAAGTCATAATAATTAGTCCAAATACACAATTAAATATCAAATTCAATTATTTTGATATTAAAGTATGATTCTAATAAGAAAAATTTACAATACCATGCAATCTTTTTATGGCGATTAGGGTGTTTTATTTTAGAAGAGAAAAGAAAATATTTTCGAAACTGAATACGCGCTCTAGCCTGAGTTGTACCTTTTTATTCAACAAATTTTTCAACAACAAAAATTCAAAATCAAATATCATTTAGAGGTTCCCTATTTGATTCTTGTCTTTTTTATTGATTTTTAGTTATTTCTATTTTCTCAATGTCTTGAAAATTCATGTATTAAATTTGTATACATATAGAAACTATATCCTCTTTTATATTACCATCAATGCATTGATGGTTCAATTGTTGAGGAAAAATTACAAAATACAATAAATAAGTTAAAAAAAGTTACTTATTATAGACAAATGTGAAACAAGTGAGAATTTTTTTTAAATTAAAAATAAATTATAAATAGAGTAGAAGGTATGATATGACATACTTCAGATCATATAAAAAGACCTCGATGATGTTAAGAAGATCCTTTATTATCAATGATCAAAGTTCCTAGAGTCAAATTCTCTTCTCGTCACGAAACAGGAATCTAATGTCAAAAATAAGACCTTGGAAAATAAAAAATTGGAAAAACCAATATGTCGATGTTGAAAGGAATCATGCTTTTAAAATTCTCATTTTTGGCCATGTTAAGAAATAGTGAAGTCCATTAATAAAAACCCCTAACAAAAACATTACAATTCGTTCAACAAAACAAACGTATAGGATCAGTGTTGCCTCCTATTTTAGCTGAGATTGTTATGGAAGATTTAGAGAATGAAGTTTTCCAAAAAATTGATTTTAACATTGATTTTTATGCAAGATATGTGGATGATTCAGTACTTAGTGTACATAAAAATAATGTTAACATCCTTCTTAAAGCGTTTAATAACATACACCCAAGATGACAATTTACTGTTGAAATTGAAACTGAAAGAAAATTAAATTTTCTCGACATGACTTTAATTAAAACCGATGAAAGGCATATTATCACTGATTGTTATAGGAAAACTATTTGTTCAGGAAGAACACTTAGTTTTCTCTCAAATCACTCTATTCAAAATAAAATAGGAATTATTATATATACATATAAATATATATATTAAAGTTACACACATTATAAATTATATACATTGAACATACAATGAGACATTAATATTATATTCTAATCTGAAATAGAAAAAATTGTGTTAGAAGGAAGCAGTAATGGCGGGAATCGAACACAGGTAGCCGGGGCAGCAGAACGGAGACTTTTTCCTGTGGTAAAAGAAAATTATGAGATTGAGGAGTTTGAATATCATTATGAACCTCGGCGCATATGACGTCATCAGGCAGTGAATTTTCTATTTCAAACGGAAATTTTCGCAAAGAACTATATTGAAGCATTTTTCCTCTCACTGCACCTTCCCTATTGAGAATGGTGATTTTCCTAACCTATTTTGTAGCTCATGTTATTTAAACCGCTAGTTATTGTGACTACCGTTTCATTATTCAATTTCTGAATATCACTTTCTCCTAACTTCAATTTGCTATCGAAAATATTAGTCTTTCCAACTCTAAATGGCAGTTATTAAGCTTGGAGTATGTTTATAATTGATATGGAAAAAGTATTTCTTTGTATAGCTCCGGCAATAACACCATGTTTTCCACTGTACCCTAGCTTGATATGGAACCCCTTCCAAAATAAATATTGTCATACCATATTTTACATCCAATAATTTCTCCATGCATTTCTTGCATATTTAGCGGTATCGACTTCTGTGCCTCTTTATTGCATTTGTGATCGACAACGGGTGGAAAAATCCGTTACCTTATCTCAATTTAGTAAATTGAAATATGAAAAGTCGAGAAGGGCAAGAGGGAATTACTCTAGGGCTCAATGTAAATAATTGCAAGTGAATATAACCGATCAGAAGTATCCATTGTTGCAACGTTTCAAATTCCTGCATCAAAAAGCAATTTTATAAATTTTGAATTAGCATTTTCTAAAATTGACTATCCAGTACTGAATAATAATAATAATCAACAATAATGTTAATGGTGATAAGAGCAACACTTAATGTACAGAATAACCACCGTCGTACATTTGTTTTTCGAAATAGAAGTAGTTTTAAATTACCCTGTCATAAAATAAGTTTTTCCAGTGAGTAATAGCTTACGGGAAAAGTTTTAACTCACCGTTAGCATTGGATAATCACAAAATCATTAAAATAAACGCCTTTATACTCACATAACTTGTTTTATGCCACGGTAATGTAACACTATTTTGAGTTCGGAAAGAAGTTAATGAAGGCGTTCATTTTGAAGATTTTGTAAAGCTGAGGTTGACTTCCAATTTCTTCTCAGGAAGTACCCACTCCACTCGACACAGGTATCAGGAAGAAAAAAAATTGAGGTACGATGCCGACGAAAACTACAAAAGAAGAATGGTGCAGTATGTATCCAAAAATCAGAATATGTTTGGTCGCAAATCATAGCGGTTCATCTGTACGAGAATCGGCTAAATTTTAATTTTAATTTTTCCATATTGAATTACGTAAGTACGTAAAGGCAACCCATGCTTGTATATGATAATACGTATATGTATACGTAAAAGTGTGTGTGTTGCGTCAATTTGGGCATTTTAATTTTTTTTTAATATAATATTAACGGAAGAGAAAGTGCATAATGAAACTACAATAATCGAGGGGATGAAGGTAGAGAAAGAAAATTACTGTTAATTCATACGCATTTATAATGCTTAATCCCTGTAAATTTATTCAGTTTCTCCATAAATATATTTCACAGGATGGAATAGATGATAACGTTATAAAATAAATGTGTAAACTGCATATGTAAACTGAAACTATAGGATCCTATGGCCTCAGAGTCTTAATTTGGTTTGAAAAAATTATCAGTTAGAGCAGGAGAATAATAATGAAATTTTTTTACAAAAGAACTGTTTGAACAATCTATTATTATTTATAAAATAATATCTTGGATGAATGATGAAATGTTGCCGTTTTTTCTAAAATTTCTAACCTTACTCAATTTTTCGTTCACATTGAGGTAACAATTAATCAAAGCTAACAAAAATATTTGTTTGAACTATGTATTACTGTTTGTAACTATCTTCTCTTATATTAGTGATGAGGAGTTGCGGTTTGATCCAATATTTACAAATTTTCGTCAAATTTAAAATTAGAGCCTGGTGATAATTAATTAAGGTTCATCAAATTAATTATTTCTTATTCTTCATAAGTATCATTTTTTACAGGAATGCTGAAAATTGCGATATTTCCTGAAATGCTTACACATTTTTTCGGTTTTCGACTTTTCTATAAATAGTCAATATACACTAGAGGAAATAATTTATAAATTGTACTCCATTTTTTCTAAACGAAGTATTTTTTCCTTTTTTGCCAATGTTTTAAAAATATTAATTTAAAGAAAAATGCTATCTTACATCAGAGATAAAAATAAAGGATGAAATGATTAGGTGTAGGTCGGAAGTTTTAAGTGTCAATTTTTTTAAAAACAAAACACACGTATTCGTTTGGTTTTAGATTCACACAAATTTGAGGGTTGAGAGCATGAAAATTAGAAAAAAAATGTTGGACCAGTCTAGTATACACAAATTATAATTATACAAAATTTTGCGTCGTCTCCTTCTGGAGGCAGTTGAGTGGCGACGATTAATTTGAAGAAGCCGCTATTAATTAATTAAAATTAATGAAACCAGAGCAACGGCGTCGTTTAGCCAGTCACTATACGCGAGTTATTTGCAGCGGAGGGTGAAAATCCAACGATTCAGGAGGATGACGTCGCCTCTCTTATTGTCATTAATTAAATGATTAATTACCAGGATGACACTTCGAGATTTTCTCCAAGCTGCTAAGCCCATCCCTTGACTTTGACGCTTCGACTCCCAAAGGTCCTTTAAATTAGACCTATGTAACCGACGTGACATCACTCTAAAATGCTATATTCCTGAAAAACTTGATGTCCTCTGTAAACTTTTATACCATCGTGTGAAAATTGTATCGAACGAGATTAGTTTGTTTCAGGTAGCACGGTGTTGTGATTAACGCGTCACTCGCGAAATGAGTCTGCACGGAGCGGCAAATTAACGCAATTTTGAAAACAAACGACCTCGTCTACTCGACACTCAACTGGTTTATTTGTATCCTCGGACTGTAATACCAGCTAACTTGATTTTCTCTGATTTCGACAGATTTGTATTGAAAAATAAATTAATGATGATCCTCTTTTGAGTTGAAACATTATTTTCTTGAAGAAAAAAAAAAAATAATTTTTGTATAATAGATACTGCAATTGAATCAAAGTTTCATTAAACATTTTATTAGTCAATAACACACCCGATTACTAATTCTGATTGACCGACGCACATGTATATCGAATTCACCGATATATTCTCTTATTTTTACTACGGTTTTGTGCGATGAATTCGTTTAGCCACAAACAGTTCACTATATTCTCGAAAAAAGTTCCGCCTATAACCAAAATACTACTTGAATATTGTTCCACTTGCTGTAGAGAATTTTCACGCGTAATTATAAATGTATTCCACGAGACATAATAAATACCTTTTTATAACTCAATGCTTTTTCACGGAGTGTGTGAAATTCTGAATATAGAACACACTTTAGAAATATAATGTGAAAGTTTTATAATCATAGGAATAAAATTATAGCCTGCAGACGTCTTTTTGTCAAGCTTTTTTTCTTGAAAATTCAATTACAGAGCATTTCTTTGATTTTTAATCAATATCTTCCAAACGCAAATAATCTTTGTATCTTGATGAGTTCTATGTACAAATTATGATTTATACCAAATTGATTGAGATCTTTCACTTTTAGTGTTTAGGATAATTACAGTCAGAGAAAATAATTTCCGGTAGCGCTTTTTTTCTTTCTCTCATTTCGTTCATCATATAATTTTTTTTCTCGTACCTGTATTTAAAATATTTTTCCTTTTGGTTTTAATACTTTTTCGCGATTCGCTGCTGCAAATCTTGATTTAAAACATATTCCAAATTAGCAGCCCCTAAATTTAGAGACCAATATGATATAAAGGGTTTAAGTGTGAAGTTAAGTGTTTTTCAATTTGAGAAGATTATAATTTGGAAAAAACTTGCGAAGCTCTTATCTGGGTATCATTTCCTAAGTTTCATGATATATTCCTTTTATATTCTTAAACTAAATAATTCGAAAAATTCCTTTTTTGATTCAAAACTTTTGTACAGAGTCTTAATGTAGCAAGCGTTACAGTTTTCAAACTGTTAACATCAAATGTTTCCAATCGTGGAAATTTTCATCTTTGTAAGTTCTACATTCTGAAGTTCTTAACTAGGGGAGTTTTCAACTTGATTAGTTCGCGATTTGAAACTATAAATTTAAATAATATTATTCTTTTTTGGTAGTGAAAGCTTATTAAAAGTTTCATTTTTTCTAGCATCACTATTCGAAGTAATATTCTTTGAGAGACATTTAAATTTTCATTTGTATTACTTAACAACATAAATAAAGCTTTTTATCTGTCAATAAATAATTCGCATGACATATTATTATCATACCATTAAGCCAAATCTCTTTCGGGATAAGCTTGACTCACTTGCTTCGAACCTCGTTATATTGTCAGGGATCAAGGAATTTAGTATACAAGGCGGGATAAGGGGGGGGGGGTATTGATTTTTAGATAACTATGGAATTTCTGTGCTGCTTATTTAAACAACACGTTCGTTCGACAACACTGCTCCAACCCAGGTTGCTGATCAATCTCTCTATAGCAATCAGCCCAGGCAACGAGCTTCACAAAGTCATGATGTAAAGCTCCCCTCTCGGGCCTATTAGGATACGCTGACATTTACATTACCTCGATATACTTGTTTCGTCAGTCATTCATCTTTCCTTCTCTCAACATAGCCAAACCATCTCAACGAATTTCTTTCACACTTGTCAACCAGTGTCTTCTCTACACCACATTCTCCAAGGATTCTCTCATTACTGATTTTGTGCATTAGCGTTTTACCGGACCTATTGCGCAGGAATATCATGCCAATCTCGTTCATTTTGCTCTTATCCTTTTCTTGTTAGACCTAGGTTTCGCCACAGTGCAGCACAGTGGGTGTAAGCACAGAATTATGCATTGCCATTTTAGCTTTATTTTTTATATTTTCACTTCTGGCAATGGCTCTAACACTGCCGATAACCTTCCTACTTAGATGCCTGGAAATTATTTCACTCTTTTTTAATTCAGTAGAAATAAAGTACAATTGATTCAATATTGATTTAATTTTAATTTGACTGCAACTTTATAATGAAATTTAAGTTCTAGCACAATTTGATAGCTGTAAAATATTTACTTATCATTAAAAACATAAAATGTGTCATTTCAATTACTAGAAATAGCTCATCGATCGATGGAGGGCGAATCGTCTGGGATACGATTTGGGGGTGATTAGGGGTGAGAGGGAGTATGCAGGAGTGGACACGTGTAACTTATTTTTCAATTTGTACTGAGCGCCTCGCCTGCTCCCGACCGAGGGGCAAAGAAACCAAGAAAGTATGGGTTTTTGTGGAATCAATCACAGGTTATTCGTTGACGCGCATCCGACTCGTTGAAAAGACGAAGGAAAAGAGCAAGCCGAAGAGAGATCGAAAGTGATGCTCATATCAGCCTCGAACACTCCTGAAATACGAAGAAAAAGTCGAGAATTTATCCAACTGGCTTACGTGATTAATAAAAAAATCCTCACCACCGTTGAAAAAACTTCCATTTCACCTCAAAAAATAAATCGCTGCAATTCCAGTCTCTGCTACATGAAATATAACAACCTTAGAAATTTGTTTCTTCAATTTGTATTCCTTAATATTGTTTGATAGGTAGAGAAAAAGATCTCTGTATTAGGGATTAAAAGTAACATTTTATTTCCTCAATTGGTGTCAAAAACTTATTCCTCTGACCACAATTTAGCGACTTTCTGGTGGGAATTGCGTCTGGGAAAAATCGAGGCTGCTGGACTCGTGAACCTTCCTCGAGTGAATTGCAGCATCCACATTGCAATTTACTTGGAAATCATTTACTCACTTCCTTTACTGGGTGTTTAGGAAGAGGAAAGAGGCAGGGGAGTGGAAAGAGGGAAGGAAAGCGTGCAAGACGAAGCTCTCGAAAAATTACACCACTAAATTTCAGTGGCAACCACCATCATTTACCTAAACTCAGCCTTTGCAAGCGCTGCAATATTTCTCGGAACCATTCTGCCATCCTTCAAAATAGACACAGTTTTTATTATATAACAAATAAATAGAGAGCTTCTTTAGGCCTTTTTAAATTAAATTGAATTTTAAGAGAAACTACTAGTAAAATACTGATTCATTTCTAATTTTAAAAAGTATTGACGCATCTTACTAATTTCAAAAGACCATTTGAAAACTACATCACACTGCCGTGGGTGGGAGGCGGGTTACCAGGGTTTTTGATGATTTGTGAAGCAGGGGGAGGAGTTGACGCAGAATGCGATATTTTGAATGGAAAATATGAATGAGAATACACATTTTTTTAAATACTTGAAAAAATGAAAATAATTGATCTGATTTTACAAGCAAAGCATCTAAATACAGACTTCGCACACCTTAGCCTATTTTTAAAGGTACAGAATTCATCTCTTTTGGCCAAAAATTGTACTATTTGGTTTAACTATTTTATATATATGGATATGTATATTCAGTGAATTGGAGTATTTCCTCATTGTAAATTTTCTTCGACCGTTTTTTTAAATAACGTAGTTATTGATTATAAATCAATTGATTTGGTCATACGATCACATAAAAAGGCAAAGGATTCAGATTTTCATGAAACATCATTTATTTTTCATATCTACCGACGTATGTTTCGACCTTATTGCAGGTCTTCTTCAAAGGTAATTATCACCTAAGTCAAAAATTAATATAATTATAAATTTTAATTTGAAATACATTTTGTTTTTGATTGATAGTTAAAAAGTTTTTTTTATATTTAAAAACATTTTTTACCTGTAGCGATGTTGATAAATCCATAAAATATTTCAATTCAATTGTTTTTGCTAAAGTCATTTTAATGTAAAATTATAGTTTATACACAATGCAGTTAAAATTTAGTCTTCATTTAAATATATCATGATCTGTCCTATTTTTTTGTAGATGTCATTCAGATTGAAATTAAAACCTCAATAATATATAGAGGCTTCAATATTATACAATAAATACATTTTTACTAATACACTGAATGTTGTGTTTCCGACGGACAAATATAGACTATCAAATGCATTAGAGCTCAAGCTAGTTGTCATTGAGTGATTAAGAAGACTGATATTAAATTAGCATCCCAAATGAAAAGTGCGCCAGAATTTAATTTTTTATTTATTTTTTCAATTATTATTTATTTTTAAACAGTTTAAACAATTTTTTATATACACTTTTATATATTTTTATATAACTTTAGCTTTAGGCAATAAAAATGGCGCGCCTTTTAATGTCAACAAAATTCAAATAAACAGCAGTTGAACCTATTCAAAATTTTCAAAACAAACACAAAGATTTAATTTTTTTAAAAGCTGATAAAAGCAATATAACAGTAGCTGCAAATCGCATAGATTATATAAAAACTGTCGAAAATTTACTAAAAAATGACATTCTTTATAAAAATATTAAAACTAGTACGGTTCCAACTGTTGAAAAAAAATGCAATGATATTGCTATCAGATGAAAAAAAAAGATTAATAAATGATAGCATGTCATATAGATTAAAAACACATAATAGTGTGGTCTCTAAAGCATATGCTCTCCCAAAAGTTCACAAACCTGATTTAAAATGGCGGCTAATTGTTTCTGCAGTAGGTTCTCCTACCTATAATTTAGCTAAATATATTTCAAACTGTTTAAAACCAGTTTCTGGAAAAGCTCAAGCGATTGTAAAGAAAGTATTAAAGTTCCTGATTCACATTCAATAGTTTCACTTGATATAGTATCAATATATGATAGCATTTCATTTGACCTTGCATTAGATTGCATCGAAGAAAAATGAAATATTAATAAAAACTTAACAAAAATCACTAAAACCGAATTTTTAATTGCTACTGGAACCGTGTTAAATAATACAATATTTTCTTTCAAAAATAAATTTTCCAAACAAATTTCAGGATGTCCAATGGACTCTCCATTATCTCCTATTGCAGCAAATTTAGTAATGGAGGATCTTGAAAAGAGGGCCTTTAATAATTTAAGTTTTACTCCTATTCTTTACAAAAGATAAGTGGATGACATCCTAGCTATTATTCCATCTAATAAAGTAGATGAGTTCGAAAATACTGTTAACAATTTAGAGGATTCAATTAAATTTACTATTGAAAAAGAAACAAATAATTCAATAACATACCTTGACTTATTAATCATAAAAACTCCAGAATGAAACTTAATCACAAAATGGTATAAACAAATTTCATGGTCAGGACGTTATTTAAATTATAATTCTCATCATTTATTTGCTCAAAAAGTAGGTTTTATTAAAGGACCTCTTGTCGATGTATCAAATTAAGCGATATTAAATTCCTGAAAGAAAATTTAAATAATTTAAAAAAAACCTTAGTACAAAATAATTACCCAATTCAATTAATAAATAACATAATCAAAGAAAGAATATTTGAAATAGATAATAGTTCCTCAAAAAATAAAAAATGGAATGAAACATATAAAAAAACGGACCTTAAAGTTTCTATAACATGTATATTGAAAATTTCTCACAACGTCTTAGGTCTTCTTTAAAAAAATACAACATTAATTTTTATTTCACAAACAACGACACACTAAATAATTCTCCTTTTTTTCTTAAATAAAGATAAGGATAACAAAGAAAATTTATCTGGAGTAGTATATCTGATAAATTGTAAATCTTGCAACAAAATTTATATTTGGTGAAACTGGCAGGAGATTAAAAACTCGTATATATGAGCATAAAAGAGATTGTGAAGTAGGAAATCAAAATACTGGTTTATGACAATTCAAAAAGGGACTTTTAAAATTTTAGACAGAAGAATTATTGATTGAAATTATTAAAAAATCAATAGCAATCTCAAAAACATCCATTAAAAATAGTCATGCTTTTTTAAAACTAATTGACAATGTAATAATACCTTTTGATCACATCTTTGTCTCTTTTGATGTAATAGCTACGTTTCCAAACATACCTTATAAAAAAGTTGAAAATGCCATAAAAAAAGGTGGGGAATTGATTAAAATGAATACCAAAATTCCGAAAAAAAACATTTCTTCATGCTATAAAATATATTTTTCATTCTGTATACTTCAAATTTAATAATAATTTTTATAAACAAAAGTTTGTAACTCCCATAGGATCAGTGTTGTCTCCTATTTTAGCTGAGATTGTTATGGAAGATTTAGAGAATGAAGTTTTACAAAAAATTTATTTTAATATTGATTTTCATGCAAGATATGTAGATGATTCAGTACTTAGTGTACATAAAAATAATGTTAACGCCCTTCTTAATGCGTTTAATAGTATACACCCAAGATTACAATTTACTGTTGAAATTGAAACTGATGGAAAATTAAATTTTCTCGACATGACTTTAATTACCCAGGCGGAAATATTATATATAGTTTATATATAGAGTGAAGTATTATATATAATATTCATTTGTTTTATATAAAAAATGTATAAAACAGATGAATATTACGTATAATACTTCACACTATATATGAACTATATATAATATTTCCGCCTGCGTAAAACTGATGAAAGGCATATTATCACTGATTGGTGTAGGAAAACTATTTGTTCAGGAAGAACACTTAGTTCTCTCTCAAATCACTCTATTCAAAATAAAATAGGAATTATAAAAAATTCATTTGATAGAGTCCTTAAATTATCACATCCAATGTTCAATGAGAAAAATATTGATCTTTGTAAACAAATTCTTTTTCTCAACCATTACCCTTTTGAGTTCATTAAAAAACATGCGCATAACACAATGAAGTATATTGAAAACAAAAACAATGATCAAAATAAAGCAAACAGAGCAGATTATAATACATTTAATATTGTTCTTCTTCCATATTTCGGTAAAATCTCGAAGATTTTGAAGTCAATGTTGGGAAAATTAGGTTTACATACTATTTATAGAGTTCCTTTTAAGAGCAATATGATTGTAAAATTGGGAAAAGATATATATGAAACGCTAGACAAAAATGTGTAATTTACGAAGCTAATTGTAAAGATTGCAATGCAGTTTATATAGGGCAGACAAAAAGGGCACTTAGCCTTAGGAAAAATGAGCATGAAAATAATTTTCACAGAAGTCCTACATATCACTCAGTTCTTTCAAAACATAAGATTACACCTGGTCACGACTTCAACTGGAATGATATTAAAATCCTTTATCGTGAAACAAATAAGAAAAAGAGAGAATTCACGGAGATGTTATTCATAAAGAGAGAAGGTAACAAGGCTATTATAAAAAAGTATGGGATGGAGTAATTAACTGGTTAAAGTAATTTTCTTTGACTAGATAATTAGAAAGAATTCTTTTATTAAACAATCAATTTCTCAATAAATATTTTTGATTATATTAAACTTAATGAATCTTTAATTAATACTAATTGAAATATTTTCTTCACAGGTATATTGATTTTTTCATACCTTTAGTTATTCCCTATAAATAATCCCTGATGAGGAGGTCTAAATTGGGCTCGAAACATGTTGGTCCCCTCGTAGTATAAAAAGGACGGAAAAATATAAAAAATTAAGAGGTTGGTTTTTGGTTGACTTTTTCTCTTTTTCTCCCTCTTTTTTCATTGTGTTATTCTTGTCTCTAATGAGCCGAAGAGTGACGTTTTTGGGAAATTTATTTTTAAATCGTGAATAAATTTGTTGCTTATTCTGAAAAAATTATTCATGATAAAATGGATTTCTTTTCAATCCTATTTTATACAATATATAGAATACGTATGCCCAAGATGTAAATGTAACATCAGATGAAACGTGAAAGTTGCGGGTTCAAATTCCGGTTGATTAGATTTTCCATATACAGTTGTTATGCAGTTTTCGCACATGCAATAATATACAGTCCTAAAGTCGTGAATTGAAACAATTTGGTCTCCCGTTGCAAGGTGTACGTCGCCAATTCGACTCGGGCTTTACAAGGTGAAAGGACGTGAAAATCCATTAAATGCGTATTTTTCTTTCAATCCAATGAGCCTTAGTTTCCGAGATATCGAGGTTTGAGTATTTATACTCGAGCGCTTGATTCGCCACTGTAGCCCGTACATATTAAGGTGCTTCAAACAAGTCGGTTTCGCTTGATCCACTATACTTCTAAAAGGATGAATTGTTGAACCTAATATTTTCATCACATAATCTAAAGCCAATTATACCGTTTTGGCCAGAGAGCTTTTCTCCGGAAAATGTTCTTGTTTTCTTTTGTAATTGAAAACTGTTTTTTTTTTGCGCTTGAGACCGGTAACGCTCTGACTTTTGTGTTTGCTAGGCTGCAGGTTTCAGGCGAAAGAAAAATCATTTTCAATCAAAGAAAAACAAAAACGTTTTCCAGAGAAAGCTCTCTGTCCAAAACGGTATAATGTCTTCAGATTAGGTGGTAAAAATATTACGTTCAACAATTCATTCTTTTAAACGTATAGTGGATCAAGCGAACCCGACTTGTTTGAAGCGCCTTAAGTCCGGGGTCTGGGCTCTATAGTGGCGAGTCCAGTGATCAAACTCAAAATCTCAAACCTCGATATTCCGAAAACTAAGACCCATTGGATCGGAAAAAAATACGCACCTAATGGATTTTGATGTACTTTCACCCTGTAAAGCCTCAGTTGAATCAGCGACGCACATCTTGCGACATCTGCTTGTAAGTTTTTTTTCTGTGATCAGCATGCCGAATTTTCGGTAAAATAAGAAAAATGAATGACCCATAAACAATTTAAGGAGTCTGTTGACCCCTATTTAGAATATAAGTCACGTTTTAATAAAGTCGCATCGAAAACCCTGTCAATTTGCACATTAATGAATTTTTCAGCTGCTACCATCTCGATTCGTCGAATAAACACGTACATTTTCGCCTTGGTAATAAGTTATTGCAACCAGCTAGGACCAACATGAAGTAATATCGTGTACTCCTCGTCGAACACAAATTACAGCCGCACCCACGCTTCGTAGGAAGCTAAATATTCCCCTTCCAACAATGGTCGTTGTCGACCCTCCCTCTCTCAATTTAGCTCTCTTGCTTTCTCTTACACACTTGCCCCGATACCACTTCTGTCATTATCCCGCTCTATGTGTACCAACCCGTCGCTCGCTGTTATTAAAACAAGGTTATTCTGTTCGCGGTAATAAGATCATTTGGTCATCAGACAGCATATCCATATTCTAATTAATCGACGTACTATTGTCCATTAGTTCTCATTGTCGATGAAATGAGGATTTTAAGCGAGGTCTGTGTCCACTGTCCAGTCTGGCTCACGAAAATAGATTTACTCATGCGTTCATGTCATTAATTGAATTGAAGATAAACTAAGTATTGTTAGATTTTCGTTGATTAATGTTCAAAATTACTAGGCTAATTTACGAGAGGAAAGTTTTGGGCTTTAGGATCATTAGGAAGAGTCTTCGGATTTTCTGTACAAGATCGAATTATAATTAGGGGTGCGGTGTGAGACAGGGTTAAACCAAAGGGGTTGATTGTAATTGGATTAGACCAATATTGGCAATATATTTCAATTAGGTCCCATATACTTACACGGAGCAAACGTTTTGCGTAACTTTTATCATATTATAGGGATTTGATGGGATAAGTGACAAATAAGGTATGATGTACCATACGTTGGTAAATTATTTATTAAGCAAGAATAAGTTATGGTAATGAAAGAAAGGGAACAGATACTTTATAATATGGTAATTATTACAAGTGGTCAGAGCAATCTTGAAACGCTCGCGACATCCCTGTGAAGTTATACCCCACCATTAAAAATCAAAGTCTTTTTTAGAGTTCTGAATACTTCTTCAATAGTTCTAGAGAACTCTTGATAGGTATTAGCAATAGTTCTGACGTCTAAAGCATCGAAAACCCTTTTTTTCGAAAATGGGGGACTAACTTCGCAATTCCCTTCCCCACTTTGAAAAACTGATTATTTTTAACATTGTAAGCATATTTGGCTTCTTCCAAACTTTACTTTCTTTCCTGATTGAAATCTCGAAACCTATGGCATCTTTCCAAACTGAAGAGTTTTATACTTCATTTCTTCTAAAAATAAAAGCTTTACATGTATTAGTTTTTCTTCTGAATCGGACGACTTTGCTTAAGTTTGTCTATTTGAAAAAATGGAGGCTTTCAAATTTCTATGCTTAATAATCTTAAATTGTAATGATTGTACTATAAAGACGGTTGTAAAGTTTTCAAACACATACCATATTGGGGATTCACTAAAGTTGTGGGGTAAATAAAAATGAGTGTTCTTTAGAACTTGAACTCCAATAGAAACCTGTGAAGATACAAAAGGGTTCCTTTGGAGAACACTTGAATAGAACAACATGAAGGTGCATTCACAAACCAACTGCTTGCAAAGTGGGATTGGTAAGTTAGGGGTTTACAGAATTTGTCGATGAAGAAAACTATATGGCATATGAATAAATTTTTAGGTTTACAAGTTTGCTATATAACCGATAAATGATACTTATCAAGTCATCACATCTATTCTAATTGCGATAACATTTTGTACTTTAATTCTCTACATTAAACTATGTGTTATTACCCACATAAAATCCTGTCCTAAAGTCCTATGAAGGATAACTGGAGTCCCCTGTGGAACAACTTCATAGCTTTCGGTTCATTTTCAGCAGAGGGGTTCCTTTTTGTTGTAGCTCTTTAGGAACCATAAATAAGTTCTAATAAAAACCCCGGCTTTTTCTGTGAACGTTTAAAAATTGTATTTTCAAATTTTATTATTTCGAAATTTTCAATATTTTTTATTTTTCTTGTGAATAAATTTTTCTATTAATTTAAATGTTTTGCATAGAATGATAATTTGCAGTGAAAAAACATCAGTTTATTTTGAAGAAGCAATGTCGAATGCAAGCAGCACAGTCAGGGTGGAGTTAAAGTCGGTGGTATGTAATTTTAAGCTTCACGTAATTTCGCTAGACTTGAACTCCTTGAAGCCCTTTTCATTGATAACTTTCCAGACCTTAGATCATGCTTCATAAATTTGTTAAGTTTGAAGTAATTTCATGTGACTTCAAATTCGGCACTTTAATAACATCTGAAACTGAAAGGTGCATCGTAACTCTATATTATTTCACATCACACTGATTACAACAGTGCATAATGCATGATGATGCATAACAGTATACTTATGACAGAATTGAATGTGTAATTTGCTATTTTTCGTGTATAGAATTATTTCGGTGTAAAAAGTCGATATGAATAAACGGACGAATGCTACCAATTTAATCACCAATGAGGAGCTTTCCATAATGGAGTAGTAGAAGTGAAAATAAATATTAATTCAATGTTTCGAAATCGTAGTCTGGTTATGGAGAGAAAGCTGTCTTTTTTTTCTATAATAATATTGGAAACAGGGAAAGTTAAAACTTTTTTAGGTCTACATTTTGCATTGATTTTCAAAGATTTGTTTTCTTGATATTCTTGTTCAGTGTCATGATCAAATGGTTTAATATTGAACATTTCATTCAAAATTTTCAAGCTTTAATTATGAAATTTCGAACATTAGAAATGGTTTATTTTTCATGATCTTCAAAGGCTTTAAGTTTCAAATGATAAAAATTTGAAGGTTTTTTATATGTGTATGAAGTTTTTCATTCTTGAAGGTTTGATATTTCAAGTATAGTATGCAGTTTTTTGTTTTTCAAATTTTAAAATATTTACAATTGTTATATTTTAGATACTTAATTTCAAAATTGTTTAATTTCGAATGTGTTTTAATTTAAAGTTATTTTGGTAACTAACAAAGATATTTTTAAAAAGGCCTCATTTAAGGTTCAAGAAAATTTAATGGCAAATCACCTTTGAAATTAGTCCAATCTTTTTATATAATGAAAAGTGTATGAAATTAATAAATGGTATTCAACTCGGGCTTATTTGACGCAGAAATTTGATTGAAAATAAATAAATTAAATTTATATTAAATCCAAATACAAACTCTTTTTTAACGTCCAAGATTCAGTTCTCATAATAAAATTTTTAGAAATTTAATAAATTAAAACACCAACAACCAAACGACTATGTTTGGACCAGCACATGTGCAAATAGCTCCATTCAGAACACATAATAAATAAAAAAAGAGAAAAGAAAGAAAGGCAACCACCTCCAAGTACGCTTCCCTCTTTTTTGCAAATCGTCTTTTCTTATTTCTATTTTTTCAAATATTCAAACACAAAATATTTATATAAATTTATCAACGTTTTGGTGTTCATCCAACACCCTCTACAGGATAATAAAAATTTAAAATTCCAAAAAATGGATACATTGTGAAAACCCATGAGGAAACCAAGATGTTCTCCCGATGAAAGCTGATCGTTTTTTTCATCTTTAATTTGTATTATGTTGGAAAGGGTGTTGGATGATTCGTAAATATTTTGCATTCAAAAAAAAGAGATATAAATAAAGAGAGAGAAGAAATCAAAAATTAGTCAAGTAGGCGCCACGTAATGTAGTATTTAAAATGTTTAACTTTGCTATTTTTATTTCACTTAGAAAATTTAGTGGTTGTAGTAAATTGATCTCAAATATCCTCCTCCCCGTCTAGCTCCCCTCTCTCTTACCTAGATCCTATATTCCCATCCTCTCCCTCCTAAAAAAGAAAAATATTTATAAAAATAAAATAATCACAAATATTAATATCAAAACGTTGAAATATTATTTTTATTTTATTGATTTTAATGTATTCGTTTATGTTTACGTCAATGGAAGACAGCATAAAGTCTTCCTAAAGTTCTAAAACAGAATATGTCCCAAAATACACTGTTTAGAAAAATCTGTACTAGATTTAGTATACATGTAATGGAAGTAAGAATGCACAACATGAAATTAAATTTAGTATGTATACTGAATCTAGTATATGCATATACTGAATTGAGTATGCACGTACATGAAATTTAGTATACGCGGATACTAAATTGAGTATACATGTACACGAAATTTAGTATACGCATATACTAAATTCAGTATACGCGTTCCGTTTCACGTGGGTTCCGTCTTCATCATCTGTAAACATGATCAGATGAAAAATGAAATTGAAAAGCAAAGTTTTAATTCGCAAATAATCATATGGTTGAGCTACATTTACGTTCATAAATTTAACATACCTTTTAAAGAGAAGATTTCGCATATCCTCGCAGAAAGAAGCCGAACTAAAATAAATGGCACGGGCCAAATATAGTAAACACGTATAAGAATTTTAGTGTACAGAAACTATAAAATTCATATACGTGAAAGAAGCTTACTGTACACTTAATAAATTGAGTATACGTAAGTATGCTAAAATTACAAAGTGTAATGCATTTAGTAAACATATAGGAAATTTAATATGCCCATGTATACTAAAATTGCAAACATGGTTTCTTACGACGACACACGATCATTTTCACATTATCATTATCAAACTCACAATATTCACGCGTTACCCTGTGCTAGTAAAATTAAAGTAGTTGAGAATGTATACAATTATATTGCACGCATGAACACTTGGTAATAGTCAATATAAAAATTTCCAGAGGTACCGCCTGAGAGATTGAACCCCGGACCTCTAACGTGAAGTCCGAGCATCTAAGCGCCTGAGCCACAGGGCTTTATTACTATTTTTTTCTGAGCTTGTTGTCAGGTGAATCCGGGTTTTCATCATAAATCACGGTTCTACCATTTGCCACTCCACAGGTTTTTATTTGCCGGCTTCCTAATGGTCTAGGATGTTTCTTACAATGCACTGGAATACATCTATAGGAAAGCATCGATTTTGTTAAGAGTGATAGGTTCAGGGCAAGTTATTGATGGATATTGCCGGCCACATCATGTATGTGGGTACATTATCTCTGAGCCATTACGCGATAACCATCAATTATATTCTCGCTGAATTAGTTGGTATCACCAAATAATCAGCACGAGTTAACCACGTGTTGATGTAACACGTGATTGCTGTGGATTGCTTTTTGTCTCTATTTCGTTCCTAAATTCTCTATGATTTTCATCTTGGTATTCAAGTCCACATTTAAGGACAAATTTAAGGGCTTGTAATCGAGATCTGCTTTACAGATGCTGTTCTGAAGCGCTACATCTCGCTCTCTGTTGAGAGAGTCTCGCAACTACATAACTTGTGACACAGTTCTTTGACATCTACGACGCCCCCAACTCATCTGTGTCGTGGTAAAACTACCCTTTACATATCCGAATTACTGTGGTGCATTCGGTGCTTCTTGATAGCCAGATTCTCTAGATCTGCGTTCCTTAATACTCCTCTGGTTAAATGCACTTTTCTGCAGTTGCTGGCAAAAATTTCATGTGAATATCATCCGTGTACAAAAAATAGGTCGGTTGAAGAGAACTGACGCAGTCTCCTTGGAAGATATCTATCTTTATGAATTTCAAACTAGTAATTTTTGGTTTCCGAGGGTCAAAATACTTGATTCTGGTACCACAAAGCATCATTGTACGCCATAGAACGTCGATGACGCGTGGGCTGATATTGTGAATTTTAAAAAGTTTTAGGAAAGTTTAATGTGGTACGGAAGATACGCTAGCTTGCAGTCAATGTATGCCATGTGCAAGTTTCTTTCATGTTCACGTGCTAGCCTCGTGGCAGAGGCGTCTATGATAACTAGATCTTTATTGCGTCGCGAGTTTTGAGATCATCCTTTTTGTCGTTCTGTGATGATGCCATTCTCGTTAGAGTATGAATATACCTTATCCTTATCAATAGTTATAAGGTGGATTTTGAGCATCCGATTTTTTGGCAACATACACGTAGTAGCTTTAAGCATAAAACCTGGCATCAGGTCTGGGTGTTCGATGATATTCCGAAAACACCTTGCCAATGCAATATGCACACTCGTTAGTTACTTGTACTTGAGTCAGCTTTTGTTTTTTTTTTAATTCTTATCAACACTCACGTAGGAATCATTATGCTCTGAAAGTAGTATTAAATTTCAATGCATAGAGAAAACGTTTTTTATGAAATGTTTAACAAAAAGGAATGATACATAATGCATGAAATGTTGATATAAGTATGCATAAAACGGGAAGTTTACCATCAGTATCGTCTCCCGGATTAACAGCATCGTCCAAGAAAAAAAAAAAACATGTTATTAAAATTGTGTACAATAAAGGGCATGCGATACATATGAAATATATTGACACAATGCCCTTAAAATATAATGAAGTGCACTAATTGTAAGCCTAAACATTAAAATAACCAGTATTGCTACAAAATTTCTGCCCGAGTAGGCGTAAATAAATTCCACAGTGTAAAATCATATTTCAGCCACACATGTTATGAAAAACCAATGTTAATTACGAAAATGATAACTGAAGTCTCATTCTTTAACTTTAAACCGCAATCTATCATACCATACTAGCCTGAAGTGAGTCTGCAGGAGCAATCACGTCATTTTTTGTAATGTAGGGTGTCCCAGATTCCAACGCAGTGTTATCAAAGCGACCGCAGCGGCGCTCCTGACTGGTCCAGCTTCAACATTTTATAACTCAAAATCTAAAACTTCAACTGATTTTTGGAAAAGGAGCTTTTTATTTATTTAGTTTTTTTTTTTAGTTTTTATACCGCTATAGAAGTCCAGACACTTGAGTCTGGGACATCCTCTATAGTTGAACTATTGGAGGTTTACTATCTATAGGTGAACTATCTAAGGTGAATGTCAAAGAAAGTTGAAAAATCTATGTTTGCCAGAAAAATATGGCAATGTACCTTTAGCAGAAAGACCGGCGGCACATACACACCTCAATCTGCTCAGCTCTTCTTTAAGAAGTTCAGTTTCCCTCTCTCAATTGATTTTTGTTTCAAGATTGAAGCGTTCTCATCTAGTATTGCACTAGATGCCGAAGCTGTATGAGAGAGAGAGAAAGAATGGTTTAACAGTATATGCTTTGCTTTATTTTTTCCAACATTGCTGAATCCATTTATTTGACCGCTTTTTTCCTCGCATCTTTTTGAGCCTACAAAAGATATTATTCCTTTTTTTTCTAACTATGAGCCTATTTACAGCGCAGCAAATTTTGCTACGATCGCATCACCTATTACGGTCGACAGGCAATCAGTTGCAATTCTTATAAATAGAACACAAGAGCTCTATTTATAAGAGTACCTCGTGATTGGTAGTCGACCACAGAAGTTTATGGTACCATACCAAGACCTTGCTGTGATGTAAACAGCCTAACGCTAAAAGCAGGCTTCGCAATGGAAAAATGTTGCCATTATTGGATATAGTGGTTGCCACTGTCGGATACAATGGAATTTTTATTGAATACCTTTCGAATATGAACAATAAGACTAAATGTAAAGTAAAAAACAGGAAAGTAATTTCTTTGTTTTAATTTGAGTAATAATGCCATAAAATACAATTTTATGTTAGATGTATGTAAAAGTAGATGCTATTCTTGAGCTGCAAGTACCCCTATACTATGCTAATTGGTCGAATTCCACTATTGTAAGAGTAATTTTTGCTTGACATTCCACGTGAAATTACATGCGTAAAAAATTTACATAGAAATCCGCACGAAATTCAAACAAAGTATGCCTAACATGCGAATGGATTCCATGTATAATTTTCGCGGCGTTTTAGAACATTTTCCCCTGCGGATTTCGAGTGAAATTGGCGTAAGAGCTGAGAATTTCTTAACGAATCCAGGCGCATTCCGGCAGGAAATCTAAGCGAATTATTTTCATCTGTGTAAATAACATTGAATCGTTTACACTCGTTCTTTTTATTGCTTTCATATAAGTACTTTTGACACAAATTTTCCCATAAGAAATATGCTTTAGTGGCACAAGGTCAAGAAAAGTACACAAATTTTATCTTTTCTGCTGCTAGTTGACGTTCACGATCTTCGCCATTTCCATTCGGTGAATCTGAGGTTTCTTCCTGAGCATTCTTCATTGCTGCCTAAACGTGCACTTAGCACTCTACACATAAAAATCGATTTTTCGAAAAAACTTGAAGCCGTAAATTTTTTATTTATGCCTAAAAATAGCAGTAAAAAGCCGTAAATCCAGCGACCATGAAAGGTCCCAAAACCTTTAGGGGTGTTAAAGGTGCACGGGCCTCCCCCTGCTACCACAAAGTCCTCTTGTGCACAAAAAAAAATATCTTTATGGTTTTCTCCTAAAATATTGTCTAACTGTAAATGTATGGATTTACGCGGCAAAATGCAACGTTTTTCAAAACGTGAAAATTTTTCATTCATCAATCCATCGCCGTTTATTTAAAAATAAAAAGTTATGAAACATTTTTCTTATAAAGACTGAAATTGCAAAAAAAAAAATTTGTTATACATTGTTATTCGGTCTTTTTTCCAAGTTTCGAATTCCCAACAAAAGCTCTTAAATGAAAAAGTTGAAAATATCAGTATTTTAAAAAGAAACGTTTTTCGTTATTTACAAGAAAAAAATATTTTTCAAACATAATTTTGTTTCGGATTTGTAAGCATAATATTAATTTTTTCACGGTTCTCCAAAGTGAAGTTTATTTCACTACCACTAACATATTCTGTTGCGGAAATGAAATAAACCGTACCGGCAGTTCAGTTGAGTCACCTGTCACTTTTCTGAATCGAAGAAGAATCAAATATTATTGTTTCGAAAGATATTTATTCATATCCATTATTTAGATTCTTTTGCTAAATGAATGTCATTTAATACCACCACAATCAAAGATATTTGACTGTTATTGTATGAATTCGGAAAAGTGACAGGTGACTCTTTCAAACAGCACATACACTTTCTTTCGTTTCCACAGCAGTATTCTACAGCAAAATTTCCTAAATAATATTCATGAAAAAGTAACGAACATAATAGGAAAGAATACTCAATAAATAAGTAAAATACTTACCACCCATCAGGATTACATGAGCTTTGTAAAAGTTTCCGTCCACCCACTCTACTTTATAAAAGTATTTATTATCAAAATCTTCTTCATCTTTTGGTTGAAAGGCACTACCGTCTTTATCCAACACATCACTTATTGAGCACACATGGTAGGACTGGTCAACAAAGAACCGCACATAAGCGTGTGTAATTCGCATTTTTCTAGTTATATAATGCACAGACATCGAGAGAGAACAGGAAAATGAGAAGTCGCATACGGACCGTTAGTGTATCGAAATCACCGTAAACTCACTGCCACATAAACGCAAAAAACGATCCAGAATCTGCTAGAATCTGGGAAAAGAACTGGAAGAATATCGCTTGGCCAAATACATAATACAGCTAGATTCGGCGAGACTAGTTGTTATAGGCCACATACCGTAGTTGAGAACCACGTAACATCGTCACTCATCTATGCGGTCCTCCACTCAAATTTTCAAGAGAAGATATAAGTGAAAGGCCTGCGAGATTAAGTGCCGATTTTACGGTGTTTTGAAACGACGAGTCTGCTTGCCATCTGTGATTCATGCCTTTGTCACAGCTCTCCCCTGTCCCTTTTCAAGGCCGCCGGTAATGGCCAGCAAATTTTCCGACACGCGTTGATCACGTTTTCCTGGCATGCCACGCTCCGTTAACCGGCCGGGATCCTTCGCCAAGTCACGTACGCCGAGCCCTCTCTCTCACTCCTATGCGCGCTTCCTCCTTGCCTCTCAATTACCCTCCATCTCTTTTCTTCCTATCGGCCTCTCGCTCGTACGCTCATACTCACAGGCCAGGGATCTCAACCGTCGGATGTGCAGCCAAATAATTATTATTAGTAAAAGATTTGATTAAAGTAAAATTACCGATTTTTAGTCAATTAAAATGGGGATAGGAATGAGCAGAAACAGGGCCCCCTCCCCTTCTGTATTTTGGGTCGGATGTATTGTTACGATAGAAACCATAGAAATAGAGTAGGAAAAATGACTAAGACCATCGAACTGCCCCCCCCCCCAGACTACTTGAACCTTAATTTTAAGTAGATGTCTGAGTGTTTATAGTTTTTATGAACACTCACACATCGACAAACATAGTAGATTTAGGATTCGATTTCTCTAGGAAGCTAAGTAGGTTTTAAAACGGCATTAATTAGGTTAAAATTGAAACTAAGATTATTTCCTTTCGAATGTAAGTTAGAACGACTCTTCGGAATAGGTATCGGCATTTTAAAAAATAAATTCAACTTTGTTAATAATAATGAATAAACATAATATCCAAACAGTCGTTCTAATAGGATTAGCGCAATGCCGTTTGCGTAGAAATAAAGTTAGAATTAACATAAGGTTGTCTTTTAAATTTAGTAAATTTTAGGCTATTTAGGCGAAGGCCCGGGCAGTGGGCCTGGGCGGCTTTCCCCGCCGCTTGGCTGCAACTTCGTTGTCGATTCTCGGCCAATCGACGGGCTCGCTGCCGCTCCCACCACCTCGGGGACTCTCATTCCGAGGTTGCTGCGAGCCGAGAGGAGTGAGTGTAAGCAGTTAATGTTCAGAATTCGAGGAGACAGCAGCGTCCGCTCTACCTTTTCAAACGCCTGTCATTATTTTCTTAACCAGAATAAATCTTTGAGTACCAGTCTTATAAAGCAGTTGTTTTTATTTCCTCGTCGGGGAAATTCTTAAAAGTTCCAGAGTCTCCCGCGCCGCACAACATCGTTATCGGTGCGGTCGCGTCTCACCCCACCGTGCTTCGTAAAAGTTCCGAATAATAGTTTCTCGCGTTTCGCTCCAGCTGTGATACTCCGCCGCGTTACGCGAATTTCTTCCGGATTGAACTTCTCGTTAGTTCCCGCGCTTCTGTGGCTACCCTTCAGGTTAGGCCCTTCCGTCCGTGTCAAGTGAAAGAAATTGTGGTTAACCATCCGAGGTCAGGCCCTTAGTTACGCGTCCGTGTTATTTTCTGTGGCTTACACTTCAGGTTAAGCCCTTCCGTCCGTGTCGTGAAAAAAAAAAATAGTTGCTAATCATCCGAGGTTAGGCCCTTCATCACGCGCTAGTGTTATTTTCGTGTGTGTGGCTAACCCTTCAGGTTAGGCCCTCGCGTTCGTGCTCTGGATGGTTTGGAGTTTGTGGCTAATCCTTCCGGTTGTGCCCTTGTCGTCGAATTCGCGAAGCTCAGCGCGAGAAGGAAGAGCAGGCGCGACGATTTCGTAGAGCCCGTCGACGCGTGGTGGACTAGGCAGTACGGAATCCTGCCGCCGTTTATAATCCCAAGGAACCGGGGTTATTTGTCGAGGCGGAACCCGTTGAGGGATCAGATCATCCTCTTCTCGAAATCCGTAAAGGTCGCCCGGGCACTCAGGACCCGCGCCGTTACCGACCGTCGAGTAGCCGCCGCGAGCCGCTATCTTTACGAATTCCAGCCTTCTATAACGAGCCGCGTCACGTACTACCGCCGGCGAATCTCACTTGCCGGAACCCCGCTATCGATAGTCCAATATGCGTGGATTGTTATAACACGCCACTCCGTCCGCTCGCTCTACAAGTGCCGTCGCGGATCGGGTTACCTTCGCCGGGAACACTTCTGGACGTGCGAGTCCCCGCACCTTCTTCTGGGTCCCCTCGCATTGCCGCGGAAGCCCAGGCCGTTTCTCCACATCTTCCGCAGGCCTCCTCCGTTCCAGGCATCGCCAAAGCACCAGTTATCGCGACTCCGCCCGTTGTAGCCGCCGTCGCTGATCCTGGATCCAGTGACGACGTACTGTTTTTCGCCGCTGACGGGACTCCCGAAACTTTTTCACCCTCACTTCTCGGGACTCTCCCACGACCAAATGATGCGCGATTCCATCGCCGTAACTTACGCTTCTAGTATCACCATTTCAGGTTTCGTTCCGTACAAAAAAAAAAAAGTCACCATTGGCCGGCCCAGCACCAACCTACTCCTTCCCGGTTGGTGATGCCAACCGTGGACCACAATTGACAGCGAGGGCATCCTCTCCGCGATTCCCCCCCCCCCATTATCTCCTCAAAGTTACTCCGGGACTTCTCTCTGTCCTTCCTCTCTTCACGTCTCGGCAGCACGGCCGTTTCCGGCATCCTTAACGTATCCATAAAACCCATCCCACTGCTTATCGCCCCCACACGCAGAATTATCTGCCCAACCAACGTGGTGGATATCATAGTAGCACACGTATAATTGCAACCACCTAACTAAAAGAATGTCATTGGTTAAACAAAAACAGAGATATCTTTAACTCCATCTGACCAATGGTATTTTTTTAGTTGGTCGTTCGAATTATGGCCCTTTCATACCTCATCTGGCCTATAGTAGCAGAAAGCCTGCCTACCCGTGCTTCGGTATTTTTTTTAAATAACGTGTATTGTGGTGAGGTTATGTCAGTACATGCAGCTGAGGAGTGGGATTCTGATGTCTCATAATGATCAATAGAAATTTGTCATTTGTTCTGCAAGTAACAGCGTTTGTCTCAAACAATGAGGTTTTGTGATAATTTGTGCGAGTGAACTGGCCGGTGGTACGTCATTAAAAATAAATACGAGTGGCAAAATCAATAGAAAAGGTTCTTTTTTTAACAAGTACATTCATGATGATGATGCACCTGTCCCTAAGTCAACACTGCACGGTCTTGGCAGAAGAACAGATAATAATATTTCTTCTGAGGATGAAAGTGTAAGTACTACTATTTGGTGTATAGAAATGTTATTTAGTCTGCTCTAGCTTCGTTTTTTGAAAGAGATATTTCCTAATCATATCCTGTTTAAAATTGCACAATCTTGCAGATAATTTCGAATCTATGAAACGCCTTTTTTTCGTAAAATTTTCAGATTCATTTTAAAGGCAGTCCGCCAATTGCAAAGACTCACCCTTCTTATTATTTTACTGTGATGGTTTGAACTTTTTATGTTGAAATTGCGTAAATACATAATAAATATAAACTTTGGAGCACATTCCGCTGACATAACCTCAATCTTTTCAGAAATTTTTATCTTAAAATATGAAACCACTAAAAGAGTTAAGCTAATATTTTACGCTAATTTCAAGCCCTTAAATTTCAATACTCTAAAATCACTTAGAAGTAGAGTAAAGCGGACCCAATATGGCGGGCATGCAATTTCGGAAACTCTATGATTTTCGCAAAACTCTGTACTAGGGGGTTTTTGTGGTCGCTGATTATGAATTTGACATCGAATTTTCGAAATTCAAAATTCACGATTCATACATTCTACGCTCAGCATGACCCAGAGATAACGACGTGGACGTGGCAGAATTCTGTCTCCTTCGGGGTGCTTGATTAGAGTGAGTCCCCTTCTCTCTCACTGGAATATGAATCTTATTAGTGATTCTTTTTGAAACATGAATCACAGTATGGTGATTCACACTCTACAGAAAATTCTGGTCCTTATAGGACGATGTGAACAGACTTTGAGTTGATTTTGATGAGATATTCTATGCGCTTCCCGTTTCATCTGACCTTTTCTTATGTAGCTCTTAGCAATGGATACTGCAAATTCTTTTGTTCCGACTTCATGCTTGCCGTCTCCAGCAGTATTGTATATTACGACCGCATTCACAATGGAGGCCGGAATCAGTCTCATAAAAGCGACCCAAGTCCATATTTTTGAACGAATGCTTGGAAGCCCATTACTGCAGTGTTGATCATGGAGATCAACTCCCCCCATAAACTTGTTGTAAAGATGGAAGGCTTTTGAGGAAAGTATCTCAACTTTGAATCGTGCTTGTAAACTGTACCTTTTCAAGGGTAATAAAGGAGTTATTCCTGCAGCAATGAAAACTATCGAAACTGGCTTCGAATCTACTACAGTTCTGTAGTTCATGCCGCTATTTTGCACAATAAGATCTAAGTTTGTGAAATAATTGTCAAAGTAAATATGAAATTGAGGTAACTTTCCCGCAGCTGTCTTGTTCAAAAGTGGTTGTAACAAATTCATCACTATGCGAGAACCTAATGCGCATTTACGGAATTTCTCTCCAATTTTTGAATTTTTCTCACAATGTAAGTTAAGACACAATACGAAACCATCTGAAGTGCAAAGACCCCGGAAATTCAGGCCAAATCTTATGGGTTTTCCTCAAATGAATTGTTTTAATGATGTTCTTGCATACGATTTGGCCATCATTTCATCTATGGAGAGAGCGGTCCTCCATATGCTATACTTCAGGATGTTTCTCTGGAATAGACTCAGTAATGCACGAACGCGCCACGAATTGTCATTGGCGTCACGATCTCCAGTTTTTGAGTACTTCAATCGAGACTTGATTTCTTCGAACGTTTTGCTTGACATCGCAGAAGAGATCACGTCACAAGATATAAATGGATCTATCGACCAATAATCTCTCTAAGCCTTCCTCTTATTGAAAGAAGTTAGAGTGATTATTCCTAGAAAAGTATTTAAATCTTGCAGCAGTAAATCAAAGTCATTCTCTTTCCATGCATCAATCATGTATTGTTTCATTTCAATAGAGAAGAACATTTCGAAAAGTTGTACAGGCTCACTCTCTCGAATATTTTTCTTCACGGATTCTTTCAGTGAAATTTTGTCCTCAATAACATTGGGGTATCTTTTTTCACCATCTGCCCAACAGAAATCATGATTTCCTTCTAGTTAAGCTTGATTTTCGGTGTAAATTTTACAACCTTTTTCATCCCATTCAGTATCAGAATGCGAATTATCGGAGCCAGAATCGTCTGCATTTGGCAATGTCATTATTTCACCGAAATCATTTTCTAATCATCCACCACGTACTCCACGTACGTCGGAACAGAACGTCTTTTGCGTTTTGTTTGCGACATTGGGATGGTAGTAAAAATAAATAACTCAATCTTCCAGGAACTTGGTATTGAAACTTGTCCAATCAATTCACAACGGAATGTTAACAGTGTCTTTTACAACTCGATCTGAATATAGTAAATGAAACAAATGAAGATCCGATACAAACGACCCAACGTTGCCTGAGGACCTATTCATTTATTCTCAATCAGAACGAATGAATAGCTCCCCAGGTGAAGTCGGGTCGTTTGTATCGGATCTTCATTTGTTTTATGCACTATATTCGGATCAAGTTGTAAAAGACACTGCTGCCTGGGTTCATTTGCTCTGATGCAGAACAAATGAATATCTCCCCAGGCAACGTCAGGTCGTTTGTATCGGATCTTCATTTGTTTCATGCACTATATTCAGATCGAGTTGTAAAAGAAACTCTCAACATTCCGTTGTGAATTGATTGGATGAATTTCAGTACCAAGTTCCTGGAAGAATCAGTTATTTATTTTTACAACCGTCGCCATGTCGCAAACAAAACGCAAAAGACGTTCTGTTCCTACCTATGTGGAGTACGCGATGTCCGCCATATTGGGTCCGTCATTTTAAATTTCAAAAATTCGATTTCAAATTCATAATCAGCGACCCCGAAAACCCCGGAGTATAGAATTGTGCGAAAATCGTAGAGATTCCAAAATTTCATGTCCGCCATATTGGGTCTGCCGTTTTACGAAGGGTATGGATCCACCATTTTGCGAAGAGTATGGCTATTTGAGATCGGCGAGACAAGTTTTTTCTTGCATTTCAACTATTCCGATCACCGTTGATCATAGTGAGGATCGAGTCCCAATACTTTTTTGGCTCGAAAAAAAATTATGAAAAAAAAATTCCCGACTTTTTGGTGCTTTTCTCCAGATTTGGCGCCATATTGGATTTTCCACTGGACAAAACTCCATTCTGACCACGGATTCTTGAAGAGCATATCTAAAACTACAAGAAAACATGGTTTTCGTTTGGAAATTTCTCTTTTTCAGTCATGAGAATGAGGCTTGAATATAAGTTAAGAAATTGTAGTTCTTGGTCGTTAATGGGTTAAAAGCCATTTTTTGGATTTTCCTGAAAATCTGCAGTGAGAAACAACAGCTGCATATTGTTGTATTTTTATGTCTGGACACGCCTTAAAAAATTTGCTAGGCTTTCTCTCTGCAGGCTCAAGAGTTCGTTTTGATGCTTTTCTTCCACTGGTTCTGACTTCGATCGGGCTGATAAAATCATTTTCTTTTGCCAGAATGTTATGCCTGGTGGTGATAAGTGAAGGCTCCGAAGACTCAAGTGTACATTTCGACGAGGATTTTTCTATGTCTGGACACGCCTTAAAAAATTTGCTGGGCTTTCTCTCTGTAAGCTCAAGTGTCCGTTTCGACGCTTTTCTTCCTCTGCTTCTGACTTCTGTTGGGGTGATAAAATCCTTTTCTGTTTCTTGAAAGTTATGCTCAGTGATGATTGGTGAAGGCTCTGAAGGCTTTAGCGTTTTTTTAGAATTTGCATGATGTGAATGAACGTGAGTGAAAATCATGTTCTCTACTAATAATATGTCGTCCTTTTTTCCTTTATTTCTCCAGTTCTCTCTTTCATGCAACTCAGGGTTCGCTGGATGTTGCAGATTTGCCCCTGATTGTGAGAATGAGTCTGCTGCTGAAATGCCAGGCTTGGTAATAATGAAATTGCTTTCAGTGATGTGTGAACTGCATGCGATGGGAACTCCCCACTTTGTAATCTACGCCACGTAACCACCTCACCGATTCACAGTACATGAGTGTTAGTGCAAGAGTTTCGGGATCGTATCCATTAAAAAAGTGCATGGGCCCCCTGAATAATAGAATAATATGTTTTCATAATAATAAATAAATTATTATTGAAAAGTATTAAAAATAAAGTATCAGTACACAAGTTTAAGAATATTCATCAAAATTGCTTCAAATTGGACGAAAAATGACAGATTTATAATACGAAATCATCATGTGGATAATAACCTTAAGAAGAAAACGTCAAAGTGAACAAAATACCTATAAGGGATCGTGCCTAAATTACGTAAGCCGTTTTTCTTTTGTTTAGATAAAGACGAGAACAAAATTGCTGTGAAGTTGAGAAGAACACAACGATATAAAAAAAGAAAAATGGCCTGCCTAGTATATGGACGATCCCTTATTTTGCATCAATCTCAAATCGTAAATCAAATAGATTTCAATTTGGTTTCAGTTGTGGGACCAAGAAGATTAATATTCTACTACGAAAGACATCATTTTAACAAAATACAGAAATTTTCGAAAAAATAGTTGAATTTTAAACTGACCCCTTTGAGACCCGAGTTTTTTTGACATGCTGTACATTCACGAAATTAGTTGTAATGAATTCATACAGGGTCACAGATGACAAAAAAATCGTCATAGCTTTGTATTCATGCAAATCTACCCCTGCGTGTAACAACCACCCCTAAAAATGTCGAAAATTTGTTTTGCAAGCTCTTATGACTTTTGATTTGATCTAATAAAAAAACAGAATTGTATAAAATGACTTGGAGCTAATCTGAGGATCTGGTCAACCGGACCAACCCTCTTTAACCACAGTTAAATGCAAAAAACCACCCCTGATTGTGAAGAACCTTTGAACCCTTTGCGGCATAGTGGTAACCCAGATTACCAACTTTTTTATTTACAACTTTTTTCTCTAGATTCAATGTGTGTGAAGTAATATCAAAAAAGTTTTATTGATATCGTATTTAAAGCATTGTAGAATGTAAAAAAATGAATTCAAATGTATCGCGTAAATTTATAAATAGTCATAAATAAATCAAATTTCGAAAATCACTCTTTTTTACGAAAGAATTCATTTTTAAAAACGCATTCAATAAATTAGAATAAAACTTGTTACTCTGGGGTTATTGGGGTCGCTGATTACGAATCCGGAGCCCGAGTTGCAAAATTCAAAATGGTGGATCCAATATGGCGGCCGAGTTTTCAAAAAATTAATGGATTTTCATGAAACTTGGCAGATGGGGGGTTTCGGGGTCTCGTATAACTAATCTGAAGTCAGATTTAAAAAATTAAAAATGGCGAATTCAACATGGTGGACAAATGTTTAAAAAGTTGTTGGATTTCCATAAAACTTGTCACTCAGAGGTTTCTGGGGTCGCTGATTATGAATCCGGAGGCCGATTTGCAAAATTCAAAATTGGGGATCCAATAAGGCAGAAGAGTTTTCAAGAAATTAATGGATTTTCATTAAACTTGGCATCCGGGGGGTTTTTGGGGTTACTGACAATAATCTGCGACGGAATTGAATCAAAGCAACATTGGCTACTGCCAGCCGTCACTGGCCGGACCGTGAGGAAACAAATGAAGAGCGAAAGGACGGTCAGAGACAAAAACTATATTTTTATTCTCAACGTACATTTACGTCAAGGGCGACAAATAAAAAACAGAAGACCGATGAGAATTCAAAGTGGCTGTTCCTGCACTGAAAACAAATAATATGCTAGATGTAACAAATAAAAAAAAACTTGCGAAAATTCGAAACAAATTAATCCTACGGGTAAGAAATAATGAACGTAACTGGTGAATTATCAAAGGTGCAAATTTCATACTCAACTACATTTTTCACAGTCAAATTGAAATCGAAATTTTTTATTTTAACCTAACTTTTAAAATTAACAATCCCGAAAACTCCTAGATGCCAAGTTTCATGAAAATCCAACAATTTTTTTAGAAATTGATTACGGTACTTACGTCGTTTGTGCTTCATTGTTGAAACAGATGCTTATTTTTATCATGTTTTGTTCAAATTCTGGCCCGCACTTTTATTTCGTCTCGGCAGCTGAACATCTGCGAATAGAATTGTAGTAAGGCAATATTTAATTTGTGCAAACCATTTGTTGGTCATTGTCAAAACGAGAGGTTGTCAACGACAAATTTTTAACTCAAGAATAACAGAAAATAAATTTATAATTAAGAACTCTTTGAAAATAAATATTTTAGTTTAAATTGTGGGACCGGAAAAGAGAGAAACTGGTACATCATCAGAAAAATTATTTGAGAGGTTTGAATTTTGTAAATTAAACAATTTGTAGTTAAAAACATTTCAAAATTCAGTCATAATGATGGAGAATAAAAAACCGTAGTAAGTGCATAGTTTTTCATTGATATATTAAAAATTTAAACTACACGGATCAATTGCTACAATCGATACACATGATGCATGGTTAAGTGCTTCTCTATAGCTATAATTCTATTTGAATAATGAGTTGGCGTTGAAAGAAAAAAGATATTTAAGTGTCAAGTTTTTTTCAGTAAATAGTTGAATTTTGAAATCATAGGTTTCATCGAGCATCTTAAGTAAATAGTAGTTCTTTCTGTTAAGTAGTTTTAATTATTCAATTTTGTCTTCATGCATTTTCAAGTATATATGTCGAAAGCATTTAGCCAAATGCGGCATTTAGCTTAATTTCCGGGCAATATGCTAAATGTCGGCAAAGGTGGAAACTTATAACTGGTCTGGTACCCCGCCAGTATCACCGGGCGTATATCCTTACTGGCATAGTACTGGCATATTACCGGATGGTAATCGGCTGGGTACTGGCATTGGTACGAAATTGTCACTTGGCTGGGAGTTGTCTGTCGGTACTGGGGTGGTACTGGAAATGTTATCATGCCTATACCATAAGTCTATACTGGCACAGTACTGGAAATGGCAGTGTAACTCTCCGAAAGTATCTACTGGCGCGGTACTGGCATTAGTACAAATTGTCTCGCAGCTGGGAGTAGTCTTCAAAACTTAATACCCCAAGAGCGAAACAATCTCTCAACCGGTTCCGATCGTGTTCAAGCCCCGGTAACTGGTGCCGGTTCCATGTATTTTGGGGGGAAACAAAGATACTTCGATCGAAGCGTATGTGAGGAGCTGGAGGAAGTGATTAGAGAGCTACAAAATTTCAGTAGCTCCAAGAAAAATATGTTTCTACTAGTGAGGAGGGGAATCGAAGACGCAAATAAGGTGCTGCGTAATATGAAGACGCGGATGGAAATTATGGATACCAGCTTTATGTTCTTGAAAGTCTGCGCCAAATATACGGTTGGCGAAAGAGTGCTGGAAGTCTTAATGAAGGCAGGTCGAGGAAAGGTGGGCAGCAGGGGAATGCAGACGGATAAAGATGCCGCGGGAACTCCCTCAACCCAATATCGGAAGAGAAAGAGATGGAGCACTATAGAGGTGAGCACCTCTAGGCCGCAGAAGAAGAAACTGAAGACTCGTCCTGCTGCAGCGACGACCTCAACTCCCAAGAAGGAAAAGGAAGCGGGGCCTACATCAGCACCCTTTCACTAGAGGTCCTCAAGGACCTCAAGTGCAAGGTGAAACCTGACATACTTGGTGTCAAAATCAAGAGTATCAGAGAGACCCGTAACGCGGTGGTCCTTGTAGCAGTAGTTCCTGCAACGGATCGCAGATTAAAGCTGTCCGCTGCCATTAAGGAGGCTGTTGGTGTCGGGGGTAGCGTGCGCGAGCTCGTCCCCCGCATCTAGGTCGAGGTCCTGGACCTCGACACAACCACGGAGGCGGAAGAGGTCTAGACCGCTGTAAGAAGGCACTTCGGCGAGTCTGTAGGAGATGTTAAAGTCAGCCGCGAAAGAAATTGTACAAGCAGGACATTTGAGTGTGGAACGGGTATCCTGTCGTATACTGTCACGACGGCGTACTGTCAGCAACGGCAGAGACAACCTTGATACCGTCACCGACGCCTGAGACGTCTACACTCTCGCCAATTCTCATGAAGTCCTTACCTTCGTCATTGAATATGACTCATCCTCGTCTACGTGAGTAACGGTGAGGATTTGGTACCGTGACTGACGATAGCGGTGAGCTGAAAATCGTCACGGTGAATCCAGTAGTAACATCGCCTTTTCTAACATCAGGACGTGTTCACAGGAGGAACAGGGATTTAAAAGATTTAAAGTATTTTGGAAAGATTCGTACGTATTTTAAATACTGAAATTAATTTTAAATTGATTTTATAGATTTCAGGAGATGGAAAGAGCTTTGTAATCCCCTCCCTCTAAATAACGATTCGTAAGATTATCCGAACCCCCTTTCCCCGAAAAAGTCTTAGATAACATAGGCCCACAAAAAAAAGTGGGTTGTGCGAGAGATCAGAGTATGGTACCTATACGTATTTTGGGGCGCTGAACACGAATTTTTTAGATGACAGTTACTCCCAGTGGGACCCTGCGGTGGTTGTTAACCTTTAGTTTTATATATATATATATATATATATTGATAACATTATAATTAAATTATAATAAAATATACAATATTACACGGGATTCGATGTAAACGCAATGGGTGATCACAATGAACTTCACTACTCAAGGATATCAGGTCGCCTCCTAGATTATTCAGACCTTACAAAATCGAAGCGTGTGTGAGGTGATGGGTGGTGCATTGGACGTGACGGAGGAGCTCGACTTGAGCGAGAAAACACCGGTCGGGGGCGATATTATCGTTGGGGAGCGGTATATGGATGAGAGGAAGGAATTGATCATGGAATTAGGTGATATCATCGAGAAGAAGAAGGTCTTCTGCAGGACCAAGAAAAATATGTTCCTACCAATCCGGGATGGACTAAACGAAGCTCGGATGTTGGTGAACAGGCTTTCTAGACGAAATTACGGTTCCAAGACCTTCCATGGATGTGTTCCCTATTGTGTTGGGCATTCCGTGGCTAAAAAGCTGAAGAAGGCAACGGAAAAACGGGGAAGCGAGAGAGGAAGCCTTCTCTGAGCCCCGCTGAGGCAAGTGACACAAGGCAAAAGGTAAAGAAGCCGAGGACCCGCACCGCTGAAGCGGCTACGACTTCGACACCGAAAAAGGAAAATGGAGGAAGGACAGAGATACCGGCGCATAAACCAAATAAGGTGAGGGAGGTTTAGAGGCGAGCTCGACCCGAGGTGGTTATCATAAAACCTGCCGAGAGTTTCAGCTACGCAGAGGTCCTCAAGGACCTGAAGTGTAAGGTGAAACCTTACACCCTTGGTAATAAAATCAAGAATGAAAGAGAAACCAGGAACGGGGAGGTCCTTCCGGATTTAATTAGTTTACCGAAAACTTCGTTTATAAACCTTTGGATGGTTGCGGGACCTGTCTTGAGACCAAATGGCATTTTAAAGTATTTAAATTGACCAAGTGGTGTAATAAAAGAGGTATATTTAATTGAATCCACGGACACGTCAATATGATGGAATCCATCTTTCGTGTCTAGTAACGTAAAGTATCGTTTGTCGCGTAATCCGTCAATCTGGTCTTCTATCAACGAAAGCGAGTAATTGCCCCTTAAAGTGATTTTATTCACAAACTTGTAATCAACGCATATTCTGTATTCCCCATTTGTCTTCTTTGTCATTACTATGGGAGATGTGTAAGGAGAATCACTTTTACGAATAACTTTTGTCAACGGTAAATCTTTTAAGATTTTGTCTAGATTTTGTTTCTCCTCGAGCAATAATCTTCGCGGCGCGAAATATATAGTTCGACTGTCTGTCAATAGTAAGGTCATCTCGTTTTTATCTTGGAGGATTCTAGAAATTCTCGATTCAAATAATCAGAAAGAAATATTTTAGCATCGACAACCTCAGGCCCGACTTCAGGATTTATCTCAAGGGAATCGAGAATTAGATCAGTCAGAAAATCGATGTCAAAAATTTCTTTAGTAGCTTTAGCCTCATTTTCCGGAAGTGCTGTCAAACCTAAATTAAGAGCCCATAATGCGTCGCGGGCTAACACGACCGCCCTAGACATAGTTTTATCAGGAAAGACAATAAGTTTAGTTTTTCTAGTGACATCGTCGAAGTTAACATTAGCTGAGATTACACCTGAGTGAATAAGTGTGCTCTTATTAATACCACTATACTTACGTGCCTCGTATGGACTCATACATTCTGCAGTTGCCTGAAAGCTTTTTATAAAACGTATGGGGCTACCGGTGTCTAGAAGGGTATTCAAATTTTGAGAACAGTATTTCTCTCCAACGTCGATGTTGTACTTTAGAATACGGAAGCACTTCCTGTTAAGTAGATTCTCGGAGATTTCCTCAGGTTCATTTTCCTTCAGCACAGTCTCAGCTACGTGGAACACTTGTTTATCAGAAGCAGTATCCGAATCAGATACATTACTGATTTCTTGTTTTGACAACAGTTTTTTTTTGTGCAATCCTTTGACTGATGGCCCAATTAGAAGCATCGGAAGCAGGCTCCTTTCAGCCTGGACGGTAATTCGCACTCAGCTGACACGTGTCCAAACTTACTACAACTGTAGCAACGTGAAGATGATTTTTTTTCAGGTTTCGTATCCTTTGATTCAGCTTGGAAGTTTGCAGAAGGGATGTTCCGTCTGCTCTCGTGACTGACCTTGACGTCGTATTTCAACGTTGAATTCGTATTTCAGCGTTGAATTCGAGCTTGACTCCTAAGCGAAAAATCTGGTAATCCATTCACAATAGAGTCGATAATATCCTCTTCGTCGACTGAAGCTGCATTTGCCAAAATACTCTTTTCATGAAAATAATCATTAAATGATTCAAAACTTTTCCAAGTTCGAGTTTCGCACTTTTTGCGAAGTTCTAATCGGTTTTGACGCTGTTCAAACATATTTCCTAGCTCGATTAAAAGATTTGGCACTGTCATTCCAATGAACTCAGATTGGGAGTGTAACCATTTTTTAGCCTTTCCCTTAAGTTTAATACTCATCAGTAATCGTCCATTTGCGTCGTCTAGCTCGTACGTGACACAGGAGGAGGAATTGCTCGTTCCACTTTCGGAAGCTTGTATTGTTGCTGCATCAAATCGCGTTCTCGACGAAGGAACTTGACTTCACATTCGGCGTACCTCCGTCATTGTCCTTGGTCTGCTGGATGTCTCATTGCTCCGTGTCGTCGTCTTCTTCGTTCGGATTAATTGGCTGCATGGTCTTGTCTTCTTTCAGCCATTTGTCTGTTGGATCTGCCTCCTGCAGAAGTCGAATGATCTCAGGTTTCGAACCACTTGTCGATAAGCCCAAATTTAAGCAAATGTCCTTAAGGGTTGTTACCCTGTATCTGATAGGATCCATGGTCATCATTTATTTTTTTGGTAGAGAAAAGTGGTCAAAGTGTGAGGAGAGAACAACATCGACTTTTCTTACTTAAGTACCCAGAGCTAGCCACAAGGATAAATGAGCAGAATCTAGCAGGCCAAAAACGCTCAATATCTGTAAACAGATTGCTTCCGGCAGCTGAAATAGCTGCCATCAAAATTGAAGTGGAACAGCAGCTTCCTATTGATGAGTTCCCCTTGGAAGATTGGGACAACGAAGACCTGATTGAAGTTGAAGGCATATATGCCAGAAATAATGAGCATCAAGTACCGGATCCACTAGAACCACATCCTGTCATGAACAACGTTGATGCAAACAGCGAAATCCCAGAAAAACTACAGCAACTTAAAAGGAATTTTGGTCATGCCTTACTAAAGTTCAGACATGTAGAACCAACATGAGGGTATTCTCTGCCCAAGATGAACATCACAAAGGATCTGCGTGCACTAATAGGACACCTGAACAGCAAGGTTTTACCTATACATTTGAACGCAAGACTGACTGCGTTAGAGGTGCAAACTCTTGTGTATTGTGCAGCTGTGGTAACTGTTAGAACGTTGGGCCGCAGAACTAGGACTACAAATGCCGTCTTTGCCCAAGGAAGGGATGGAGCTTCATATTGGAAGATCAGGTTGGATATGGATGTCAGCAAAGTATGGTGCAAATAGGGTCGATTGACTCAATACAAGAAAGGAAATGTGACCAGGAAGCTGATACACCATGTTAATAAAATTATCCACCGTTGGTGCATCGAGACAACGGTACCAGCAATATTGGATGAGATTATAGATTCCCAACGGCAGAGACTTGATGTTCTTACTGCTAGACTGCGTCGGCACAAGAAAAGTAGTGCAAGGAGGCAACAATATCAAACATTTCAGGCAGATGAAAGAAGGTTCTATCGCGAACTGAGTGCAAAGCAAAATAACCAGAAAAACACCGAATTACCTCATTGGGAAGACATGACTAACCCTTGGTCGGATATTTGGGGAAAAACTTACATAAGCAATCTGGACAATGCGTGGTTCAAACTAAAGAAAGCAAAAGCCAGCAATAATCCTGAAATGGAGCTGACTATCATCACAGCTTCAGATGTTTCAACGATTTTGAAAAGGGCAAGTAACTGGAAAGCTCCACGTCCGGGCATAGTGTACAAATTCTGGTACAAGTACCTGACAAGAGTGCATCCTGCATTGGCAAGGTGTTTTCAGAAGATCATCGAACAACCAGATCTGATGCCAGGCTTCATGATCAAGGATATTACGTATATGTTGACAAAAAAATCAGACGCTCAAAATCCATCTGAATTTGGACCGATAACCTGTCTTCCAACAATTTATAAATGCTTTACAGCCACCATTGCAAATAACATATATTCTCACTGCGAACGGAATGACATCCTAACAGAAGAATAAAAAGGATGTTGTAAAAACTCGCGGGGCAGCAAAGATCTAATCATTATATATGCTTTTGCCATGACGCAAGCTCCTGAACATCAAATGAGCTTGAAGATGGCCAAATGACTATTTGCTTGAAGTCTTAAAAATATACAAAATCTGCCCACGCATCATCAACTTTCTAAGTCGAGCTATGATTCTTTGGGGTAAGAGAATCAACCATTTTGATCATGGACAACCAAGGATAACTATATTGATACGCAAGACGGCAGGTATCTTTCAAGGGGACCCTTTTACTGCATTGTGATTTTGAAAAGCGTTGAAGCCATTGAGCAAAACAATAAATTGCATGTCTCACGGGTTCCGAACACATGAGAACGAGGATGGTAATCAAGTGACCCATGATGACCTGAAACTATACGCTAGTTCGGATCGGAAACTGCAGAAAGTGGTCAATGTCATCAAGCAGTTTTCCAATGATATCCACATAGAGTTAGGACTAGATAAATACAGATTAGTACATTTACGCGGAGGGGAATGAGAGTACGCAGAGCTAGAGAACGATTTCGAGAATGACATCGAGGCAATGGCAGAGGGCGAGTCATATAAATACCTGGGTAATCTTGAATCTGAAGGTATTCAGCATACAATAGTTAAAAAAGCCTATCGACTGCCTTCACTACAAGATTCAGATTGATTCTTAAGAGTTCTCTCAACTCATCAAATGGTCTAGCACCGATCTTGAAAGGTTAAATAGAATCGTCCGCGTAGAAATGACGGAGCACCGAATGCACCATAGTAATTCGGCGATTAAAAGGGTAGTTGTACCACGACATAGTGGGGGTAGCGGCGCTTTAGATGTCAAGAAACTGTTTAAGTCGCAAGTTATACAGTTGCGAGACTATTTTAACAGCAAGCGAGATGTTGCGCTTTACAACACCATCTGTAAAGCTTATCTTGACTGCACGCCCTTGAATTTTTCCTCAGAGAAGGCCTTAAATATCAGGGCAGAAACCATAGAGGAATTTGAAACGGAACGGAGACAGAAAGCCATCCACGGCGTTGTCAGGATCAGAAACTATCGCAAACACCTGTGACATCGGAACGTGGTTGATCGGTGCCGATTATGAGGAGATACCAACGAATCCATCGAGCACATTCTTGATGGTTGTCGCGTAATGGCTGAAAGAGAAGTTACGCCCAGACATAATGATATGGCGGGAATTATACATCAACAAGTTGCCCTAAATCTAGGACTCTGAACAGAATGGGTGCCCTTCTATAGATACATTGCAATGCCTGTTCTATGAAATGAAGGTTACATTTTGTATTGGTATGGGACTTTCCAAACGGATCATTACATCCGAGACAATCGACCCGATATCGTGATGCGAGAAAAAAAGGTGGAAGAGTCTACATCATCGAGACTGCTTGTCCACTCAACTGAAATTTGCAGGCAACTAATACAAACAAGATCCACAAGTATAGCGAGCTAAGGCATGAAGTCAAGACAGTATGGAGGAATATGAAACAGGCATCTATTCATCCTATTGTGATTTCGGTTACAGGCTACAGAGACTAAAAATCTATGAAGTGATACATGGTTGCTCTCAGAAAGCATCCAAAGGCGACTGTTGTCACCTCCAACGCTTGCGGCCACTGTGTAAGGATAACAACTCTAAAAGACAAACTGCAAATTACACCATGCTCCTAATTTTGTACCCAGAACATCATCGCAAATGATTTCAAACATCGTATTCAAATAACTTATAACATCCTCATCTCATCAGTCACTTGACTTAGTCCGTAGCTATGATGGAAAACGGGGTTCACCCGAGAAAAAGTTAAAAAAAAAAATGATTTTTCTTCGAGGCAAAAGCTCTGGATACATATGGGGCATAATTTATGAAGTGTACACACCTCGAAAGTGAAAGTTGTCCGATCGGGCTGAAAATTGGCCCAATGGTAGTCCTTTTAGATAGTACCCCTCACACAAAAATTAATTAATTTTGATGATTATTTATCAAAGTGGAGGAGGGCCAATTTTTGGATTTTTCAAGCAAAGCCGTATATTCAAACATTTGTAACTTTTTTCCTATTGCCTTAAACAAAATTTCAGTACGAATGTTTTTGATATATTTTTTCATAAACTTGCTGGTGGTCATAGCGATTTGAAAAAAGTCAAAATTTGACCAAGTTTTTGAAAATCAAAAATAAATTTGACTTTTTTTTCAAATTTCGACACTTTTTTTTCTTCAAAATAGTTTTAAAAGAAAGCTGAGATTATTTCATATAAGACCCTCAATTTCCAAAGTGGCAAAGACATTCGTCTTTGAGTCATAGGACGGTACGTCAACAGGATGCTATGATAGGGCAGGTGGCGCGCGATCTCGCCTAATGCGCTCACGCCGAGGATCATTGTGCAACGCTTTAGTGCCAGTTTTTTAAGTTAAGTAATATTTTATGCTCCTAAAATGATTGCTCTTTTCAAAAAGTAAGGCATCAAGCAACTGGTCTGAAACTTCGTGGTGTTGTCCACGACTTTCGTTTGAAATTCCCTCCACTACCAGAAGGAGCTCAAATTTGCCGTTCATGTAGATACCAACTGGTCAACTCAGCGCGAATATCATCCTTGAACTCTGTTGATATTGCAGAGCCTTCTGGTAGAGATAAGGTAAATACTGAAGATCATGAAATGATTTCTGACGATGATGAAGATCAGCTATATGACAGCGAAAAAGATTGCGATGTCTTATACACCAAACTGCAGTGTGAAAAAAATATCATAAAGCTGGTGTTAAAGTACTTGGTCAAATCATCAAAAAATTCAATGCCTCTAAAGATCTTCAAAAACAATTTCAACTTCTCTCGCTTGCGCCAAAATCTTGGGACAAATAAAACTAAAGCAGGTGCTCAATACATCAGAGCGAAAAGCAAGAAATGTGAAAAAATTAGTTTCAGAGCATGGAATTATTACGCTTCCGAATCAAAAAAGAGAAAAAGCTTTGACTCCTGAAACTAAAACTCTAGTAAAAAACTTTTATGGACGCCATGACATAAGTTGAATGATGCCAGGGATGAAAGACTTTGTGTCGATCAAGAATGGTGATGGAACTCATTCACATTTTCAGAAAAGGTTACTACTCTACAATGTTAACGAGTTATATGCTCAATTTACATCAGAGCTGGTCTGAATATCAGTATTTCGAAATTCATAAAATTCAGACCTCGTCATTATATTTTAGCAGGAAGCAGTGGCACTCGTAATGTGTGCGTTTTCATGCATCATGAGAATATGAAGTTGATGTTGAATGAAATAAATATCCAACATTTAACCGCGAGTACATACATCGTGTTCACAAATTAGCACGACTGTCTGTATTCTATTGTATGTCCTAACTCTTCAAGTGCCTGTCATTTAGGAATGTGTGAAAACTGTCCAGGTACGGCAAACTTGAAGGATAACATCACGAAAGCTTTTGATGAACATTGTATTGATGAAGTGAGATTTGAAACTTGGTTACAGACCGACAGATGTAATGTTCTCCGAAACGTCACATACTTACTCTCCATGTTTTGTTTCAGTGGGCAAAGAGTAACTGTGAGGAAAACGAAGTTTTTTTCAGCAGCAAAGAAAATCATGCCTCAGCAACCGAGTTACTGAAAGCCAGATTTGACAAAGCTGTTACGATACCAGGTACATTGAAGTACTACACTTTCTTTCCCAGTCAAGGTAAAAAACTTCAACTCAAAATGTTTTCGTTCTCCGAGGAACACGATATCTTCTCGGATGGCAAAAAAAAAGAAACCGCAAAAGAGGTCTGCAAAGAAATCAACTGTTGAAACGATAGCCAAAAAATCGAACAGAAGGATACATAATATTACCATATAATATTAATTAAATTAAAAAACTGGCACTAGAGCGTTGCACAAAGATCCTCGGCTTGAGCGCACTGAGGGAGATCGCGCGCCACCCGCCCTATCATGGCATCTTGTTTACGTATCGTTCTATAACTCAAAGACGAATTAATTTGCGACTCTGAAAATTAGGTGTCTTATAGGAAAAAATCTCAGCTTTCTTTTCAAACAATTTCGAAGAAAAAAAGGTGTCGAAATTTGAAAAAAAGTACAATTTATTTTTTATTTTCAAAAGTTAGGGTCAAATTTTGATTTTTTTTATATCGTCATGACCACGAGAAATTTTGTGAAAAAATCTATCAAAAACGTTGATACTTAAATTTTGTTAGGGATAATAGGAAAAAAGTTACAAATGTTTGAAAGTAAGGCTTTGCCTAAAAACCAACAAAAAAAAAACCCTCCACTTTGATAAATAATCATCAAAATAAATTAATTTTCGGTGTGAGGAGTACTATCTAATAGGACTATAATTGGGCCAATTTTCAGCCCGATCGGACAACTTTCATTTTCGAGGTCGGTGCACTTGAGAAATTATGCCCCCTATGTGGCCTGCCGAACAGAAGAGAATATAAGGTCAATCACCTCTTATCCATGGACGACCTTAAACACTTTGCTTGTTCAAAAGAGGATCTTATCATCCTTGTGGGGGCGATAAATAGGTACTATAAAGCGATTGGCATGAGTTTTGGACTGGACAAGTTCAACATCTTGGTAATGGAGAAATATATACATATTTTGGAACACCGCAAGCGGAAACTCAAACTGTGCGTGTGTTAAAAACGGTCCTTAAAAAAATGTATCGCTAAATTCTCAGAAAAATTTAAGCTTCCGAATAATCTAAGCACTTCTATGGTCTTGATCTATTGTCCGTCTTACCATACGCCCAGGAGGAACTCGAGTCCGTCGTGGAGAATGATCAGTGTAAGATCTACTGGAATTTCTCATTCTCCACCACTCAAAGTATCCGTGCTAAAAAGCCTGATAATGTCCTACAAGATCTGAAGACGAAGATTACTTTCGTGATTGAATTTTGGGCACCAGCCTATGGTAATATCACGGCAAAGGAGGAAGAAAAACGGTCCAAATATCAAGCACTTCTTTTCAAGCTGAGCAGATTGTACCAAAGCTACAAAGTCCATCTTGTATACGGATGACGTACACGTTCCAGTTGCGTAGGAATAAGTTGTTTCAAGGAACCATGATTGTAGCTTTCGAAGCCTATTCTTATTTTGAAAGTTTGTTACCGAAAAAAGTTAATAACTGAATTTACTATTCAACATGCATTATTTGAACTCTGAACGCATTTTTTGTGGAATTTAGTGAATATTACAACGTAAAATAGCCACGTTTATGATTGTCCTTGCACGAGTTACAATTTAAAATAGTACAATTCATTACATTTCTGGAAAAAGGTGTGTTCAGCGTACAAATGATGCGTGTAAAATAATCAATTCTATTTTTAATATATCAACACGTACTATATGTTGTGGTAAATAATAATTACATTACATTTATTATTTCACATAAATTAGTATTTTAAATTAATAATTACCTACTGTAGGAGCATTATCTACTTTAGGATGGTCTCTCTTTAGTAAGAATTCTTTTCATATCAAAACTGAATAAAAAGAAAAAACATGATGTTTTTATTTTGCAGTTTGGTCACAGAAAGAAGTGAATTGTTAAATTTACGATTCAACATGTATCATTTGAACTCTGATCATATTTTTTGTGGAATTTACATAAAATAATTATTTTTATTGTCTTCTAAAAGTGCATTTAATCAAATAGATGAACATCAACATAAAAATAAAATTATAGATAGCCATTTAATGTGTGTTGCATTCCTACATGTTTGAATTCTTCTAATTACCTAAAACGTATTAGGCGTTTAGAAGAATGGCTGAGTATTCTTCTGAACGCCCGAATAAACCAAGCACTATGGCGGTATTAGGATAAAGGGAGCATATCTCGTATTTGCAATCAAGGAAGTAGGACTCGATGCGATGAGCAGTGTTTACGCTTGTGTACGTGCTATTTCCTAGCAGTCTATTTTCCGGTACTCAAATAACGTTATACCACACCCTGAATATACGTTAAGCATCCTTTTAGATCTAGACATGGATAGTGCCCGTAACGAATGGACTGCCCGATTATCTCGTACTCGAGGAAAAGGGTTAAAATTAAAAGGCGGATTAATCAATTTTACTTATGATTGAATTGTAGTAACAAGCGCGCTAATGGAGTACGTATATAATACACTGTATTAGGTAGGCTCTACTCGACTCAGTTGCGTAGGATAGGGACATAGAGGTATTTGGTGAAACATTCAAATGAAGTTGAGTAAAATGAATTTTACTAAGAAAGACAAAAAGAGAACATATTCCTTCCGTAAAAGGACTCGAATGCAGAGGCCAGAGGATTAAAATTCAAATCACTAATGTGGCCATAGCTGTGATTTACCACGGTTCTACTGAGAGCCAATGTCATTTTCACAGATATACCCTGCGGTGGTTGTATAACATATTTTATAAATTATATATACATGTAATTCTTTAAAAACAAGCATGTTATTAGCACGTGGGTATGGCTTCCAGGTTACGAACAAGCGATGTCTTTGCACCTCCGAGAGAAGAGGTCACAAGAAAAAACATTTTTACATGTTGTAGTCGGCTGAAGCCGAGAATTTGATCACGAATATAGAGGGAGCAGCTACCATTTATGAAAATGACTCCGGCTCACAGTAGAACCGCGGTAAGTCACACATATGGCCACGTCTTACCACCATGAGAAGGATGGACACAGGGCACGACGAAATCACAAAGACAGGCAGGTGAACCTCTCGTGTGTATTGAGGACACGGAGCGATCCGAAGATGCTAGCTTTCTGAATCCATCTTCCAAGAGCCTTGGCAGGTAGTTGGCACGCGGTTATGGCTTTGAGGTTTGGGAATTTGATAGTTTGGCACCTTCGTGAGCACCGATCCCAATGACCATTACTTTAAACGAATATTTTGTGTACAGTCGTTGCAGCTCCCTTTTAAGGTATATGCATGATCTTACGCGTGGCGATATCAAGGAGCGAAAGCTCGTTCTTCGTCCATTGAACCACCTCAAACGATTAGAGTAGAACCAGGAAGAAAAGCATGCTAGTCGCAGACATCTTGTTCAAGGCCGACTGATTTAAAGACCAAATCTGTCGAAGAAGATGCTTGTATCTGCTTCGGAAAGACTCATTTACAGAACTTATGTTCTGAATGTGGCTTTTAGGCACGCCCAGATGTGTACAGGTCTTTATAGTGTTAAGAAGTCTATTAACACTTTTATCAACAAGCTCAGCGTCCCCTGTTATCCACCCTTATGAAACACATAAGTGACCTCATGCTCACGATGATTAGTATCGCCGCAGAGGTATTCGTGTATAAACCTTCAAGCTTTCCAACAGACACATGATAAGCCTATGATATTGGTGTGTGGAAGTAAACTGCTTCCACCAGAAGTTCTTGATTCCTCCTCAGATGTTTGGAAGTTGTCACAAAACTCCTGGAAGCGGATGATATTGTCAATATTTTCTTTCAACTGCAGTGCTTTTGGGATATTGTATACCTGTCTCCAAAAAGTCTCTAGCTCGTTGGGCTTGGGTGGATTTTTGAAACAAACAGGGTGATTGCTGAAGAGGCGCGATGGGTCAGCGAGAAACTGTTGATTCTCCCCGATCCATCTCTTCCTCTTCTGTATTCTTTCCCTTGCGTCAGATAACACCCGTATTTTGTCAACAATATGCTGCTTGATATTCAAGAGTTTTGAACTATTTAGTGTGTCATTGTAGATTCTTAGTTCTTGGGCGAACTTTCGAACTCTTTTTGTGAACGGTCTAGCAGATGTTATGTAGTCAAACACACACTGAATACGGGGCCCATTCTGTCTTGCCCATTCAATCTTCTTGTTTAGTTGATGCAAGCGTCATTTCGTCTTTTGATCTATCATCGATTTTAGCTATCGATTTGAATCAGCCAAAGCACTCGCAGCACCATAAACGGAACAATTGATGGTCCAAAGGTCGGACTCCTCAGAGATATCCTCACAAAGGGAGGCATCTATTTCAGCCAGATCTTGGGGCTTAGGAGGAACCTGCATGCCAACATTCCTCCTTATCCTGAAATTGCTACCAACTCTCAGAAGGTGCCATTTTCGTCCATTTTTCAAGAGGTAGGCACGTTGATTTCGCAATGACTGATTCGAAGCGTGCTGAAGCTCTGGGCGTTTCTGGCACCACTGAGTGTGCATACGCGCCATAAAGCCTCAATGAGCAGGGATAATGCTGGCATTGTAGCACTCGAGCAAGTCATCCTTGAGTTAATTCGTCCACTCAATGTGGGCGTTTCGCTGGTTTGTCATCGTGTTTCTATCTACATTATTTTCAGGACCCCGAACTCTAGGGTGATTGGCACTGTTTGCCAAACCACTGTCGGGTTCTATGAGCGTTCGATCGTTTTGAACCGGAGTCCAAATCTGTCAATAAAGATGGTTGTATCTGCTTCGGAGAGACTCTTTCACTGATGTTACGTCCTGAATGCGGCTTCGAGGCACTGCCAGGTATGTATAGGTCTCTCCAGTTTCAAAATGTTTAATAAAACTTATATCCATAAGCTCCGGGTCCTTGGGAACTCCATTAATCTTTCCTTTCTTTGGATTAGTTTTGGCACACTTGTCCAATACAAAACCCATACCAATCTCTCCTGTGTACTTCTTGACGAAATGAGATAGTAAATCTAGTTCTACGAACGGGCAGCAATCTATCTTTGCATCTCACTGTGTATGGATCAACCTTTAAGCTTTCCAGCAGAAAGATGATAAGTCTATGAGAGTCCGGTAGTCAATCCAAACCATTCACAGGAAGCGCTGTTGGGATTCTGCACCTTTCAATTAGCAGGTTCTCTCGGCAGCCCGCTACACCTTTTTTCGAGCCTTGTTTTTCGTACACCTCTCTCCACACAGGCTCAATTTTCCGAACAATCCTGTTGTTTAGGACAGCTGTGAATATCTTATACAGTGTGTTTAAAGAAATTATTGGCCTGTAATTCTCTGGGATGGACAAGTTGCTTTTTTTCGTTAGGAGTATAGTGCGTCCTAACCCCAGCTTCTGCGGAATGGGCGTTTTCGACTTTAAATATGAGGTGAATATGCGAGCCAGATGTTGATGTGTAGAAAACTTCTTTTGCCAGAAGTTCTTGATACCATTTGGTCCCGCAGCGGAAAAGTTCTTGGTACCTCGACGTGATTTTTACCTATTCTGCAGTGATTGACGGACATTCCTCCTCAGATGTTATGAGGCTGTCACAAATCTTCTTGAAGCGGATTATATTATCAATGTCTTCTTTTAACTCCAGTTTTTTCGCGATCTTGTATACCTCTCTCCAAAATGTCTCTACCTCGTTGGGCTTGTGTGAATTTCTGACAGAATCAGGGTGACCGCTGATGAGGCGCGATGGGTCAGCGAGAGTCTGTTCATTCTCCCTGATCCATTTTTCCCTTTTCTGTATTCTCCTCCTCGCGTCAAACAACACCCGGTTTTGACTCCTCCGAGATATCCTCACGAAGGGAGGCATCCATTTCAGCCAGATATTGGGGCTTAGGAGAAACCTGCATGTCAATGTTCCTCCTTGTGCTGAAATCGCTATCATTTCTCAGGAGGTGCCTGCTTTTCGCGGTTGGTCTTAATTTCGCTTCCTCTTCTTCGTCAGCAAGCTTGTTCAAGCAGCGGTCGGGGATGCGCTCCGCCTACATATCCATTTTTTCAGAGGTAGTCACGTTGATTTCGCAATGACATATACGAAACATACTGAAGCTCTGTGTGTTCCTGGAACTATAGAGTGTGCATACGCGCCATAAAGCCTCCGTGAGCAGTGATAATGCTGGCATCGTAGCAGTCTAGCAAGTGATCCTTGAGTTAATCCGTCCACTCAATGTGGGAGGTTTGCTGGTTCGTCGTCGTGTTTCCATGTACATTATTTTCAGCACCCCGAAATCTAGGGTGATCGGCATTGTTTGCCGACCCATTGTTTCACTTCGCCATTCCGAAGTGCACTTCTAGATCAGACCTGAAATTTGAAAGCATAAGATCACTTATATATTTCACCTCGATGATATTAACATCTATGATGAAAAGAGAGCAACTACATTCATTTCCAGAGATTTTCGAAAAATACACTCAGGTGATTGGAATAGTATCTGGGTTGGAAAAATGCGCTAAGGTTTATTTGAAGCGTGGAAAACTTAATGGCATCCCCGAAGACTCTGAGCTTGTCGACAGAAGCGCTTTACGAAACCTGAGCCCTAAAGAGATCTATATATACCTAGGCGTGCCACAGAGCTGCATTTCGGACGTGACATCTATAAAGGATACTGTCCGATGCAGTCACAAACGTCTCATCCGGCAGATTCGGACTTCCGAACTGTCAGCGAGGAACAAAGTATCTGTAGCGAACATGCTTGCGGTTCCGGTAGTACTCTATTCATTTGGAGTTGTTCCATGGACAAAGGACAGGCTTAGATCCCTTGATATCGGGTCACGAAAGGTTAGGCATATGAACAAAAGCATATACCTTAAGTTTTCTGTTCCGCGACTCTACATCTCACGCCGTGAAGGTAGTCGCGGAATACTGAATCTTGAATGTCTTCACAGCAGGATTACTCTGGATACAGCACATATAGTCGCAAATGGACGAGATATTCTTCTTGAAATGGGCAGGAAGTACGAAAAAGTGGGCAAAGAAACGTTTCTGTACAAACCAGCGGAGGAGGCTGCTGAAACACTTGGCTTTGACTTCAATATCAGGTGTAAGAAAAATGCATAATATCTTATCCATCTCAAGTACTCACTTCTGAAGAACTGGATCAAAAAAATACAGGAGAAAAACTTCCACGAAGAGCTTCTCGACAAGAGTTTGCACAGCATCTTTCACGGAAATGTGGAGGATTAGTCGATGTCGTACAAGCTATCGTTTGCTTTCCTTAAATCACCCGGATTGAAGTCGGGCACGGAGGGTTTCATTTTGGCATACCACCCCGAGCATCTAGGACACATACGATCTAGTTTTCCAACTAATGGGAGAACGACATACATCCGAAGGCACAATGCGGCCCTAAGAGTGATTTATTACCATTTCTGTCACTCTTTCGGCATTAGCCCTAATACCGCTTCACTGAACGGTCCTAGGGAAATAGAGTCAATTTTCGAAAATGAGAAGTGCCGCGTATACTGGAACTATATATTCTCGAAAATTGTTTCTCTTGCGCACCAAAGGCCTGACATAGTTCTCCTTGACTTCGAGAAGCGTACCATGTTCGTTATCGAATTTTCAGCACCAGCTGACAAGAGCATCCTAGACAAGGTGAATGAAAAGAATGAGAGGTATGAAGACCTTGTAAGGGAGTTACGACGTTTATACCGGGAATATTCTGTCAAGCTAATCGTCCTGACCATCGGCGCTCTTGGAGTTGCCAAGCTTTCACTGGTCAGTTGCCTGAGAAGCATTCCTGCGTGTCAACAAAATGTTAAAACGCTTGCGGGGAACATGCAGAAGACGGTCGTCCATGGGTTGCTCCATGTCCCCAGGGTGCACGAGACTTTTGCCGGATCATCGAATTGAATACGTGACAGAGTGTAACTACCTATCTTACGGTCGTGAGAACTGGTTACAGCTGGACGTGATATATCTGGGAGCGGGTGCACTTTTCCAGATTAGCACCTGCTCCCGGCGAAATCCCGCAGTTGTCGTTATGACAAATTTTTATACATATACATATATATGCTCCTTTCAAAAACTATATTTACTATGTCATCTAAAAATTATCGTGTGACAACGAATAACATCAGTTCCCAGACACTTTCAGACATTTCTCGCCAATCTACAAATTTGCACCCGCTTCCAGTCCGCTTAAGAGAGGTGTCCGCCCCAGAGAGTGAGTTACTGTACAGTAATATGTTTATAGATACATAATGTGTACATGTAATAATATCATTATTTAATAATAAATAATTCAATAAGAAATTACTAATAATAATTAATAAATTAATAAATATATAATAAAATGAATTAATAATTAAATAAATGAATAAATGAATTAAATGATTGAATTAATGAAATAAATGAAAAAATATCTGAAATGAATAAATAAAATAAATATACTTATCAATAATGTCACGTGATATGACTGAATATATATAATATATATTCGGTTTCGGTTTCTATTCCTTTGGAATAGAACTGAAGGGCCTATGACAAAGCCACCGAACGCGTCCACGGCACTTGCGAGATGGATGCAGAAAGCTGTCATTCTTGGGTCGCTTCGTGTCCTCAAAACACACGAAAGTTTCGCGGACCTGTCGTTGTGATTTCGTCGTGTCCTTTGACCACCTATCTCACGGTTGTGCGACGTGGCCATGAATGGGATTTACCGCGGTCCTACTGAGAGCCGATGTCATTTTTTAGATGACAGTTGCTCTCAGTGGGACCCTGCGGTGGTTGTTAACCTTTGGTTTCTGATTATTCGTGGTACTATTAATTTTTTGAAAGTTTCATTTATTTATCTGATTTAGTTCAATATTGACTGAAAATTTAATTCTCGTCACTGTCCACGTTCATCACAGTCACACATTTTATTTTGATGAATATATTGTTAAAAATTTCTCCCGATCTGATGATTCTCGACAAATATCGATCATAAGCTCATAGTAGATACAATTTAGGCCGTACCGGCCCGACGAATAGCAAAAGTATCTTTGGTATCCGGCCAGTCTCTGCGCTGGCTACCTTTCGGCCCCACACGTCCAGTACTATTGCTGTTCGTTCGTCCAGTTGCACGAATATCCTTAGCAAATAAAATAATTAATTTTACACACGATGTTCACTCATAAGTCGCTTTTGAAGGCCATACCTTCTTAACTGTTAGAGCTAGAAACTTTTTATTTTTAATTTTACAGGTAATCTTATATATGTAATTTATTTTGACTCTGTAATATTATCTTACAAATTAAACCAGATAGGATCAAATTTCAAAAAACTGATTTTTTATAGTTTCAAACAAATTTAAAACGGTTTTATATATTGCTTGTCCTTGAACACTTTGAATTTTTTTTGGGGCATAAAACTGAAGTGTTTAAGCAAATAAAACTTTAAACTCAGCTGTTTTCAAGTCAAGGTTTATTTTAGACTGTACTCAAAAAGTCGACACCTAAGATATTTTAAAAGGCCACCTAACGATTGTTTTAATTTTTGGCCCAAAATATTTGGAAGGTTAATTCGTTGCATCCATTTCAATCCACTTAATTTAAACTATACAACATTTTGTTTATTTAAATCCTAAACTATTCTAACTTTGCTTTATTCTACTCTTGAATAAATATTCTTTTTTAAAACTAATTTTATTCACATCTAAGCTAATATTCCAGACCCTATTCTATTCTAAACCTATCTCATTCTATCCATTATTCTCTTATTTTTTCTAAAAATATGTATTTGATGCAGAAACTATGAATGTATAGAATAACTGAATAATTTATTGTGCGTTTTCTAATAATTTTGTTCTTTCTGTATTTCATCATATTTCTTTTTCTCTACACTTACAAATTATTACAGCTCTAATTATAATATTATTTTTTTCATTTTCCAACATTATTTTTATACTGTTTTTGATTGCCATTCCTTTGCGTTGTTTTTATGTATTTTCTTGCTTTTTTTCTCATTTTTAAATTTTCCTTTTATTTTCATCCCGCTTTCTTACTACTCTTCGTACCATGTTGTACAATGTACACAGTACACTAACAAAACTTTATAAAGACTTGCATGAAAAATGTTATTGTTGGCTAAAGTATGAAGTGGATATAAATGTAAGGACTCTTTTTGACTTCCTGCATTAGTCTAGTTGTGTCATTCCCAGGGAGTGAACTTCTTGGGGGATCCAAGTCAAATTTTTATAACGTGCAGCTTTGTCTTGATCTTAACTAATGTCGCAATTCGTCTCGCTTAAAAGTCTCTTCGTATATAACTAAGGAAGCAGAATTTCTTTCAAGACAAATTCACACCTTGGAAAATTCAGTCTAAAATAACCAATTTAGTACAATTAATGTTATTATAAAAATCATGCAAAGAATAACTTATTAATAATAAGGTATTTTCCATACGTTTATCCAAGTACCATAAATTAAAGTATAATTACTTTTGAACAAAAATAATATTATATGATGAATAAAATTGAACAAGTCTTTGTAAACAAGTTTTAGGTTATATCTTTCAGTTTTTTATTTCTATTTCCCACTTAATTTCCTTCCCTCAATGAAATCTTTTTATGAATCCATCAGCTAATTTTTTCCATTGAACAACAATGACGAAATGTCTTTCTCTTCTCTTCCTGGGACTCAATCATGTAAAGTCTCCTCATTGCGATTCCATTTCGCGCTGTCGTCTCCTTCCTGCTTCACAAAATATGACTCTCTTCGACATAGAAATAAGTATAAAATATCATCAGATTCGAGCCAGCCTGGGTGATAAAAAACTATTAATGACATGATAATTTAGCAGTAAAAAAAATGGAAAGCTCTACTTCAGACTTTCAGAAATAAGTCACGATTTTCTCTAAGTTTTGAGGATTCTTATCACCATGCACCGCAAGAAATGAGATATAATAATCTTAAAGGAGAAAATAAATTGTGACAATGAGTTGTTATAGTGATCACTTTGAAAAAAGATAATGTAATTTCTGAATAATTAACCAAAAAATAAAATTATTTCACAATGATACATATTTTACATCTTGTATAAATATATCAACAAGTTAAAATTTAATACACGTACTATTTAGTTGAAGACGTATCTAGGAGATTTTCAATGCAAGACGCCTTGTAAAATTACAAACAATTTTTCTAGCATTTTCTTTGAAATAACACAACGACGAAATAAAATGAAGAATTTATGACCAACAGGAAGTGCCGGAATATACATGTTACCTCGCATTTACGTACGTGTTTGCTCGCAACCGTGAGAACTTCAGAAGACAACAATGACTTTATAAACTACTGCGACGTACGAACGAATACTGCATTTTCAAACTTAGCGCAGTCAATGTTTTCTTTTTAAAACAGAACGCATTCGTGATACAATAAAATATCAACTATTCTGATACTTTGTTTCCAGAAGTGTAAATGCTTATTCTTCAATTCTTCTTTATTCATAATGTGTCCTCTTAGAGTTTACATAGCCTCCGTTCCTTTACATCTTTATTATATCCGTTTTACATAACTTATTATATAGTTATCCTGATAACTAATCTAAATTATTTCCTAATTTATTACATCTATTTTTTAATTCTTAAAAGTTTATCGTGTCGGAACGAATGCACGAATAAGTGTTCGAATCTTTGAGCTTACGAGCGACTGAACGGTAGGGAGAGAGAGAGAGAGAGAGAGAGAGAGAGAGAGAGCACGCTGAAAAAGCGCAGTCACATCTTATTTTACTTAACTATACCTAACTTTGCGTTATAATTCCAGCTACCTTTATGCTTCTACGTGCCTTCCATTTCGTTTTGCTCCTTCTTTCCTTCCCACTAATCCTTTCCATTCTCGCTCCCCAAACTCCCTCATTCTTCTCCTTTAATCCCTGCAGCTTTTCATACCACCTTCATCCATTCTTCTAACTGTCCCTCCTCTACCCATTCACATACTCTGCATTTTCTCTTCCCATCCTTGTCCCAATACATTAATTCTTGTATTATTTTCCCAGTCTCCATATATCTATTCTTGTCCATCTCTTGTTCCCACCAACCCCTTTCCAGATATTTTCGCAATACTTCTCTTTTTATCACCTTATACCATTTATTTAAACCTTCTATTATGGCCTTTTTCTCCATAGCTTTATCTAACACTTTCCTAACCAATGACTCAAATGCCACCTTCAAATCCACAAAAATTGCTGTCATGCTCCCTTTCTCTCTTTTGATACTTCTATTTATAATATAATTTTTCACGTAATATGGGATACGGATAAAGTGGGATACGTCGAAAAATCCCATTGTAAACGGCGGAATAGTAATTTCTGCTAGTGTAAATGGTATTACCGCTCAAATTCTGAAGTGACTGGAAAAACGCGATTATTGTTTCATTCTACAAGAGAAAGGGTAATGAAAGTAATTGTAATAATTATAGAGCTATCAGCTCACTAGGTACCGTGGTCAAAAAATTTTCAAAAATACTTATTCGTAAGGTCATGCTCATAATAGAAGAAAAGATCTGGGAAGTCCAATGCTGAATTATAGTCCTAGTGGACCTATATTAATTTACCAAGCTATAGGTCCATTTATCAACCGGTTGTCAATTTACATGGGCCTAAAGTTTTCACTTTTTCAGGTGCTTTTTCACCTTGACGTTAGTGTAACTTCTTTCAGGATCATCCAACTGGACTTTTATTATAGTTTTTTGGAAAGCCCTTTTCATATTCTTTAAGACTATCATAACGATTTTCTTATGGTTATTTTTTTTTTTAATCAAAATTAAAATTGATTAAGAAAAAAGAAAACCGTACCTAAATTTTTTTAAATAGCTTTTTTTACACTCTCTAAAGTCATGCAGAAGACCGAGTGTGCTGGAAATAATTTCATTGTGCAATTGATATTTTACGCTTTAGGCGACCACATTCAACTTACGCAGCGCCCGGAAACGAATACTGATAGGTCTAACTTGCCTCTATTTTACCATCCTGAGATGATTTTTGTGTGTATGTATATTATATAATGATGACGTGGTACCCTCAAAAGTAAAAATCTCAATGTGAATATGAAATTATTTCCAGCCCATTTTTTCTCCTGTACGAGATTAAAGAGTTTAAAAAAGCTATTTTTCAAACAAGAACAACAATTTTAAGTAGGTTTATTTTCAAAAATTTCAATATGTTAAATTAGACATACTGCTCTTATCAGATCAGTCGATTGAATTTGCTAAAATGCGTCCGTGACGAGATAGCCTCGTACAGACTATTCAATAATCCAATTCTGACAAAAATACATTTTAAATATTGGGTTATAATCGTCTTAAGCCTGAGAGAAAAATAAGTTTTTTTATTTTTTCAAATAAAATATTATCAATTACTCCTTTTTTCTTCTACATCTGTTTTTGCACCTCTACCTCTTTCTACTTCTTTCTCCCCTTACTTCCTGCCTATCTGATCTTGTATAACTTTTGTATCAACTTCATCCCCGCCCCCTTATTATCTTGAACTCCTTCACCTTTTCCTATTTCACTATTGGTACCACTATCCCTTCTTTTCATATTTCTGGCAAACACTCCCGTCGCAATACCCTCTTACACATTATCCGCGCTCACTTCTTCACTTTCTTGCCTTGCATCGTTCCATCTTACCTAAAAATTCCATAACATATTTTTTCCATTCTAACATTTCAATCTCCTGATAATTTATTTTCTTTTTTTTTCCTTTCGCTACTTATTACTCTCCATACTTCTTGCTGCGTGGCTAGCTCTTTCTGCCTCCTCCTCAAATCTTTGATATTCTTACTCTTTTTTCATCGCATGACTCATTGTACTCTTTTTTTCTTTCTCCTGTATTTTTCTACTCTTATCTTCCCGTTTCTGCATTTTCTTAACTCATTTCCATCTCCTCGTTCAAATTTCAAAGTTGAATAATGAAATTACATCTTATGATATTGCAATTGCTACAATATCATTACCCAATATTATTTTATACTATATCTTATTTCTAGTCTTTAATACATACTCAATGATAAATCGTTAATTTCAAATCTTCAAGGGCCAGACTCTAAGTTGAAAATTATCGGTATAATACAAATCCCTTTAACGTTTGATTTATCAACCATCAGTATTAAATCAAGAATGTTAATTTAACTTTCTAGTTTAAGATCTCCAATCTTCATTTTCACTCTCCTATTATAATAATTTATTTTAATTGTCATATTGAATCACGAATCTTGAACTAACCCCTCAGTTTATCATCCTGAATCATATTCAGGCTCTAAAAGTTAATCCTTTTAATTATCAGTTATTAATTTACTTCAATTCATTGAGCGTCAATCCTCCCTACAGAATTATGATACTTTTGGTTGCATATTTTCATTCTGTGCTGTTAATTCTTTTGATTTTTGAAATTTTTTTAGTAGAGTTTATCAATTAATTCAATTTTTTAACTTGAATCAGCAATCTTGCATATTCGTGTGACAAAAATGCAACTTTCAATCCCTAATACTCAAATTTCATTCACTAAATTTTAAAGGTTTAATTTGCAGGAATATTACAGTCTTCAATAAGAATACTCAAAAATTATTTTTTTTTTTACAATTTTTTAGTCTCAAACTGGCAATATTGAAAATTGATGATTACCCAATCTTCAATTTTCAATCATCGAGATTTAAACTTTTTCAATCCTTAACATGTAATCATTAGCTTTCAAGTCGAAATCCTTAATGATGAACCTTCTATCTCAAATCTTGAATTTGCAATCCACTCCTTTCTCAATATTTTTAAATAATTTTGAATCATCATTATTCTACCTTCAGTGCCTGAGCATAGATTTTTCAAATTATCTTTTATTTTCAATTCTAATATAAGCCTCAATCGTCAATAGTCTGCGAGCTTTAATCATATCCTTTCAATAGTCACTCTATTATGATAAACCCGAAACTCATATGTCGCGAAGTGGCAGATTTATATGAGAAAAATAAGAAATACGAGTAAAGCATGAAAATGTGTTGAAACAAAAATGTTCAGCAAGCTAAACATTAATAAAACCAATAACGTATACCTTAAAGTTCTAGCTTCAAGTGTTTTCGAGAAAGAAAAAATGTAGGTAACGCCTGACTGAAACAGAAAAATCTTATCATTCTTTCACCACGACGGACATAAGAAAGACTCAAGTATTCGTAAATACAGAAAGAAATAAATGTTTGTAACTCACTAAGATTTTGTTTCGAACTCAAAATTTATTTTGGTCTATGAAACAATTATTTAAGTTGAATTTTATAATTCATTCAAACATATAATCACTAGGTTCTTTGCACTATTATTTAGAATGTTTTATTCTTGAAAAGTAAGTGAATATTCACATAAGATAAAAACTATACATTAATCTCGAAATACCAAAGCGTCTCAAATTATTAATTCTTTTTCCTGTCCATGATTTTTTCTATTTTATAAAATTTCTAAAGATAGCCAAATTGCTTAACCCAGCAAAGACTTGAAGTTTTACCTTACTAGAAAGTTTTTGGAGATGGAAAAAAAATATATGTTTAACTCTATTTATTCTTAAATTTAAGCAACCCTCTCGTTACAAACTGAACAATTTTGATCGTACCCGGTTCACCTCAGTCTCCCTGTGAGGTCGCAACCCTAAAATTCCTGATACCATAGTTTCTGCTTAACGAAATTCCTTTCCTGGTGACAACGACGAGATAAACTTTTAATGCTGAATTCCTTTTAGCAACAAGACGACGTCAAAGCCACGATAATATCTACCTTGGAATTCTAGAACCCACAGAAGAAAACGTTTCTGAGATTAAAATTATATTTTTACATATTCGAAATTTTTTTTCAAATTAAACATTTTTTTCTTATTAAAACACAATGTCAGTGTTTAGTTTCTGAATAAAAATTACCCGATTAGCAAATATGTACCCATCTTCTATCGTCGTAAATAATTACGGTAGGTGTAACTCTGAAAAGCACTCTAGGGAAATTCAGACGTGCTTGTTAAGCGATGACATACAGTTCTCTATGAAAATATTGGTAAAAAAATTCGCTTGCAAGGAATAATGATACTGTGTTTCCAGAAGGAAACTTCCCCTTTGATTAGCAAGATATGCTTTGTGCGATTTTTTTTATTCATTTTCAATATCCAACTCTTAATCTTTATTTTTTAATCTTCAAACTTCAGAATTTCCTGTCCTTGATCACCATTTCCAGAGACTATATCACCAATGAAAACATGTTCTTCGATCATCAATCCAGAAATATCACTCTTTATCATTCAAGAACTATCAATAACATTTGAACCTTAATCCTGAAAATTCTATCAAAAATCATATTATTTAATGAGATTCTTTAAAGTTCAATCTCCAAACGTTAAAATTGATGTATGAAAGATTATCTTTTTTTATCTTTTTTTATTCGTAGTAATTAAAAAATACCCATTATAAATTAATAATATAATCTGTAAATTTCATATTTTTTTAATTAGTTATTACATATTTCCCCTATATTTAAAGAAACGTTGATCCTCAATTTTCTAGATTAACAAATCAATCATTGGTTTCTAGAAATATTCTTCAAAATACAATCCCCAATCAAGCTGTGATCTTTCATCATCAATTTTAGAAAAGAAGACTGTGGCTAAGTATAGACAACTGGATAAGGACCATTTAAAGTTGGTGCCTGGGATAAGTTATTTTAGATGTAACAAAGTGCCAACCACATATGGTCCTTATCCGGTTAGCATTATCATGTCTTCAATTACGAATATCAAAGATTACAGATAAATGATTAATATATTTTTAATATTTGACGATTTATTGTTGCTGTAATTTTAAGTTATTGAAACATATAACTGCTAGATCAGTCATACATTTTCAGATTTCGATTACAAAATAAGGATTTAGTACTAATTTAAAAACAGCAAATTAAATCTTATGCATTCATTAAAGTCTGAAGTTTTCGAATTGATGATTGTAAACTACAACTTCAACTTAGAGACTGAGAATTGAGGAGTTTAATTCAAGATTGATGATACAAGATTAAGAGATTAAGGATTGAGAGAATTAAAAAATGATGATCGACTATTCAAGATTTAAGTATTGAAATAAAGATTGAAGATGAATAGCAATCTAATATTGGAAATAGTACCTTGTATTGTAATAAATATTTATTTTTTGGAAAGCAAGAGTAAAAATTGAAAAATAAATATTGGAATGTTCTCATTGCAGTAGTAAATTAATGTTCAAAAAGTGAAGTAGAAAATTATTATGTATGTAGCTGTACGTTTTGGAATATTGTAATTTAAGACATAACCTCAAAAGTAACGTTGGCGATTCAGGGACGAATCGGAAAAATAAAAACGTGAATTCGAAATGAATCAGGAACGATCAATTGATTTTCTAGTGAGATTCTATAAACTGCAATACATAAGTGTCTTTATTCATGTCTTATTATTAAAAAATCACTACTAAACGTGAATCCTTAATAATTAATCTTTAATCACTGTTTCCGAACCTTCTAGATACAATAATTAATTATTTTGGAAAAAAATTCTTTCTCAATATTCAATTTTCAAGCGTTGATTATTTTTTCGACTTCACCTCTGAATATTTGTCCCCACCAATCGAGTCAAAATAATTTTCTTCCGCAGGACATTGTCGCATGCCCCAAAATTTTAATAGGGAAGACCACCCTACACTACACAGCCGAAAATTCCACAACGTTTAACTGCGTCAACTCGAAAAGAAAAAGAAATATTCTCATTTTTTATGATACACTTTTATTGAATGCCGCCAAGAATACATACGATTTTGACATGTCATTCCAACAGTAGATAACCGCTTCTGGTATTAACCCATTAACGACGAAGAACTTCGATTTTTTAATTCATTTGCAAGCCTCATTATTATAATTACGCAGTGCTATTTTTTGAACGAAAACCATGTCATCTACTACTTTCGGGTATGCTTTTTCAGAATCTGCACTCAAAATTGAAATATCACCTCCAGAAAATTAAATACGGCGATTTTTCTGTCATAAAATATGAAAATTTGGAGAAAAATTTTCCTTTTATATTAAAATCGCGAGAAAACTTCACACTTTCTTCAACCATCGGTGCACAGAAATTTTGTAGTTTGACCGTATACTTTTGGTCTTCATAATAAAAGTGGTTATCATGTTCAAAATGGTGATTTTTCAATTAAAAATTTTGAAAAAATATAGATATGTGGACGCTTTACTCAGATTCCAACGAATATTGGTGAAAGTGGCTATAAATAGGTTTTCGGGGTCGCTAAATCCGAATCTAGTGTAAGATTTTGGAAATTCAAGATGGCATATCCAATATACCAGCCAAACTTTTAAAAATTTTGATTCACGGATCCAATATGGCGGCCAAAATTCTAGAATATTTTGAACTGGATGAAATTCTCTGCATATAAGTTTTTTGGGTCGCTGAATTCAAATCTGGTGTGTGAAGTTTTCTCGCGATTTCAATGTGAAGACAAATTTTTCTCAAAATGTTCATATTTGTTAGCGCCAAACGGCCGACTACGTATTATTAGGCCCTTTGTACCTAATGGGATGAAGTGGGGAGGTACGTGCGAGTGAGTGGAACGAGCGTCAGTCCGGTGAGCGCAACTCGAGCGAGCGCATGTTCCGTGGTAGAGCGGAATTTAAGTGCGAATATTAATTTAATGTATAACGTTTCGACTGAACCAATTGTGCACGACGAATTGTCGAAATATATTTAACTATTAGTACATTTAATAAACTGACTCTATTATTTAAATGTCGGCCTTCTAATTTTTTGAATCCACTACGTAAAAGAACGCTTAGCGGAGTTTGCTCCAATACTCGAGTAACCAGTTACTACTCTTGTTCAGAAAATATTAATTTAGGGTTACCATTTCAGAAGTGGGATTTTAATTATCCCTCGTTGGATATTTTTCCGCGTGATTAGCGAGTGTTTTAGTACAGTTCGTTCTTAAAATTATTTTTTCTCAAAGTGAAGGGCCTGTCACGAGGCAATGATGGCGGATCCTTTGCTCGCAAATTGAGTTTTTTTTGTTTCAGCTTTTCCATGTGCTTGTGGGATGATAGTGCAAAATGGCCGAAGGTACGCATACTGGCATTCCGCTAGACCGATTTGAGCAAATGTTCCAACATTATTCAACTTCTATGGCTAGTACAGAAGGCGAATCTTCTAGTACGATAAATCTAGCAAATACCGCAGGCGAATCATTGGTGGCAACAATTTTAGAAATTACGCTATGGTTTGCAAGAGGACGAGGAAGATGGACACCATCTTTTCAAAGAACGCCGAATAGACCCGAGGACAGACGACCAGGCGAAAACGTCCGAAGATCACTCGATTCAGTTCGGATTTCACCCGAACATCACGAAGGGCAAATACAAGATGAAATCCACATGCGTGGAGATTTGTTCGAAGATCAGGCAGGGTTGCCAAATCCTCTTCAACATGCGGCGCGGTTGACACCTAACCCTACCTTGGAACAAACCATGCTTTCATTGTTGGAAGATGGACGAAGACGAGAACGGATGATGTTCGAGTTGTTTGCTCGCTTGTTAAATAATCAAAGCACAGTAGTTCCAGTCAACAATACTGAAACGTTCCAAATTACAACATTATGCCTGACCTTAGTAATAACATCGAAGGTCTCAATGGGGAAGTTGGCACTTCAAGCGCCAGGGATTGGATTCACACTGCAAACAGCATGAAATCTCTTCATCGCTGGCCGGACAGTTTCGCGCTTGCAACGGCAAAAATGCACATTAAAGATGGAGCCAAGGACTGGTTTAAACTTAGAGCTTCACATTTTACAAGGTGGGACAACTTCTGTGACGCGTTTTGGAATTCGTTCGTACTCGAAGAAAGTAACGTCGTGAAGTGGAAAAAAATGTCCAAAGGGATTCAAGGCAAAGGTGAATCTGTGAGCACGTACTTTTATTCTAAAGTTAAATTGTGCATAAATCTCGGTTTGGCGCTGTCAAGACGGTGGCGACAAAACCAAAACAATCTTCGCATTAGCGGGAAGCAGGAGGCGAGGCAGAGGTATCAGGACGAAACCAGAAGGTCAACAAGAACACATTGGTGTCGAGTACATCAGATCCTCGACCACCACTCAAAAACGAAAACGGCGACCTGAAGTGCTACAATCGTAACCACTACGATAACATTTCAAGAAATTGTCCCGTAACGCCACGTGAGCTTTCTTGACGTAAGTGTGGTGGGACAGGACATACGCAGAGTCATTGTACGAACAAAGTAAGTTCTTCAAAAGCTGAAATAAGTCAAGTCGACCTGTCACCCAGTGATCACTCCATAAATAAATATTTAAAAGCTGTGCTTGTGAACGGCTGTGAGTTTAAAGCTCAAATTGATAGTGGCAGCTCTGAATGCAACATAAGAAAGTGTAGAGCTCTTGAAACGAACCTGCAAATTCACAACTCAAGTGTCACTTTGAAAAGTTGGGGACCGCACCACTATTCAGCTGAATCAAGTGGACATATAATTACAGATGTAACTGTGGTTGGTGTGATGGTACGAAATGTACGGATTTACGTCGTTCCGCATTAGTTCTAGCAAATGCATATGTTGATTGGTAGAACCTTAACCGACGCGCCGACCCTATACTACTTCAAGAACGGGGATGTGCTGACCTTCATCAAGAGAGAAGACTCGTTCCTGTCGGAACTCCCTACAGAGAGTTCCCATAAAAAAAAAGTTTACTGCAGTGGGTGATGAAAATTTGCCGTCATGATCAGTTTGTTTGCTAGACGAAGTGGCTGGCAGAAATGATGTCTTGCAAGTGCCTGTCATTAATTTCTGTGAAAAAGTGCAGCCTTTAAAAACGGGCACCAATATTCTTCATGGAGAGGCCACTCGATTGCCACTTCTCTACGCGTCAACGAAGCTGAGACCATTCATCACTGTCGACGACGTAGCTTTTGAGCAGCAACCAGTGTAAGAAGATTGCGACGATATTGTAAGTGTCTTAAATAATTATCGAAATGTAATTGCATGTAATTTGAGCGAAATAGGTTGTACAGATTTAATTCAAATGAGTATTAAGGCGGGAGTATAGTTAATTCGGTAAAAAAAAAAACAACTATTTTTTATATAAATTTACAACATCTCAAGAATGTCATATCCAAATTTCAAGCAAATCGGAGCAAAAATAACGAAGATATAGAGTTTTTAAGAATAGCTGCTATCCTTCGGTTTTGTGTACCTGTCCGACAACAGCCGGGCAGGTACACAAAATGTAGGTCCCTAAATTGCTTTATTTGTCGGTGAGTCATTACACAGGTATGAGAAAACCTTTGAACATTCAGTATGTACGGACCTGGCATCAATGATTCTGTGTAAGTATAAAAAAATGCATTCTTTGATTTTTTCATATTCAAAACTTTAAACGCGTTTTCCTCGAAACCAAGTTTTCAAAGTCGGTGACGGTTGTAACTCAAAATCTACTGCATGCATCCTTTTGAAATTCGGTAAACTATTTCTGTACATAATTCATGAGGTAACATGGCTGAGTTTTTTAAATATTATTATTATTATTAATTTTACAATAAAAAATTCGTTGATTTTTTAGCGAAAAACGCGTTTGACTCAAAAGTGTTGAACAGAAAACAAAAAAAAATTGCTAAAAAAAGGAGAGCCATTTTATCCTGAAAAACATCTCACCTAATTAACACACTTTGATTTTTTGATTTCGGATGATACAGTGGTCAGTTAGAACTGTCACCGCAAAGTAACTTTTTTTCGATTGGCCTTCGCATATTTGCTGCCAACGGCCTATTTATTAATATTTTGCAGTGGAAATTAGTGAGAATATGGTTTAGATTTTCTACCATCATGTATCAATTTGAGATATAAACCAACATTACCTGTATCGCTTGAAAAAATTCTTGAAAATGTGCCTTTTTTGTCCGAATTAACTATACTCCACCCTTAAAGAGAAAGAGGGTAGTACCCCTCCTTTTTGCAAACCATGCCGAGAGAGCGATTTAAAAAGGTCCGAAATTAAAGAAATCGTCAAAATTATAAAGATTTAGGTTTTGCAACGGAAACGGACTCGCCATACGCAAGTCCTGTGTTATTGGTTCGTAGGAAAAACGGGGAATCGCGGATGATAGTCGATTACCGAAAACTAAAGAAACAAACCGTTCGTATGAATTTTCCATTAACAGGCTTGGACGATCACCCAGCTTCTCTGGGCGATAGCAGTATGTTTATCAGTCTAGACTTAGCTCAGGGATACATGCAAGTCTCTTTGAATAAAGACGCGAGAGCTAAAACAGCCTTTATCACCCCGGGCGATATAGGGGCATTCACGAGGATGGTATTCGGGCTTATGAACGCCCCGTTTTATTATTCCAATCTAATGCACAAAGTGCTAGGTCTGTTGCGCGAAACACGAGTAATTTTTTATTTGGATGATATCCTGATTGAAGGAAATTCGTGGCCGGATTTAAAACTGCGATTAATTTTAGTACTTGAAGCTTTTTCGAAAGCAAGATTAACTATCAATTTTTAAAAATGTCGCTTTTTGACGTCGAAAATAACGTATCTATGTTTTGGCTTATCGGGAAAAGGTATTGAACCGGGACGCGAGAAATTGAAAGCTATTCTAGAATTTCCGGAGCCAGAAAATGTTCACGCTGTTCGACGTTTTCTTGATTTAGCTGGGTTCTTCAGGCGATTCATTCATAAGTTCGCGGAAATTTCCGTTCCGTTATACGACCTGCTAAAGGGAGGCGGGAAGTTTAAGTGGACGGAACTCGAAATGAAATCTTTCGACCAGTTGCATTCTAAAATGGCGTATATGCTATTAGCATATATCGTATATGCTATTAGCAAACGTAATAGGGACCCGGAAAAGAATTATATTTCTAGTAAACTAGAACTTTTAGCAATTATCTGGGCGGTCACTTGAGTGCGAACGTGGTTGATTAATATTCCTTTTAAAGTCGTAACCGACTGCAGAGCTTTGTTGTATTTAAATACACAGAAAACTAAAAATCTACAAATTGTACGATGAAATAATCTTTTGACAAATTATGAATTTGATATTAGTCAATTAGGGCGAGAAAATGCTACATGTCGACGCATTGATTCGTACACCGGTGTGTGAGGAAACTGCTAACAGTGATACAGAATATCTGGCTGAAATACTTACTCTTATAAATCCGGAAGAGGAGATCTTTATGTGTCAATATGCAGATGAGCGACTGCAGAGAAAGCGTTCAATTTTAGAAAAACCGAAAAGTTAACGAAACAATCATGAAATTAGCGAAATAAATGGCTACGAGTGTCAGAATGGCATATTGTATAAGAGCGTTAATGATCAACTTTCACATGTGGTGCCTGATGCGATGCGAAAAAGCGAGCTACACCCAATTGAACTTGGATCTCGTCCATTTGCTATTGTACATATCGATCATGTAGGTCCTTTCATCACATCTACGTCTAGAAATCGCTACGTACTCGTTATCACGCGCCGGACAAAATAATATCGCATCGAGGGACGAGTTTTACTTCCGAAAATTTAAGCAAATTTTGTTCAAAACACGGAATTAAATACTTTCCTAATAGTCCACTTCATCCCCAAGCGAACGGCTTAGTCGAACGGGTTAACGCAACTTTAATTCCTGTCATGCAAGCGTCCTTACACACTGAGAGGAGAAACGACTGGGATAAACACCTTAAAGAGGTACAGCGTAAACTTAATGAGTCCCAAAATAAGACCACGGGTAAAAGCCCTTACGAATTGTTATACGGTTTCGTTAATCGACACGTCGAAAGGGAATTGCGTAGTTTAACAATCGACGACGATGTTCGTTATACCGATCCTAAAAAGCTACAAGAAAATGCGCGCGAAAATTTCAAATCTGAGCAGGCGAAATATAAAAAGCAATATGACAGTAACCGATCAATTAAAGTTAAATACGAAATAGTGGACGTCGTATTCATGAAAAACGTCCCAGAATAAACCGAAAAATCTACAAAATTCCAACCTAAATCTCGGGGGCCCCTAGTAGTAGCAGCGGTGTTACCCGGAGACACGTACGGTGTAGCCGACCTGACTGAGCGATACGTCATAAATTCCGATGAATCATCGTCAGAGGATGAGCTCCGTGCCAATGTAAAACCTTCGTTTGTAAAATCGCTTGAAAACGCATTAGAGTCCGCCGCCGAGAATGAAATGATTGTTAGCAGCGAGACCAAGTTACAACGTTCTAAGCTCACGAGACGTCTACCAAAGCATTTTCAAGATTTTTTTTTAAGCGAGTGAAACTATTGTGATTTCGTGCGTAACATATGTTCTTTTGATTCTTGTTTAATAACTCTAGGACGAGTTTTGAAAGGATTGCCGAATGTTGGCGCCAAACTGCCGACTACGTATTAGGCCCTTTGTACCTACTAGGACGAAGTGGGGAGGTGTGTGCGCGTGAGTGGAATGAGCGTCAGTCCGGTGAGCGCAACTCGAGTGAGCGCATGTTCCGTGCTATAGCGAAATTTAAGAGTGACTATTAACCTAATGTATAACGTTTCGATTGAATCAATTCTGCAAAACGTATTATCGACTATATTTAACTATCAGTACATTTGATAAACTAACTCTCTTATTTAAATGTCGGTCTTCTGATTATTTGAAACCACTGCGTAAAAGAACGCGTACCGGAGTTTGCTCTGATACTCGAGTAACCAATAACTACTTTTGTTCAGAAAATATTAATTTAGGGCTAACATGATAAATTTAAATTAAAAATTTGAAGCTTTTTCGGGTTTCAATCGTGTGCAAAACTACGAAACTTGCCGACGTTTCGTGAACTTTGCAGTTCAGTTCTTCAGGGCTGACCTGAAACTGAAGTTTCAAGTTATGTCGTTCTTATAAAGATTATCTAACATGCCTATGATTGGCCGGAGCGCCCCATTGTGGGGCAGCTCGAACTTGATTGGCTAATCAAGTCTTTAATGAAAAACCCGGGAGGACGGAAAGCCAAATCGGATTGGTATTATATCCATTGTCCCTATTGATGTTATTAGGGTGTTTTTATTGAAACAGTCCTCCAAAAATATAGTCTCCGGTGGCCCCATTCTAATGCCACTTTATTTTGATGCCAGTAAACGACGTTTTAGTGCAACTTTTTTGGATCAAAACAGGACTGAAGTGAGAATCAAATTTCAATGACGTACCGTAGCACATGGGACGTCCGTGAACTGTCACTATAACTTTCTTCTTTTTCTTCTTTTTGGTGAGTAAGTTTTTAGCACTAGGTATTCTTGCCGGTAACAGCTGACCAATCTCTATCCTGGTTTGAATCACCTTGTTTTTTTCGCAAGATAAAATTTATCACAGAATGTAGAATAATAGAATCGCTGACAACGAATAATTTGATAAAAGTGTAAATTTTAACATTATTCCAACAGGAACAACAGAAAAGTTAATATTCGTTGTCAGCTAGTCTATTATTGTACCTTCTGTGATAAATGTTATCTTGCGACAAAAACAAGGTGATTCATTTATAACAGATCGCATACCTTGAAAATAAACAAACTTTGAAAATAATGCGCACAAGATTTAATTATGAAGGTTAATATGTGAAACAATTTAAGGGTAGTTACCCTCTTCAATGCTCTTTTTTCTTAAAAATACATAAATACCTTCATCCTCTTTTTTGTGAAAAGATTAAACCAGAATATTGAAATGGTAGGATGAAAATAATATGTTATGGATTTTCTAGGTTAGAAGAGAAGAAAGTTAGGAAAGGAGGAATGGAGGAAAAGATGGTAGGAAAAGAGACGATGAACATAGCTGTTACGGCATTCTTATATACCCAAGTTTATTGAACTAAGTTCTATGTTTTAGCACATTTTACTACGTTTGATATTCTATAATAGCTTTATCAATTTCTCTTATAGAAGAGAAGAATCATAATCTCATTGAAGAAAGCAGGGTGAAATAAGAGAAGGATGTCTGAAGAATCTGTAAACAAAATTAGGTTTAATTAATAAATAAAAAAATAAGTGATAAATTAATAAAAATAAATTAGAAGTACAGCACAAACATGTGAGTGCCAATAAACAAATTTTCCAAAAAGCAAAATAACTTTCTCAAAATTTGAATTATTTAAAAAAATGAGAAAGTACATTCCGGAGTTGATAGATTCGATTCTGCTAAAAAATTACATAAAGTCTTTGTGTTTCACCACTTTTTTATGGGCTCATTTGGTGACGTAGTATAAATAAACAATTACATGATGTAGAATTTATATTCGTACTATATATAACAAATTAAACTGAAAGAAATTGCCAAATACATGGGTTTTATGTAATCTTTCTAAAGAATAGAATGACGCTATAATAGTTTGTCTGTATCTTACGTATACAAACAACTTGTTTAAACAATTTAAAAATCAATTTTTCCAACGCAATGTGCGATGGAATCTCAGAGAATTTTTATAAGCCAATAAAATATGTTTAAAAAATGGTACATACATGGTTATGCTGTATTTACTAATGTTGCCATAACGCTTATTTAGATGATGATAAAGAATGAAATTATTCTTTTCAAAAATCAATTAACAGAATTTAGGAATTAAGTCTTAAAAATTGAAAAAATTGAAAAAAAATTTATTTATCTTTCATACAAAATTCTCACCGAAGACACATTGCTCAGACTCAAATCGAGCATTTTTCCGGCAGTCAATTTTGAAGGGACGCTGCTTCTCATCATTATTAATAACAATAACTTTCTTATGTTTAGAGGCATTTCATACCACATTCCGTTATATCTAACAATTGAAAAAATTAAGTTGTTAATAATCGGAAAAAAATAATAGCTCCACTATGTTTAAAGAAAAAAAAATCTTAAACTACATTGTATTTCTTTATCATTTTTATTTCAACTGTAGTGTGATTTTGCATGAATTTCATTTTACATAAACAATTTTGAGTGAAAACCGAAATTTCGTTACATTTTGAATAAAAATAAAAGTAGAGTTTTTATATATAATTTTCAACTGCGATATTGAAAAAAAAAATTCAATTATATAATGCAGGGAATACCAAAGAACTGAAGTTTTATTCAAAAATACCAATTTCTGACGAAAAATTCGAATATAACCTATAATTGTTCACATATTGTAAATATTCTATGAAATCTTCATTATTTTTTATTAACGACAGCAATTTTAAACGAAAAGTTTTTTAAATATAAAATCACCGATTTTTGATGGAAAATTTTTAACATAACTTAAAATTGTAAAAAAATTGTGAATTTAATGGCTAGCTCAACCTAACATTGAAAAACTTTAATCTTCTTTAAAATCTAATTATTTTTTACTGACAATGCCAATTTTCGCTGTATAATGCCCACATAGCCTAAAATTGTTAAAAAGTCTTTGAAATATAATAGTTTTTTTTATCAAAAATACTAATGATTTTTGTTTAAAATACCAATTTTTAGTGCAAAACGCTAAACATAACCTAAAATTGTTCAAAGTTGCGATTTGTCTTTTAAATATATTCATTAAAATTTGTTATCCGATATTTTTAATGGATTTTATGAAAAAATTACATAAACAAATGCCCAATGTGGGCATTTAAAGGCAGAGAGAAATAGTCTTTTCTCTTAATTATTATCATTTTTTTTTTGTTACCCGCTGTTTTTTTGTTAATTTTGTTAACTAATTCTATAAAAAAATTCCTAGCGGATTTAAGGAAAATTAAGAAAAAAAAACGATTTCTTTCTGCCTTCAAATATCCATACAGGACATTTGCTTGAATAATTTCTTTATAAAATTGATAAAAAAATATCGGATTACAAATTTTTATAATTAAATATCACTTTATAAAAAATATCGGATAACAAATTTTCATAAGCGAGTATCATTTTGTGAATAAAAGCAAATAATTTATATGCAAAAATGTACTTTGGAAATGAAAAATCCATAATGTAGTCATAATAGGTTCATCAATAGGTCAATTAATGCGTCTCAAGGACGCCAACAAATACTCTACATGTAATATTGTCGTATTTTGAATATCAAAATTTTTTTTTATATAAGCAGAATAAACAATTTTTTCAAACTTCATAAATCGGTACTGGTAGGTCATAAAAGGTTCATCAATAGGTCAATAAATGCGTCTCAAGGACGCCAACAAATACTCTACATGTAATATTGTCGTATTTTGAATATCAAAAAAGTTTTTTTCATATAAACAGAATAAACCATTTTTTTAAACTTCATAAATCGGTACTGGTAGGTCATAAAAGGTTCATTAATAGGTCAATCAATGCGTCTCAAGGACGCCAGCAAATACTCTACATGTAATATTGTCGTATTTTGAATATCAAAAAGTTTTTTTTATATAAACAGAATAATCCATTTTTTTTAAACTTCATAAATCAGTACTGGTGGGTCATAACAGGTTCATCAATAGCTCAATCGATGCATCTCAAGGATGAGAACAAATATGCTAGATATCATATTGTTGTATTTTGAATATCAAAAAAGTTTAATTTTTGGACAAACGACACAAACTATGAAAAAAATGAATTGACAAAAGTTGCTCATACAAAAAAAAAGCTAGCAATTTGTCATTGATAATTTTTTGATAGGGCGCGTAGTTTTTGTTTTAATCGTAAAAAATGACATTAAAAATTAAAACATTTAATTGTTTGGAAAGCGACACAAGGTACGAAAAAAAATGAATAAACAAAAGTTGTTCACCCAAAAAGGATCTACAAAATTTGCTATTGATAATTTTTAGAAAGAGCAAGTAGATTTTCTTTTAATCGTAAAAGATAAGATTAAAAATAAAAAAATTAAGTTTTTGGACAAACGACACACGAGACGAAAAAAAATGAAAAGACAACAGTTGTTCAACCAAAAAAGATCTGCAAATTTGTTATAAACTCTTGTTATAAAAATATATTGAAAATAAAAAAAAACCTTTTTGGAAAAAGGACACAAGCTACAATAACATTTTATTTGAAAAAATTTTCCGCCTAAATTATACCTACGTTCAAAATCACTCTACGCTATGATGCATATTTTTAGTTTAAATTGTAAGAGATGAAATTGAAAATAAACAATTTGCATTTATGGAAAAACGACACAAGTTGCAATAAAATGTTTAATAACAAAATTGTTTTTTTTTTACATTCTCATCCTAATGAGAAGGTATAATTGATTCTATGTAAAAATTTGACTTAGTCGGTTTTCATCAAACACCCGCGTTTTGAGACCCCCTTAGTCAGAAAAAAGATTTTTACGAAGGTACAATAAAATGTTCAATAACAAAATTGTTTTTAAATTAGATCTGACAATTTGCTTTCAACCTTTTTTTCTCACGAGAAACGTGATGAGAATGTGTTCGATAGGGCCGAAAGAGCTTTAACAGAAGAGAATTCACAATCAGCAAATTATAGTTCCTTACCATTACTATTTAAAAAAAATATCATTGCTGTTTATTAAACTTACATATTATCCGCAATAGAAATGCTGTGATCCATGAGTCTCTGTCCTGGTAAAGATCTCATAAAAATATAAGCGATGGATGCTACCGTGATAACACCATATCTAATAGCAATGTCGGTTTTGTCAAGATTTACAACAACCTAAGTTAACAAAATTCTATTTAAAGCCATAGTCAACATTTAAAAATTTGCTACATTGTTTTTCTGTATATAGTTTTCTAAATTTGGAATTAAATCCATTTTCAATTTGTTTTCTTTAAGGCCATGTAATACTTACCCGATTTCTACTTTTATTGAAATTTTTTTCGCAATAATTGACGCACACACGAAATGAGATATCGACTTGATGAAATTAAATAAAAAGCACTAAAGAACATTTGTGTGGACATTAATTGTTATCATGAGAAAAGAACAGTTTAAGAAAAAGGTCAAGAATATCAAAATAGGAGAGGAAAATGTAAACGATTGATGGAAATAATGATAGGAGAAAAAAAAAGAGTATTTGAGAGAACAAGCAAAAAAAAGTTAGTGAAGGAGGTAATAGAAGTGGATGGCACGAGGAATGTAAGAAGAAGAAGAAGAAGAAGAAGAAGAAAAAGGAAGTGAGAAAGGAATTGAGAAAGTGGGAAAAAGGGAAAAGTAGTGGAGAAGAATATAGAAGAAAAAAGAAGGAGTATACTGACATTGCGATACAAAAATTAGAAAAATAAAGTTTGAGGAAGAGGTGGAGAAGACTGGTACGGAAGAAGAGGTATGAAAGGTATCAAATAGAAGGAGAAAAAAAGAAAAAGAATAAACCAGGATATTGAAATGGTAGAATGAAAAAAAAATATGTCATGGATTTTCTAGGAAGGGTAGAGAAGAAAGTTAAGAAGGGTGGAAAAGATGGTAGGGAAAGAGACGAGGAAGACGACATAACAAGGGAAGAAATATTCAAGGGGAAATGATAGACATGCTCGTGAACTTAAAGACAATAGAAAAAGTCATGATGAGAAAGGGGATAAGAGAGCTAGTAGGAGAGTTGGATTTAATTGTAGGAAAGGGAAAGATAATGAGATTTAGAAAAGAAGGAGAAAGAAGAAAAGGATGGACTGGAGGTGGAAAGGAATAAAGCTAGAAGAAATAAGGGGTTTAAATATTTGGGATATGCCTTGCAACCAAACGGAGATCATAGAACTTATATAAGAGAAAAGATAAAAAAAGCAGATGAGGTAATGAAACAGATAGGGAAAATTGGAAAAAGAATGTTAAAAAAAGATTGGAGAAGGAGAATGTGGTTATTTGATACGCTGGTATCGTTAGGATGAGGCTATGGAGCAGAGACTAGAAAGCACCTGGATATATGGTGTGAGAGAAGAAGCGCAAAGGGATAAATTAAGTATTAGAGCGGGAAAAAGGGTATCCAAATTTGAGAGGAAGCTAATGGAGGGAAATGAAGGGAAAGGGAGGGGAATTAGCGAAAATGTGTTCAAAGGAGATAGAAGAAAGGAAAGGGACGGTGATAGAATTAGCAAGATAGGAAGAAGGGTGTTCTTTCGTACTAGGGATGTAGGAGAGGGGACTGGAGTGAACGATGACGACTTGGAGAGATGATACGGGGAAAAGTAATTAATATAAAGAGAGATGATTGAGAAATCAAAATATAATAATTGGCATACGATGATAAAAAAGAAGGAGTACCAAAGTATTTAGAAAAGGGAAAGAGTCAGCATGGGATCATGTATGGGAAGGATATAGGTGAGAAATGGAAGATAAAAGAAGCTAGCAAGTAAATGTGGTAAAGATTTAAGAGAAGGATGGATCGGATGAGGAGGGGATGCAAGAATTGGATAGCCCTACCAAAAGTACATGGCTTTAAAAAAAGTTAGATAATATATTTTGATACAAGAGAAGTAAATAGTACCTGAATTAAAGAAACGCTTATTATTATGGCATTTAGCGCCATTATAATGATGAAACAAGGGCAGAAGAGAGATTCGATGACATTGCAAAACCTGATGAAAATTTTAATTATAAAATCAGTCCGAGAAGAGGTCCGCGAGCGACAAAAAAAATGGTTTCATAGGCTAGTTGGCCACTTCAGGTCAAAGGTCAGAGATCGAAGATAAAACTTCAGGGACCAAAGTTCAAGGTCAGGAGTCAAGGTGAAAGGTTCAGGGGTCAAAGGTCAAGCTACCCAATGTAACATTAAAAAAAAATGAATTCTAATTTTTTTCAAACTGTTCAACAAAAGTAAAATATAAACTATTTCTATGTCTAATTAAAATTTTGATTGCATATACGAACTCAATCGTCCAATTATGTTGTTCTATGCAAAATACGACTGCGCTGTAGGTTACACATTTTACACCTTTTTTTGAACTTCTATCGTCTTCAATATTTTTCATTTCCTTGAGTTTGTGACTAAAAACGTATAAACAAATAGAATGATACATATATTTTTTGAATGTTATTTTTATATTTAGACTTGGCTGAAATTTCAGACGTCTAGTTTGATGATATTTTTTATTTGTGGCATAAATTTTATGAACACGATGAAACCATACTCGCGTTACATAACAGTAAATTGTGCACCAAGGCAGAGAAGTAGTCTTTTTACGGCCGAACCTGAATTTGCAAAACCGACTCGCTGCCTAGGCGTAGATGAGTTTTTGCAAACACGAGAGACCGTAAAATGACTTCGCTACCTTCGTACAAATGAGGGTGTTTTTTTTTAATTTAACTTGGCACCCCTAGAAATTGTTCCTTTTGCCAAGAAAATGACCTCTGATTTGATTCAGAATTTTCAAAAAATATTTAGAGGTAGCTCAAGGCCATTCTAGGGCAAAAATGCTCATCCCTAGAGTAATTTACGCCAATAATTGATTATTAATTTCTGACACGTATGTAATTTGTTCTTGACAAGTCCATATTGCACTCAGATTTTTTTCAAATTTTTACAATGAAATTCAAGGGTCGCTCAAGGCCATTTTAGGACCAAAATGGTCATTCCTAATTAAATTGACGCTAAGCATTGATTATTTACTTCTGACGCGTATTAATTTTGTTCTTTATAAGTCAGTGTTGCACTCAGATTTTTTCAAAATTTTACAATAACATTCAAAGGTCGCTGATGGGCATTTTAGGGCAAGAATGGCTATTCTCAATTTAATTGACGCTATTTATTGACTACTCATTTCTGACGCTATGAATTTTCTTCTCTACAAGTCAATATTCCATTTATATTTTTGTCAGATTTTTGCAATGACATTCAAAGGTGGCTCAAGGTTATTCACTTGATAAAATCTTAATTCAATTGAATTTTCTCTAGTTTTTTTTTATAGAGAAACAGTGTCAATTTATTCATTTTGGCAAAAAAAAATTAGTCAAGTTGTTTGATAAATGTTTGTGACTTTTCGTAATGGTGATAATGAAAAAACAGTGCCGACATTCGCTTCTTAGATGGCAGTTGATAGCCAACAAAGTTTTCCTGTTTCATTTCTAAAAGGTAGATCATTACACAGTTTTATGCACTTATGATAATTAATTCTTCGTAATAACAATTTCACAAATAAACTTGATCATATATTACTACCGTAAATTCAATTAGGAATGAGTCTTTTTGTCCTAAAGTGACGTTGAGTAACCTTCAAATGTCATTGTAAAAATCTGCAAAAAGCTGAGTGCAATATTGAATTGTATAGAACACAATTCATATGCGCCAGGAATAAATACTGAATAAATAGCGTCAATTTAATCAAGAACAGCCATTTTGGCCTTAAAAAGGCATTGAGCGACATTTGAATGTTATTGTGAAAACCGGGAAAAAATATGAGTGCAATATTGAATTGTAAAGAATACAATTCATGAGTGCCAGAAATGAATAATCAATGATTAGCGTCAAATTAATGAGGAATGAGCATTTTTGTCTTAAAATGGCCTTGAGCGACCTTTGAATGTTAATGTGAAAATGAAAAAAAATCAGAATGCAATATAGACATGCAACGAACACAATTCATAACCGTCAAAAATAAATAATACGTAAATAGCATCAATTTAATTGAGAAGAGCCATTTTGACCTTAAAATGACATTGAGCGACCTTTGAATGTTATTGTGAAAATCAAAAAAAAATCTGAGTGCAATATTCACTTGTGAATGACGAAATTCATACACGTCAGAAATGAATAATCAATAAATAGCCTGAATTTAATTAGAGATGAGCATTTTTGACCTAAAATGGCCTGGAGCAACCTTTGAATTTTATTGTAAAGATATGAAAAAATCTTAGCGCAACATTGAATTGTAAAGAGCAGATTTCATACGCGCCAGAAATAAATAACAAATAAATAGCGTCAATTTAATTAGGATTGTCCATTTTTGTCCTAAGATGGTCTTGAGCAACCTTTGAATGTTATTGTAAAAATCTGAAAAAAATCTCAGTGCAATATTCAATTGGAAGGAACACAGTTTTTATGCACCAGAATTAAATAATGAATAAATAGCGTCAATTTAATGAAGAATAGCCATTGTTGCCTTAAAATGACATCGAGCGACCTTTGAATGTTATTGTATGAATCTGAAGAAAATCTGAGTGCAATGTTGAATTATACAGAACACAATTCATGAGCGCCAGAAATAAATAACGAATGAATATCGTCAATTTAATTAAGAATAGCCATTTTGATCCCAAAATGACATTGAGCGACCTTTGAATAGTATTGTGAAAATCGGAAAAAAATCTGAGTGCAATATTGAATTGTAAAGATCACAATTCATGAGTACCAGCAATAAATAATGAATAAATATCGTCAATTTAATTAAGAATAGCCATTGTTGCCTTAAAATGACATTGAGCGACCTTTGAATGTTATTGTATAAATCTGAAGAAAATCTGAGTCCAATATTGAATTGTAAAGAACACAAATCATGTGCGTCAGAAATAAATTATGGATAAATATCGACAATCTAATTAAGAATGTGTATTTTTGTCCTAATATGGCCTTCAGCCACCTTTGAATGTCATTGTGAAAATCTGAAAAAAATCTGAATGCCAGATTGAATTGTAAAGAACACATTTCATACGCGCCAGAAATAGATAATAATTAAATAGCGTCAATTTAATTAAGAAAGTGCATTTTTGTCCTAAGATGGCCTTGAGCGACCTTTGAATGTTATTATAAAAATCTGGAAAAAATCTGAGTGCAATATTCAATAGGAAGGAACACATTTTTTACGCGCCAGAATTAAATAATAAATAAATAGCGTCAATTTAATGAAGAATAGCAATTTTGGCCGTGGAATGACATTGAGCGGCTATTGAATGCTATTGTGAGAGTCGGAAAAAATTTGAGGGCAATATTGACTTATAAAGAACACAATTCATGAGCGCCAGAAATAAATAATGAATAAATATCGTCAATTTAATTAAGAATAGCCATTTTGGCCTCAAAATGACATTGATCGAACTTTGAATGGTATTGTGAAAATAGGAAAAAAATCTGAGTGCAATATTGAATTGTAAAGAACACAATTCATGAGTGCCAGAGATAAATAATGAATGAATATCGTCAATTTAATTAGGAATGTGTATTTTGGTCCTAATATGGCCTTGAGCGACCTTTGAATGTCGTTGTGATGGTCTGAAAAAAGCTGAGTGCCATATTCAATTGTAAAGAACACAGTTCATACTCGCCTGAATGAAATAATGAATAAATAGCTTCAATTTAATTAGGAATGAGCATTTTTGTCCTAAAATGGCCTTGAGCGACCTTTGAATGTCATTGTAAAAATCGGAAAAAAATCTGACTGCAATAATTAATTGGAAGGAACACAGTTTTTACGCGTCAGAATTAAATAATAAGTAAATAGCGTCAATTTAATGAAGAATATCAATTTTGGCCTTGAAATGACATTGAGCGACCATTTAATGGTATTGTGAAAGTCGGAAAAAAATCTGAGTGCAATGATGACTTGTAAAGAACGAAATGCATACGCGTCAGAATCAAATAATCAATGATTAGCGTCAATTTAATTAGGAATGAGCATTTTTGCCCTAAAATGACCTTGAGCGACCTTTAAATGTCATTGTAAAAATCGGAAAAAAATCTGAGTGCAATATTGAATTGTAAAGAACACAATTCATGCACGCCAGAAATGAATAACTATATATTAGAGTCAATTTAATTGAGAGTATTTTCAATAGAAGTCTATATTATCATCAGAGATAGTAGCGATCGATCAGAAGAGAAGTCCTTTCACACACACTGTGAAAATGTAAATCTACAATATCGATCAAAGTTATATCCTCTGATACAGAAAAAATTACACAATTCATACGCGCCAGAGATAAATAATAAGTAAATAGCGTAAATTTTATTAAGAATAGCCATTTTTGCCCTAAAATGACCTTGAGCGACCTCTAAATATTTTTTGAAACTCTGCAACAAATCAGTGGTTATTTTCTCGGCAAAAGGATCAATTTGTAGTGGTGCGAAGTTAAATGAAAGAAATCTAAAAAAATCACCCTAGTACACGCGATATTTTATCTAAGAAGAGTATGGTTTATCGAGATTTCTCATAATTACCCGACTAATTTAAAGTTTCCACAGGCGTGTTCTGTAAAAACTGCCACAACCGACTCAGAGCCAATAAGAACGCACACTTGTAGAGCATTGTTGAAGAAAATGTAACTTGTGACCCAGTAGAAGTACTCATCAGAATAATTGACAAAATAATAACCCTGATAAGGCAATTTTTTTGGACGAGATTCATTCAAGGGAAGAATAATGTCGAAAATTTGTGGTGTCACTGCTATTCCCGTATAAAGCAGTGCAGTTGCAGTTAAAAATCCTACAATTTTTTTTATTCAGAAGAATTGTAATTTAAGAAAATTGTTTAGAAGATGCTGTTTACCTGTAAAAATAATAGTGTACATTCTGGCATAATTAGCGTGATTGCACAGAATGTGACGATCCTCCCCTGAAGACCATACTTGCCAACCATACTTCATTTCGTTGAAAAGTTTCTTCACCTATTTTCATTTTTATGAAGTCAATAATTAATTATTTCCTAGAAAAACATATACATAAAAATCTTGTTTTACCTGTTTTTCTTTACACACATAAATGATAGTGTAGGCTAAACAAGCAAGATCAGTAATGATTGTTGGGAGGAGGTCACCCATATTGTTCGGATCATCCCAGCTTCTGATAAAACCAGCAACCTAGTTTTAAAAAATTAATATTTTTTTATTAGTATTTGTGTTGAGAAAACATTTATACATTTTTTCAAATCAAGCAACAACTATTCCATTTTCCAGCTCTGAGGAATAGTACCATTTGAAAATAAGGAGCCGAATTCTATAAACGCCTATACATTTTTTTCGTTGAACGGCATTGGTTCCTAGAAACTTTTTAAAAAAATTACAGATTTTAATTTCAAAAGTACATATTATTATGGGAAATTGGATGCACATCTTTTTCCGCGGGACAAAAAAATTGTAGTTTTTGCCGTTTTCGAAGTAAATCCGAAAAACTCGTTTTTTAGAAAACAAATGGTTTTGTCTTTTTTTACTACAGCTCTTCGTAATTCAGCCAATTCCTATAATTTTTTTATAAAATTTACAACAAATATTACTTATGATGTTCTACGAATGTTCGGATAAATAGCAAATAAATATTTTTGTTTAAACAAAAGTTATAATTTGTTGATCGTGTCGAGTTGATGAATACGTACGAAGAAACGGACTGCGCGGCCGAAATAAAACCCTTATAATTTCTTTAAAAAAAACATTTGTTTAAACAAAAATGTTCATATGTTATAACCTCTACTAATCGTAGAACATCAAAGGGAACATTTTCTGTGAATTTTGTTTAAAAAGTCCAAGAATTGGTTGATTTATGACGACATTGAAATTTGCCACAGATATTATAAGACTTGTTTATTTAATTTAAAAAAAACTAAGAGTCAGCAAACCATCTTGGTTCCAAATATTTCAATATTGTATTTTTAATTAATAAATCATATTTATTAAAAAACAACTTCTTTAACGCGTCGGATAGTTTTTTATAATTCGGGATTTTTCAATTATCCCAAAAGCCAACCACTTTTAAAAAATTTGTAAGAAGCGACAGTAAAAAAAAGTAATTCACAAAAACTATGATCATCAAAATAATAATTTGTTTAAACTTTTTTCATCAACAAAAGATGTTTGTTCTCTCGAAAGAAATGACTGATAATATAATTTCAATTCTTGAAAACATATAAAATGTTTTTTTTTCATACATCCGATTTTTGACATGACAACGGATTTAAAATTTCCAGTGTCCAGCGGTACACCCTCAAAATTAAAAATACCCTAATTATTTTTCTTTGAAATATATTTTTCAAACTTTTCTTTCAAATTACCAAAGTTGTTAAATAAGTCAAAAGAGTAATAAAAACGACAGATTGGATTAAACGATTTCGAACAGTGCTGTGATAAGGCCACTGTCCGATACATGAGAGAAAAAATTTATTGATGAAGAAATAACGATTTTCAAAGAAGTCCTTTCCTTGCATGACGAGAGCCAAACCAAGACTATAAAGTCTCTCACCCTCGATTTTCTTTGCAACCCCATGTCTGCCAGTGAATAATCATTAATTCATATCATAAGTGCTGATAATGACAGAATAAGGGTTTCTTATTTCTCGAAAAGGAAATAATGAAGGACAATGTTTCATTTTCTTGGAATAGTAATTATCTTACATATTGGTCTCAAGAAATAGGTGCCTTATAAGATAATAGCTTCTGATGAATCTACATGTCGCTTACTGTCCTTTCCATGAAAATAATTAATCTTATAGTTCTTATGGTTCTCGTGTCTATATTTCACACGGAGGGAAAAAGTCTGCTATCAAACTGTAAAGAGAAAGGCAATAATTCAATACTGAGATTTAAAATAAAACTGAAATTTGTACAAAAAAATAATTAATAACAAAATAGAAGAGAGTCTATTATCTGGACAATAATATACCAAGGAAAAGAGGATCCTTCATATAAAAGAGTAAAACTTCATTTTTTTATAAAAACTGGAGGTAATGTTACCAATTACAATTTTGAAATTGTCGTTTAAGGTTTTTGAAAGTACTTTTCTTCTTGAATGAATTTTTTTTTTCATTCTAGAAATTTTTTGCGTTTAATTTATAATAATTTGCAGAGCAATTTTGGGAGCGTCCACATTAGGGCGGGTTGAAAAATACTGAAAATAATTAGATTGATTGGTAATGGCACTAACTTTTTTTCTCATTTCTCACCATTGAGCAAGTCGATTGAAAATTTTCAAATTTTTCATCATTTCCGGCGGCTCGTCTTTGGCTCGTTTACAGCTCGCCTTCGACTCGTATTTCACAGTCACACTGGAGCGGAACTGCCTACTTTCTGCACACTTTTAGCACAATAACATATTTTTAATTTTTTCATTTTAAAAGAAAAAAGTAAAAAAAATATATATTTTCATCGAAATATAATATTTCCAAGAATGACGAAAAATTCAATTTTGTTAATTTGTTCCTAAAGTTGCAAACGAATGTTTTCCCTTTTTTTATTTCTTGATGCTCTTTTCAATAAACTAAGGCAACACGCACAACAAAAAGAAAAAAAATTTTGTTGAAACTTAAAAATATTTTTCTGTTTCTTTAGTTTATTAAAATAAATATCAAAAAATAGAAATGAAAAGAACATTTTCTTGGCAACTTTAGGTATGATTTCACAAAAGTTCATATTCCGTAATTTTTTTTAATGTTATATTTTGAAAAAAAAATTTTTTTCTTTCTTTCTTTCTATCGCAGGTTATTCATTCATTAATAATAATTATTCAGTCGTCATTTATTATTCAACAATTTTATAAAATCTTTTGCTTCCTCATAGAGGAAGCTTTGTGATGGTAAAATTTTCCAAAAAATTTTAAATTCATTAAATTGAAAGTTCCTCAATTTAATAATGTCTAACACAATGCTCTAAGCAATTGTCTGAATGTGTGTGTGTGGATGTGTAGCTGGACGTCACACTTTTTTGCGAACACGATAACTTGAAAACGGTTGCAGATAAATTGATGAAATTTAGAGGGCTTATTTCCGCCACTAATATCTTGAAACTGACCAAAATATTTCTCGAAATATTTATTGCATTTTTCCTTAGCTCTTGATAATATTTTAAAAATCCGTTTTTTATAGTAAAACTTTTTCCATTAACATAATTCAAAGTTGTCACAAAAATACAAAAGATTCCTTGGTTCAAGACGAATCGATTGACCTATAATATATATTCATTTTATTAAATAGTAGGGAAATTATGGTAATTTATATATTATGAAAATCGGTTTTTTATAGTAAAATTTTTTCATTAACATAATTCAAAGTTGATGCAAGAACATGAAAGACTCATTGGTTCGAGGTGAATCGACTGACCTAATATCAATTCATTTTATCAAATAGTAGGGAAATTATGGTCATTTATATATTTTGATAATCTTTTTTTTTTTTAGTAAAACTTTTTTCATTGACATAATTCAAAGCTGATGCAGGAATAAAAAAGATTCCTTGGTTCGAGACGAATCGATCGACCTATGATATTGATATATTTTGTTGGAGAGTAAGGAAGCTGTGGTAATGCATGATATTTGAACATACCGTTTTTTACAGTTAAACTTTTGTCAATGACATAATTCAAACTTGATACAACAATAAAAAACATTTCTTGGTTCGAGACGAATTGATTGACCTATAATATTATTATATTTTATTGAAGAGTAAGGAATTTATGGTTATTTATAGATTTTTAAAATCGGGTTTTTATAGTAAAACTTTTTTCATTAACATAATTCAAACTTGATACAACAGTAAAAAATATTCATTGGTTCGAGGTGAATCGATTGACCCATAATATCAACACATTTTAATAAATAGTGAGGAAGTTATTGTAATTTATAGATTTTGAAAATCTGGTTTTCATAGTAAAATTTTTTTCATCAACATAATTCAAAATTGATGCAAGAACATGAAAGACTCATTGGTTCGAGGTGAATCGATGGACCTAAAATATCAATTCATTTTATCAAATTGTAGGGAAATTATGGTAATTTATATATTATGAAAATCGGTTTTTTATAATAAAACTTTTTTCATTAACATAATTCAAAGTTGATGCAAGAATATGAAAGATTCATTGGTGCGAGTCGAATCGATTGACCTATAATATCAATTCATTTTATTAAATAGTGGGGTAGTTATTGTAATTTATAGATTTTGAAAATCTGGTTTTCATAGTAAAATTTTTTTCATTAACATAATTCAAAATTGATGCAAGCATATAAAAGATTCATTAGTGCGATTCGAATCGATTGACCTATAATATTAATTTATTTGATCAAATAGTAGGGAAAGTATGGTAATTTATAGATTTTGAAAATCGGTTTTTTATAGTAAAATGTTTTCATTGACATAATTCAAAGTTGATGCAAGAACATGAAAGACTCATTGATTCGAGGTGAATCCATTAACCTATAATATCAATAAATTTTATTAAATAGTAGGGAAATTATGGTAATTTATATATTATGAAAATCGGTTTTTTATGGTAAAATTTTTTCATTAACATAATTCAAAGCTGATGCAAGAATAAAAAACATTTCTTGGTTCGAGACGAATTAATTAACCTATAATATCATTAAATTTTGATTGAAGAGTAAGGAATTTATGGTCATTTATAGATTTTTAAAATCGGGTTTTTATAGTAAAACTTTTTTCATTAACATAATTCAAAGTTGATGCAACAATAATAAAGATTCATTGGTTCGAGACGAATCGATTGACCCATAATATCAATACATTTGATTAAATAGTGGGGTAGTTATTGTAATTTATAGATTTTGAAAATCTGGTTTTCAGAGTAAAATTTTTTTCATTAACATAATTCAAAATTGATGCAAGAATATAAAAGATTCATTAGTGCGATGCGAATCGATTGACCTATAATATTAATTTATTTGATCAAATAGTAGGGAAATTATGGTAATTTATAGATTTTGAAAATCGGTTTTTTATAGTAAAATTTTTTCATTAACATAATTCAAAGTTGATGCAAGAACATGAAAGACTCATTGACATTCTAGTATTTGGCTTTGAATTCGTATTTTTTCGATCAATTTTATTGTTTTTTATATAAATTGGAAATCCTGTTTGGTTGAAATATCATCTATTATATTTTTTGTTTCGTCTTTTAGGATTGAAATTTCAACAATTTGGTTAAGAATTCAACTATTTGTAAAAAAATCAACTGTTTGGTATCAAATTCTTTCTCTTTTTTTATCAATTTTTTTTCAGTTAAAATTTAACTATTCGATTTTTGGTTGAAACTGATGTATTTCCGTTACATATTTTATTTATTAATCAAATAGTTTAAAGTATTTTGCTGAAAAATCTTATTTTTTCTTTCAATTCGTTTGTTCCTTATTGAAATTAAAAATTCCTCGGTTGAAAGTAGAACTACTTTGCTAAAATTTCATGTTTCTTGTTGAAGATTCATCTCTTAAATTGAAAATTAATCAAATTTGTTGAAAATTAGTGAATTAAAAAAAAATAATATTTCTGGATGGAAATTCAACGATCCGGTTGTAAATTCAACTTTTTGGGTGAAAATTTATATTTTTGGTTTGAAGATTCAACTTGTTTGTAGAAAATTCCTCTTTCAGGCTTAAAATTTCAACAATTTTAATTATTTTTTCTTTTTCGATTTAAAAACTTATCCGTTTATGCATAAAAGTTTGTTTGTTTGTTTAAAATGCAATTTTTCAATCAAAAATTCAAATATTTCTGTTTAAAATGAACTTTTTCGTGAAAATTCAACAGTTTTCTGAAAAATTCGCCCATTTGGTAGATAATCAATCAAATGTTTAGGGATTTGAGTATTAAAATTTACAACAATTTGTTAAATAATTTATATATCTGGTAGAAAATTCAACTGTTTTGTATGAGATTTTTTTTTATTGGAGTTTAGTTCTTTTTTTAATGAAAATTTGAGTATTCGATTTTTGTTTGAAATTGATTTTTTGTAGTTTAAAATTTTATCTATTTCAATGAAAATTTATGTAAATTTTGAAAATACGTTTTTATTGCTAGTAAATTAATCTTTTTGGTTGACAGTTAAATGATTTGATTCAAAATATATGTATTCTGTTGAAAAATGTTTTCTTCAGTAGAAAACTAATCTTCCTGATTGGAAATCCAATTATTTGTTGGATTCGAACAAGTTTGAAGCGATATGCATGAAGATGAAGAAGAAAATCCAATTAATTTTTTATCTACCAGATTTTAAACATTTTCTTGGATTAAAAAGAGGCTAAGATTTCCGAGATTGCTGCCTGTAAATTTCATACTTTTGCTAAATATTTAAATAAGGTAATTGTAGAAGAAAAAATCGTTTCCAGGTTGATTTATTTTATTTATCATAATATGAGCCTTACATATTTTCTTAGTTTTTTTTTTGTTTAGTCAATGTTCACGTGCGACATCATCTTCATTATTTCGACATAAGTTCTATTCCTTCCCGGTTTGTCCTCTACTTGATCCTGCTTCACTTGGTCCTGTAAAAAAATATAAAGTAAATTATTTCACCGAGTAAAAAATCAATAATTTAAATGATTGCAACTTAAAAATTGTATATTGTTCAGAAACAATTACATTTTAATTTGAGAAAAGTTGATGTTACACGTGGTCCCTAATCAAGATGCACATTATTTTTAGGCCCAGTTCTACAGTATATGTTTTGCATCATATTAGTGAGAGCCCGTGTTTAAATAAAAATTTCAGTTAAACACAATGTTGACATTGAATAAAGTTTGAATAAAGTGTGTTGAAAAACTGACCTCGGAAAGCAATTTTTTTACATATATTTTTTTCAGAATATTTATAAAATGCTTTTAAATATAGTCTCATTAGTACCTACAACATACATTTCTTCAGAAAAATCAGTCAAGCCATTTTTGGGAAAAATGACTGTTTTTATTTTCATTTCACCCTCCACAACTTCCACCAAAATTCAATTGTAAAGTCTTTTCGGGGGAAATTTTATGGTAATTTGTAAATTTACCAGTTTAAGGAAAGTTTTGGATTTATACCAGAAACCCTTGGATACATTAAACTTCTGAAATTGTTTAGTAATTTATAAATGTACCGAGAATTTTCATACACTTGCACTTGTATATTATATTCTATTCAAGTTTTCGAATTACCTGTTGGATAATTAGTAAAAAGATTACTTGGAGATTTTTGATTTTCGTCATAGCGCCACACAGTGTCCAATGTTGCAATACGTTTTCCATCTACTTTCAAATAGTAACCATCTTTTAACGGCACTCTAGTTCGACCTGATTTAAAAAGTAAAATAAAGTCGTTGATTAATTTACAGGTAGAACGGATTAATAATTTATGACCCCAGTTAAATAATTATAAGTTGATAATGATCACCCAGGCGGAAATATTATATATAGTTTATATATAGTGTAAAGTATTGTATTAATATTCATTTGTTTTATATAAATAATGTATCAAACAAATTAATATTATATATAATACTTCACACTATATATAAACTTTATATAAACTATATATAATATTTCCGCCTAGGCAATCATCGACTTTCCGAAGTATAAAAAATGTATGGTAAATGAACACCGACTACGAAATATGTTGCTTTTAGAGGAAATCAGGCGTCACGTAACTACTCGATTTAAGAAGAAACAAATTCCACAAAGTTATGTGTATTTAAATTTTGAGGTATATTTGTACAAACAACATATTTTCTGTTCAAAATTATATATTTTTTTATCCAGATTTTCCGTCGGAAAATGGGAAAAATATTTAAAAAAAAAAGAATTGTGTCGACTTTTTTTTCAAACCATAAAAAGTATATTTGAGCAGAACACGCATATCTCTTTGTTTTAATAACTTCTTGTAAAATTTTGAGAATTTTCTTTAATATAACCTAATATTCGCATTTTTCTCTGAAATAATTTGAGGATTCAAAAAAAAATAACAGAAAAGTTGGAGCATCTAAAATAGTTCTACCAAAAATTTCTCCTGCTCTTTTATAAAGTTTTTCTTTCATTTTTCGGAAAACCACACCTTCTGTATTTTTTACAATATTTTTCAAAATTGTTTGCTTACATAAGAAAAAAACGTGTGCTGAATCAGTTTTCAGACCAGTAGAATTTTTCTCTGGAAAATATAATTTTCATATTTTGCTTGTAAAAGATGCAAGATATAAAACAAACAAAAGGAATGTTTTTCGAAACTTTTTCAGATGTGCAAACTATCATGTTCATTTTTTCCTCTTGTTTTCGAAAATATGCAAAAACTTAATTATATGAAAATGAAATTCTGCTGGTCACAAAAATGGTTTATTCCGCATGAAAATCACAGTATATCTTCCTTATAGAAGGCCAAATTCAACAAAAAATTGGCAAAAAACAAAAGTAGGTTTTTACTGCAAATTGACTGAAAACTTCTTCATATTTCCTGACGAACTTTGAAGCAGGACACTAGAGTCCTTAGAATCCAAAATGAAAATTATAATATTTGAATTGGATCCAGAAATATATAATTTTAAAGAAAAAGTTTGTATTTTTTTTAATAGGCGTCAAAATTCAGATATTCATAGCTTCGTGGAATTATTTATTTCCATAAAGCAGAAAAAAATATGTGTTGCCTAATTTCTCTGAAATACATGTTTCATTACTGAGAGATAAGAAATAAATAAAATAAAATTTATTTGATCAAGACTTATATTCTTCTTATTTCTTACGAGGGTATGCTAGAGTGGTCTATAATTTTTCTTTCGTAATTGTTATGCTTTCACCTCTAAAATTGGTTTGAATCCAGGAAAAAGTAGACATATATTTTATTTTGAAAAAAATGATATTCACGGGTTTCGCTAACCACATAAAGTTTAATTCTTATTTCCCATAAGAAAAAATGCATTTTCGTAAACATAAAGCATAAAGGTCAAATATTAACCGTATCTAGTTTTTCCCTAAAATGCTTGTTAAAAATTATCAATAGATTCCAAATCAAGAATTACTTTTTAATTTTGTTGTCTAGTGCTTGTTTAACGAAACAATTTTCTTTGATGTTCATCTACTACTTTTTCTCAGTACTAAAAAGCCAAAAAAAGTTGATAATTTCAGTTAAAACTGCAACTTCAGGGCATCACTTCAAGAGAAGATAGATATAAGCAATAAAAAATTGTTTGAAAAAATCCTTTGGTTACTCGAACTAACAGAAATCTAACACACTTTGACTAAGCAGTTGACAAAAAATTGGAAATTTCTGAAAAAGATAGCGAATTTCTAGCATTATTATGAAAGAATATTGTAATGAATAATATTGTGTTATTTTAACAATTTTTTCTGCTAACCTTATTTATTACCTAACTCTGAGTGAAAAGATGGGGAAAAGATTGGAAATTACAGAAAAAATCCGCATGTTCCTAGCGTCCATTTTGTAATACAACAATCCGCCAAAATTTTTTAACTTATGGTAGTTTTTTGAGACCCTACAACAAAGGGTTTAAGGGAAGAAATTCAAAAAATATTTTCTGATTTCTGTTTTATCGCTAATTATGAACATATATGTATTGAAAAAAACATTTCAATCCGGCGTATATTGACAATTCTATGGAAAACGTATGAAAACTAATTTTTTCTCACGTGAAATAGGAATTAAAATTCATGGGCTTGGCCGACACCATAAATATCATTTTTTTGAGAACAAAAAAATACATGTTTATTATTTTCGTTAAAAAAATTTGGGGAGGGGGAAGGCGTGCTTATAAAATGTTAACCAAGAATATTTGTTTAAAATTGTATTATAGTTGTCAAATTACCCGGTTCCCCTTGTGGCTTGTTCCAAAAATATTTTCCTTCGTATATCCCAACTCTATTATTGTACCAATCGAACAGTTCGGCACCTTTTCCAAATTTGACTGGAAAATAAATAAAGTAACTGATTATTTTGAAAATTAAATATTATTTATATATATAATAAGTAAGGTTTTTCTTAAATTATTGTTGATTGCAAACTCTAGGCAACTTTAAGCAACTTTAAAAAAATGGTTGTATTACCATACATTCAAAACTTAGAGGATTGTTTTTTCAGAATTTTCAAAAAAAGTAATCTTCAATTAGTTTTTGCAATCAATAATAATTCAAGAAAAATTTTATTTAGAAGTACTAAAGATGAAATTGAAAAAGAAAACAAATCTAACTGCGTTTATAAACATATATGTGAGAATTGTAAAAAGACATACATTGGTCAAACCAGCAGACCTCTGCACACAAGGAATAGGGAACACGAAAGACCTATTGAAAACAACGAAACAAAAACTACCATAGCTAAAAATGCTTATGACTTTGCACATAGCTTCAACTCCGATATAAATAACGTTGAAATTTTAGAATAGGAGCCTAATCTTTATAAACGTTTACTATTAGAAATGATACATATACAAAGAGATAACAACTCTACTAACTTCAGATCAGACATTTCAGGCTTGAGTACCATATATAATAATTTATTTGCACAAATATACATTCCAAAAATTTGAATTTCCTGGGCATAGGACGTACATACGTCTATATTACGTGAAATTAGTACCATTTTTATTTCGTCATGTCGCTATGATTTAACATACCACAAGGCTCTGCCACTTCCTTTTTTAAAAAGTGTAGAATAGATAATAATTTTCTCTAGGATTTATATCCTGTAAGTATAGATACGTTAAAATATATGTTTTCTTTATGAGCCGTATATTGCATCCTCTACAGAACTACGCCTTGAAAAGGACTCGGATCCGAGTCGAAACATTTCGGCAATTTTTAAATAAAAACATAAAAAACCGGAAAAGGCCTTCACTACATTAATATCATAACTGCTATATTTTAAATTGTAAGTCTACTAATAATTATCCAAGAAATTCAGCTTAGTCTTATCAGTCATTGATTTTTTGTATGGTTCGCTTCTACCAAAGTTCTCGCTGCATCATACGTACTACAATTGATGGTCCAGAGGTTTGACTCTTCACAAAAATCTTCACAAAGCACGTCATTTAGTTCAGGCTTTATTTTTTGGCTAAAGTAATCACAAATTTCTTGAAAACAAATTTAAGAAAGCTTAGATTGAAACAAAATGGTAGGCTCTAGACTTATTTGCCGAGAAAAATCCTTTTTACTTTACTGTGCAGCCTCTGGATCCGCTTATGGAACAATTCATAATTAGGAAAAAAACTAAACATTTGATGTTGAATTCTCTGAAAGAATTTTTTCAATTATAATCCTAAAATTACCTTTCTTAATCCTTTCTCCCCTCAACATAACTCCCCACAGTGTGCCATCAGGATTAGGAATTCGCTCAACAAAATCTTCACCATATTGAATCCCCTTGAGTGTATTATCTGGATTAAGAATTACCACGTGTTTTTCGTCCGGATTTCGATATCGCTCATTAAGATCTGGTATCGGAGAGTTGGGTCGTGATGCAGCAACTGATTCTGTAAGAACAAATGCAGAGATTTTTATCAAACAATTTTTTCAGTAAGCCTACAATTTATTGGTCTGAACGAAAAAATAATATAGCTCTCTTTGACTAGCCTGGATTGTTATATCCGAATATTAGGGCAGTAAACAATTTATAATTTCACAATAACAAATTTGTGAATAATAAAAGTTTAAACAAATTTTGAAATAAGTTGAATAATCTGACTCATTATTATATCTAACAGATATACTTAAAGTAATCAATATTTACAACTACATTTGTTAGTTTCCTCTAAAGAAAAACATGAATTTAACTGATTACGTGTAATATCCAGAGATTATTCGATTCTTAGCGAACGCAAAAAGCGATGTCATTAATCACTGTACTGGTTAGTCTATTTTACAAAAAACATATTTACAAAATAAGTTAATTTAAGAAAAAAATGTATTTCTCGGCTTCAACCCTTAAATATATATCAGATCAACTTGAATGGAAACTTGAAGATACAAAAAAGAAAAGTAATTTCTTGATTAATCTTATTATCATAAACAAATTTCAAAAACATATAAACCATTTTTATACATTTTTATTCAAAAAGTTCTTTGCCCTCTAGTAGATATTAAAGTAAATTTCTAAACTTACTAACCTACAGAAAATTGTTTGTTATTTCGAAAAATTTTCGTAAATACACAATATATTAAAATAGATTATTAGATTGACAAAATTGCAGAATATTGTCAAAATTTGACATTTAGCTTTTTCAAATTATTCAAACAAAAAAATTATTGTCATATTTTCTCCCAGAGAACATTTTCTGATATTTAATATGCATAGAATTACCTTCGCAGATTTAATTAATTCCAGAAAATTGTTGAACCCTATTTATTTGTATATGGAAATTTTCTGGTTATTAACACAAATTATCTAAAACAAAACTAAATGTTACATTTGAACAATTTTCTGAAGTTTAGTGAAAGAGGAGCTATTTTGATGGATATCAGATCAAGAATAATTTTTCTTAGCAAAGAAATTATTAAAATTGTATATTTATTTAGTTAAATTATTCATAACAAAGAACGAATCATGAGTTATGTCTTGAAATTCTAAAATTTGTTAATTAGGATCGAAAAAAAGAAAAAGTCACCCAAAATCAACCGGTCACTTTTTTCTTTCTCATTTTGCATGAAATTATTATTCATGATAAGATAGATTTCTTTTCGATGTTAATTTAAAAAAATTATTATTATTATTTTTTTCTTACGATTTTTCTCTTAGAATTGAGATAGAAAGTCGCAGTTATTCCAAAAAATTTCCACTTTCTGTCAAATTTTCATTTACAGAGGTAATATTTCATTAATTTTGGCAAAAATAATGTTTCAAACAATTCATTATTCTTATTAATTATATTATTTTCAATAATGCTAGAAATTGCGGTTTTTTTTTTTAATTTTCAACTTTTTTTTCACTTTTCACTCGGAGTGATTCACTAATTATTTAAATTAATTAAAAAAAAATTGTTTCGACAAATTATTATTGTTGATAACTACCTTCATCCATATTAATGCCATATAGTTCCGGTTTTTTACTGAAATTTTCAACTTTTTTACCACTTTTCACATTGTGGAGTAATAATTAATGAAAATAGTTGTTTAAACAATTTATTATTTTTTATATATATATATATAATAGATAGTGCTTGAAAGTCGCGGTTTTTTCTGAAATGCTCAACTTTGCTTTGACTCTTTGGTTATGAACAAATAATAAAAAAACATTAGAGAGAAACATATTTTAAGCAATCTCTTTCTTTTTGGGAACATTATTTGAAAAATGATTCTCTCTAATGTTTATTTATTATTTGTTTATAAATCGAAGGTGGCGGCAAAACTAAAGATTTCAGACAAAAAACAACTTTCTAGCAATACTCTAAGAGAATATAGTTATAAACAATATTTCATTGTTCAAACAAGCATGTGTGTTAACTTGCATCAATTATTACTTAACTAGGTAGAAAGTAGAAAAATAGTAGTAAATTTCAGAAAAAAACCGCACCTTTATAGCCTCATTCAACTTGAATATTATTGATAATAATAATGAACTGTTTGAAGAATTAATTTTTTCCAACTTTAATGAATTATTCTACTCACTTTAATTAAAAATTGGACATAATATGAAAAAAATATGAGAAAAAATATATGAATTTTCATCTAAAATTAATAATTGTCTGCTAAGATAATGCACCAAAAAGATCAATTTACAACTAAAAATACCAAAGCTACATTTCTAATTAACAATATAATTTTCAAAAAAAAAATTAAACAAAATAGTTCAATTTTGATCGAATGCAATAGTTCTTTTTGCAACAAAAAATATTTCAATTTTGAATCCAAAGCAGTTTGTATTTGAAACAAAAGATATTTTAATTTGTAATTTAAAGTTAAATTTAACCGAAAGGTGAATTTTCTACGAAAAAGATTTATTTTTAACCAATAAAGACGAATTTTAAACAAAATATATGAATTTTCAATTAGATGTTAAAATTTTTAACAAAAAACAATCAATGTTATACCAAAAATAAAATATTTCAATATATGATTAATTTGGTATTATATTATAATCTACTTACCAAAAGAATTCAGAAATGCAATAAAGGTGACGAGCAGAGGTACCAGAAAAATCTTCATTTTTCTGGTAAAAGAAAATGAGATTTTCAAAGAATTTATTCAACTGTAACTGATTATTTTTTTTATTTGTCACACCTATATATATACTAGCCATTATCTTGAAATTAATAAAAAAAAACGACCTAAATTTAGATGGTGAGGTGAAGTTGAGACCCTCAAGTCTAGCGTGAATCGTACTTTTATCTTGATTAAACATTGAAACTTTATTTGCTTTTTTTCAAAATATTAGAGCAGTTCATGATCCGTATATTGCCTAAACATTTTGTTATTTAGATGAAAAGAAATAATTCTGAAGACATGTATAATATTTAAGATAGAGATACAATTAAATAGAAATATTTTTATTGCTCTAAAAACTCCCTTTCTATATCCCCACTACTGCAACGCCAAGAAACATAAATATTTAGTTTGAGATTCAAGCTAATTATTATAAACAATTTATTTAATCAATTATTTCCATACGGTGCTTGATCTTATCAAAAAACTTTGTCTTTATTAAAAATATCTCGAAGGGGTAGTATTTAGAATGGGAAATTATCAATAATTAACAATCACTATTACTATAAATATTCTAATAAACAAACCATTTTTTTCAAGTATTGTTTTTTTCGACAAACACCTGTAAAATAAGTCAAGATTGCAATAAATAGCTGCAGAAAAATAAAAATGTTAAATATTTGTATTCTGAATAACAATATTCTAAAAAAATGTACTGTTTTACATTGTTATATTTCATCAAAGAAAAGTTTTTGTGCTTTAAACGTTACAATTTTAATTATCCTATTTAAAAAACTTTGATTGGTAAGTGATATCAAAAAAAAGAATGTCGAAAGAGTTTCCTTGCGCAGCTGAATATGAATATTTCAAAATGTACACATTTTAGAACGTAATAAAAAAATATGGACTTTAAAAACAAAAATTCGTTTCTTTATAACGACCCTTTTGCTTATTGAAATATATTGAATTATAAAGGGCTCTACATATTATATAAAAAAGTTTTTATTAACGGCAGATGTGGTAACTATAAAAGTTTAATCAAAAAACGGGAGTTTGCAATATTTATAATTTTATTTAAACAAGAACAATGACATACTTTGAAACTTCTAAAAAGGCTGCAGCACCTCCACCAACATAAAGTTTTACAACAATGGGAAAATTAGAATTAAAAAATTAGCAATAAAAAAATTATATTTTTGAAAAAACACAAAATATGAGAAAAAAATAGTAAACAAAAGTTGTACACCGAGAAAATATTTACGAATTAGTTACTAATTATTTTCGAACAGTTCTAACGAGGGTATGTTTAAATGGTCCAAAATTTTTCTTCGGGAATTTTTATTCTCTCCCCCCCAAAATTTTTTCAAATCCAAAATGCCTAGAAACAATGAAAATAACATTTGTTTTAATTAATTCAAAATCAGTATTTGAAAATATTTTCGAAACATTTAAAAAAGAATCTGAAATATAATTTAAAGCCCAAAAACATTTCAAAACATTTAAAACAAAATGTACATTTTTGAAGATTCCAAACAAAACATTAAGAAGCGTAATTAAATTGATGAATTTTTAACTATTAAAATGAATTTTGCACAAAGTAATTGAATTTTATACAAAATTATTGAGTATTTCAGACAAAAAAAGAAAAAATTTCTACAAAAAAGATAAATTTTTAAACCAACAGGAAAGAAATATTTTATTAAAATTTTTGAATTTTCAAGCAAAAGAGTTGAAATTTCAAAAAAGAAGTTGGATTGTCAAATAAAGAAACGATAAATTTTTGAACTAAATATGGAATAATTGAATTTTTGTTTAGAACAATTTATTTTTAAAAAAGTTATAACAACCAATTTCGCACAAAAAAAATAAATTCTCACCCAAAAAGTTAATTTTTAACCAAAAAATTTTAATTTTTAATCAGACATTTTTATCGTTAATTCTTTTTATCTTTTAATCTTTATAATTGTTGAATTTTTAGGTCAAAAAGATAATATTTCAAAGAAGCAGGTAAATTTTTAATTAGAAAAGACGACTTTCGACGAAAGGATTGAATTAAAAAAAAAAAAATTATTCTTAGAACCAATGAATAAAATTTTTGCAAAAACTTTTTAGACAAAACTGGAACACTGCTGATATGGAGAAATGAAAATTTTCTTTTTCTTTCAATATTCATTTATAAAAGATTGGATTATTACGGAAATTTTCAAAACTTCTGAAAATGTTTGAAATTGTTGACATTTTGCAAATTTCTTAAATGTATGAAATTCACGGATATTCATAATATCCAAATATTTTCGGAAATTTTAATTAATTAATTGGTAACCTATAAATGAATAAGAAATTTTTTATAATTTATAGTGAATTTCTCAATAATAATTTACCAAAATTTATGAAATTTTAGGAATTTTTTTCTGTTTTGAATTTACAGAAATTGAGAGTATCTACAAAATTTTCAAAATTTCTGGAAAATTCAGGTAATTTATGGTAATTGATTAGAAATTAATGGATAATTACGGAATTTTTAAAATCAATGTTCAACGTTTAAATTTGAGATTATTTATTTTTAATGTTTATTAAGTTATTAGTTATTTAGTTTATTCATTTATGTTTATACAGTTATATTATATATTCATAAATTGTTCTTCAAGTTAAAAAATATTGTAGCAGAAGCAAAATCTTACATTAAGTTTATTTAAAAAATTAACGACATTAAAAAATACGGAGAATATCGATTAATATCCGTTCTGCAAAAAATCTTCGATACTTGCAACTTATCTTTTGATATAAATTCTCAACTATCTACAATTTTCTAAGAACAATCAAAATGTTCTGAAGAAAGTTTTTCCTTAATATTGAAAAATCGTGTGCAATAAAAAATTTCTCTTTTATCAATAATTTTTTTTAAATTCATAAATAAAATATATAATTCATTAGTTTCGTGAAGTCTATGTTTAAAAGTATTTCAAGACAGTTCAACTGTAATTCGAAATCCAAAAATTTCCAACTAAAGAGGATTTCGGTGTTATGGAGGGGGGGGGGGGATATTTTCTAAAATAAATTTTGTAGAAAAAGAATTCTGCAAAAAATTTACTTAGTTACTAAGGAGTTAGTTTTTCTTCAAGGAAAACTACTTATCAGATATGAGCAACATTTTTACATTTTTGTTAACAAATTGTTAAAATTAATAATATGTTTTTTGTAATTTCTAAATAATTTCAAAAATTTGTTCTATTTAAGATCTGGTTTTGCCTACAAGGTAAAAGACTCTTCAGACCGTGACATCAATTTTAAGGAATGTAGTCAATAATGGTTTTTCCTTGAGACTGACTTTTGAAAAGTATCTCTGAAAGGCATTTTGACGCCTTGAATCTTTTCAAAAATTGTAAAAAGCTCTTTAACTTAATTAAATTTATTTTTCATTATAAAAACCATTGCAAATTTTTACAGGAATTTAAAGAATTTTTCTGATTTTCTTTAAAACTATCAAAATTCTTAGGAATCTTCGTTTTTTTCGCAACCTAAGAAAACCTAGATTTTGTTTTACATTCTTTGAAACCTTGTTGAATCTTTAATTGTTTATTAATATTTCCAAAACCTCTGAACCTTCTAAATATGTTTTAAACGTATTCGATTTTTTTCAATTTTTATACTCCTGCAAAATTAAAAAAAAATTGCCTTAAAATTTTCCAGAATCGTGTTCGAAAATTTCGGAAATCGGTCGAAATAATTTGAAATATGTTTTTCAAATTAATAAAAAAAAAGCATTGAAGATAAACTTAGGAACCTTAAGAAATTGTCTTCATTCTCTAGCAATCCTTCAAAGTCATTGAAATGCTTCATTTTTCGATAACTTTTTCAAATGTTAGAAAATATTTTTCCATTTTCTTTTCAACCAGATTTTTCTAAAACCTTTCAAAATTATTGAAAATCTTCTTTTTCGCAGTCATCAAAAATCTGGATTTTGTTTCACATTCCTTAGAATCTCTCAAAATCCTAAATTGTTTATCATTCTTTTCAAAACCTCTAAACCTCCTGAATATCTTTTCAAAGTATTTGAATTCTTTAACAATATTTTTGAATATTCTCTGAGAAATAATAAAAAAAAAATCTTCTCAAATTTTCCTTGAAAGCTTGAGAAAATGTTTTTATTTTCTAATAATATTTCAGTGTCTAAAAATTTTTTTCGAAACATTTTGTTCAATCAAATTTTTTTTACATCATTTTTTTCAACCATTTTTTTTCTGAAATTTCTTTTTTCAGAATTTTTGTTTCCGAAAAAACCCCATAAGTGAAAATTTGTGTTTTGCTAGTTTTTGGGGTTAATTATGATTTCTTGTATTATTTTCTAAATTGATGTTAATAAGTAAAAATCTACGTTCTACTAACAACTAGGCGTTCGAAATAATTGTTTAAACAATTTATTTTTGTCTTTAGCAATTTTTTCCTATAATAAAGTTACGAAGACACCGTTATTCCGAATTTTTTAAGTTATTTTCCACTTTTCAGCCAGAGCAAAGCAAAGAGTAACTACATTTAACAGAAATAAGTGTATAAACAATTTATTATTATTTATAACAATATTATCTTAAAATAATGCTAAAAATTTGAAGTTTTTTCTCAAATTTCCCACTTTTGTTCCACTTTTTAATTCAGAGTATGATAATCATTATTATAATTTAAGAGACATAATTTTTCAAACAATTCATTATTATATTTAATAATATTCTCTTTATATAATGGTAGAAAGTTGTTTTTTTCTGAAATTTTACACTTTTCACTTAGAGCCAGGTAACTTAACTCATTCATGCAATTAAACAAACGTAATTGTTTGAACAAATTATAATTGTTGTGCACTATCTTCTCCTATAGTAATGCTAGATAGTTGCAGATTTTTCTGAAATTGTCCACTTTTTGTCAAATTTTCACTCAGATTGAGGTAATAATTATTTCAAGTTGGAAAACATAATTTTTTAAACAATTTTTACTATTATTTTAAATAATATAATTTTCGAATAATGCTAGAAAGTTGCGGTTATCTTTCTGAAATTTTCCACTTTTTGTCACCTTTTCACGTAGGGAGGTAAAAATTAATTGAAGTTGACAAACCTAATTGTTGAAACAATGTATTATTGTTATGACTATCTTCCCTTAGATAATTGATAAAAAGGTGCAGTTTTTTCTGATATTTCTAACTTTGTTTTGACTGTCTAATTACAAATAAATATACAATAGGTAGAATTATTTTTTTAATCATCTCTTAGATTTTTTCGATATATTTCTTTTTATATAAAAAGGATATTTGAAATATTCTTAAAGTTTTCTATATAGATCGTATTTAATGTAAATTTACCTTGAAGCAGTAAATGAAAGCCTTTTGTTTCATTTACTATCAATATTCATTATTTTTTCCTAACTAAAAGGCCAAAGAAAAGCTGAAAATTCAAGAAAACCGTGCAACTGTCTAGGATTACTATAGGAAAAGTCATAAATAATAAACATTTGTTAAAACAATTATGTTTGTTCAACTGCATTAATTATTTCCTTCGCTCTAAGTAAAAATTTGAAAAAAGGGGAAGGTGTTAGAAAAAACCGCAACTTTCTAACATTATTTGAAGAGAATATGATTTAAAATAATAATTAATTGGTAAAACAATTATGTTCGTCAACTTCAATTAATTATTACCTCAATCCTCTTTAAAGAAGGACCAAAATTGGAAAATTTCAGAAGAAACTGCGATATTCTAGCATTACTCTAAGAAAATATGATCATAAATGCTAATCAGTTGTTCAAACAATTATTGATGTTGAATTTGATTGATAATTGCATCAACCTAAGCAAAAAGATGACAATTAGTGAAAAAATTTGGAAAACAGTGGGACTTTCTGAATCTCTTCTAAGGGAAAATTGCTAAAACCAATTATGAATTTTTAAAACAATCTATGCAAACATTTGATTATCAGTAGAAGCTAGTATTTTCTGTATTACAAATATTCTGAATTAAAAAAAAACACAGAAAAAATCATAATAAGGTTCAATGACTCGCAAAGCCTAATTTTTCACCTAAAGGTTTTTTTTTGGGATCCTATGAAACAGACTTGATTCACCCAGTACTCAAGATTTCGAATTAAATTTACAAAAACGTCATTTTTTTCTTATGTGAAATATAGGTATTGAACTTCAAAGGTTTTGCGACACCTCTAAATATGATTTCTTTTAAAACAAAAAAAAAAACATAAAATATTTTCTGGATTTGAAAAATTTTAGGGGCGACATAGACTGCAACTGCCGGATTTCTAGGCAAGTTAACTTTATAAACAATATTCTAATTGTTTGAGTAATTTTCTTTGATAATAAGGGTTTCGCATAGAGATAGGAATAGGATTCTCGTTTCAGATACAGGTGTTTATTCACCAAACGCTATCTTAGCTATATTTGTAAAGTGATCCCTGAAATCTGAGCTATCTTATAATCTATTTTTTAATATTTAAAAAATATAAAAATGCTAATAAATGCAATTTGACAACTTTATTATTTTATTATTCTTTTTTTCTCTCTCTGTCTATAGCCTAGTATTCAAAATACGCTCTGAGTCTTTGGCAACAGTGTCTTTCCTGACCAAACGGTTCGATGAGGATCACACTAAGTGATTATCTAGAATAGGCTATCTCCTTTAATTTCCAATTTTAGGAATTTTAATGTTCGGCGTCTGCAAAGCAAAGACACTTTTTATCAATAATACTCAGTGGCAAATGCTAATCACTACTATTTAAAGGTAAACGATATTTTTACAATATTCTATTCTTTTCGATAATACACTTAACAGCCCTATTTATAAATTTTATTACTATGACCAGAATCAGGTGAAGAGTGGTCCCGTAGACTCTGCTCTTAGTGCTCTGCTCTTAGTGTAAAAGAGACTTGAAAGGTTCTCAAAATGAACGTTAATATATTGATTCCGGACTTTTCCAGTTTCAATTGAGATTTCTCCTTAAGGAATTTATTATAAGGTTTAACTTGCCTCTTTGCTTTCGAAATATTCTCAGGGCCTACTCCTTAAGCTTAACTGCTTTCTTAGCCAGGTACAAGACCTAACCTTGTCTGCTCATGGGAAGTTAAGAAATTTATGGGTAAGTTGTAAAATTATATAACTCAACTACTTGGACCAGTTCACATGGAGACGCGTGCTCTTTTCGTCTGTTGTAATCAGATTATTCGTACTCAGAATGTTTCTTCTTTTGTAAAAATAGGCACTTTACCAAAATATCCAAATTTTTTTTCACAAAATTCTATCCTCGGAATATCTCCGGAAAAATTCTATCTCAGCTAAAAATGCTGTCTTTAAAATTTAGGCTCGTAAGAAAAAGTTTTCCGTAGGAAAAGAAAGTTCGGATCTCAAATGGCATACACAGAACTCAGAAAGAGGGCCTCTTGTGAACCAGATTGGGCTTGAATTTCATGAATTCCTTGAATTCCATGAATTCCATGAATTCCTTGAATTCCATGAATTCCTTGAATTCCATGACTCGCTTGAATCCCTGGAATTCCATGAATTACTTGAATTCCATGAATTCCTTGAATTCCATGAATTCCTTGAATTGCATAAATTCCCTGACGTCGATGAATTCCTTGAATTCCATTTATTTCGAAAATGACATCAATTCCGTAAAATACGAGGGTTCCTTGAATTCTATGAGTTTCTGGAATTCCACGAATTACTTGAATTCCATGAATTTAGAATTCTATGAATTCCTTAAGTTCAATAAATTCCATAAGTTCCATGAATTCATTGAATTCTATGAATGCTTGGAATTCCATGAATTCCTTGAAATCCCTCAATTCCGTGAAATCAATCAATTTCTTGAACTCCATGAATTTCTTGAATTTCATGAATTCCTTGAATTCCATGAATTCCGTGAATTCCTTGAATTCTATGAACTCTTTGAATTCCTTGAATTCCATGAATCCCTCGAGTCCCTGGAATTCTATGAATTACGTGAATTCCGTTGATTTCTTTTATTGATTGAATTCCATGAATTTAATGAATTCCATTTATTCTATGAATTCCGCGAATGCCGTGCATTCCGCGAATTACATGAATTTCGTGAATTCCTTGATATCTATGAACTCTTTGAATTACTTGTATCCCTTGAATTCCATGAATTACGTGAATTCTTTGCATTCATTGAATTCCATGAACTCCGTAAATTACATGAATTCTGTCGATTCCACGAATTCTATGAATTCTGTGTATTCCGTGAATTCCGTGCATTCCGCGAATTTCATGAATTCCGTGAATTCCTGGAATTACATGAATTCCGTGAATTCCGGTAATTCCATGAATTCCGTGAATATCTTGAATTCTATGAACTCTTTGAATTCCTCGAATTCCATGAATCCCTCGAATCCCTTGATTTCTATGAATTACGTGAATTCCGTGAATTTCTTGTATTCATTGAATTCCATGAATTCCTTGAATTCTATGAATTCCTTGATTTTCATGAATTTCCTTGAGTCCCATCAATTCCTTAAATTCCATGAATTCCTACAATTCCATGAATTCCTTAAATTCCATGAATTCCTTAAATTCCATGAATTCCTTAAATTCTATGAATTCCTTGAATTCTATGAATTACTTGAATTCCATAAACTTCTTATATTCCATGAATTCTTTGAATTCCATGAATTTATTTATATCCTTGATTACCACTGATGCCTCGAATTCGGTGAATTCTTTGAATTCTGTGAATTCTATGAATTTTTTGAATTCCTTGAATTCCATGAATCCTTCGAGTCCCTGGAATTCTATGAATTACGTGAATTCCGTGGATTTCTTTTAGTGATTGAATTCCATGAATTTAATGAATTCCATGTATTCTATGAATTCCGCGAATTCCGTGAATTCCGTGCATTCCGCGAATTCCGCGAATACCGTGCATTCCGCGAGTTACATGAATTCCGTGAATTCCTTGATATCTATGAACTCTTTGAATTACTTGTATCCCCTGAATTCCATGAATTACGTGAATTGCTTGTATTCATTGAATTCCATGAACTCCGTAAATTTCATGAATTCTGTCGATTCCGCGAATTCTGTGAATTCCATGAATTCTTTGATTTCCATAAATTTCCTAAATTCCGTGAATTATTTGAATTCCATGAATTCCATAAATATCGTATATTTCTTGAAATCCATGATTTCCATGGATGGCTTGAATTCCACGAGTTAAATGATTTTCTCGAATTCCTTGAATTCCATGAATCCCTCGAGTCCCTGGAATTCTATGAATAACGTGAATTCCGTGGATTTCTTTGATTGATTGAATTCCATGAATTTAATGAATTCCATGTATTCTATGAATTCCGCGAATTCCGTTCATTCCGCGAATTCCGCGAATACCGTGCATTCCGCGAATGACATGAATTTCGTGAATTCCTTGATATCTATGAACTCTTTCAATTACTTGTATCTCTTGAATTCCATGAATTACGTGTATTCCTTGTATTCATTGAATTTCATGAACTCCGTAAATTACATGAATTCTGTCGATTCCACGAATTCTGTTAATTCCATTAATTCCATGAATTCCATAAATTCCATGAATTCCATAAATTCCATGAATTCCATAAATTCCATGAATTCCATGAATTCCGTGAATTTCATGAATTCCGTGTATTTCTTGAATTCTATGAACTCTTTGAATTCCTCGAATTCCATGAATCCCTCGAATCCCTTGTATTCTATGAATAACGTGAATTCCGTGAATTTCTTGTTTTCATTGAATTCCATGAATTCCGTGAATTCCATGAATTCCTTGAATTCCATGAATTATTTGAATTCCATTAATTTCTTGAATTCTATGAATTCCTTTAGTTCCTTAAATTCTGCGAATTCCTTGAATTCCATGAATTCCATGCATTCCTTGAATTCCTTGAATTCCATCAATTCCATGAATTCTATGAATTCTGTTAATGCCATGAATTCCATGAATTCCTAGAATTCCATGATTTCCTTGAATTCCATGAATTCCTTCAATTCCATGAATTCCTTGTATTCCATGAATCCCTTCAATTCCATGAATTCCTTGAATTCCATAAATTCCTTCAATTCCATGAATTCCTTGAATTCCATGAATTCCTTGAATTCCATGAATCGCTTGAATCCCTGGAATTCCATGTATTACTTGAATTCCATGAATTCCTTGAATTCCATGAATTCCGTTAAGTCCATGAATTCCTTGAATTCCATTTATTTCGAAAATGACATCAATTCCGTAAAATTCGAGGGTTCCTTGAATTCTATGTGTTTCTGGAATTCCACGAATCACTTGAATTCCATGAATTTTTAGTTCTATGAATTCCTTGAGTTCAATAAATTCCATAAATTCCATGAATTTCTTGAATTCTATGAATGCTTGGAATTCCATGAATTCTGTAAATTCCATGAATTCCGTAAATTCCATTAATTCCGTAAATTCCATGAATTCCGTGAAATCCCTCAATTCCGTGAAATCCTTCAATTGCTTGAACTCCATGAATTTCTTGAATTTCATGAATTCCTTGAATTCCGTGAATTCCGTAAATTCCTTGAATTCTTTGAACTCTTTGAATTCCTTGAACTCCATGAATCCCTCGAGTCCCTGGAATTCTATGAATTACGTGAATTCCGTGGATTTCTTTTATTGATTGAATTCCATAAATCTAATGAATTCCATGTATTCTATGAATTCTGCGAATCCCGTGCATTCCGCGAATTCCGCGAATACCCTGCATTCCGCGAATTACATGAATTTCGTGAATTCCTTGATATCTATGAACTCTTTGAATTCCTTGAATTCCATGAATCCCTCGAATCCCTTAAGTTCTATGAATTATGTGAATTCCGTGAATTTCTCGTATTCATTGAATTCCATTAATTCCATGCATTCTATGAATTCTGTTAATTCATTGAATTCCATGAATTCCTTGAGTCATGAATTCCTTGAGTTCGTTGAATTCCATGAATTCCTTGAATTCCATGAATTATTCGAATTTCATGAATACCTTGAATTCCATGAATTCCTTGAATTTCATGCATTCCTTGAATTCCATGAATTCCTTGAATTCCATGAATTCCTTGAATTCCTTGAATTCCATTAATTCCTTGAATTCCATGAATTATTCGAATTCCATGAATTCCTTGAATTCCATGACTTCCTGGAATTCCATGAATTCCTGGAATTCCATGAATTCCTTGAATTCCATGAATTATTCGAATTCCATGAATTACTTGTATTTCACGAATTCCTTGAATTCCATGAATTCCTTAAATACCATGAATTCCTTGAATTCCATGAATTCCTTGAATTCCTCGAATTCCTCGAATTCCTTGAATTCCTTGAACTCCATGAAATCCTTGAATTCCATGAATCGCTTGAATCCCTGGAATTTCATGAATTACTTGAATTCCATGAATTGCTTGAATTCCATGAATTCCGTGAATTCCATGAATTCCTTGAATTCCATGAATTCTATGAATTCCCTGAATTCCATGAATTCCTTGAATTCCATTTATTTCGAAAATTTCATCAATTCCGTAAAATACGTGGGTTCCTTGAATTCTATGAGTTTCAGGGATTCCACGAATTACTTGAATTTCATGAATCACTTGAATTCTATGAATTCCTTGAATTCAATGAATTCCATAAATTCCATGAATTCCTTGAATTCTATGAATGCTGGGAATTCCATGAATTCCGTAAATTCCATGAATTCCGTGAAATCCCTCAATTCCGTGAAATCCTTCCATTTCTTGAACTCCATGAATTTCTTGAATTCCATGAATTCCTTGAATTCCATGAATTCCGTGAATTCCTTGAATTGTAGGAACTCTTTGAATTCCTTGAATTCCATGAATCCCTCGAGTCCCTGGAATTCTATGAATTACGTGAATTCCGTGGATTTCTTTTATTGATTGAACTCCATGAATTTAATGAATTCCATGTATTCTATGAATGCCGCGAATTCCGTGAATTCCGAGAATTCCGCGAGTTCCGCGAATTCCGCGAATACCGCGCATTCCGCGAATTACATGTATTCTGTGAGTTCCTTGATATCTATGAACTCTTTGAATTACTTGTATCCCTTGAATTCCTTGTATTCATTGAATTCCACGAACTCCGTGAATTCCATGAATTCTGTCGATTCCACGAATTCTGTGAATTCCATGAATTCTTTGAATTCCATAAATTTCCTAAATTCCGTGAATTCTTTGAATTCCATGAATTCCTTAAATATCATATATTTCTTGAAATCCATTCTTTCCATGGATGGCTTGAATTCCACGAGTTCAATGATGTTCTTGAATTCCTTGAATTTCATGAATTTCTTGAACTCCATAAATTCCTTGAATTCTATGAATTCTTTGAATTCCATGAATTTCTTTATATCTATGATTTCCATTGATGCCTTGAATTCAGTGAATTCTTTGAATTCCGTGAATTCTGCGAATTCCATGAATTCCTTGAATTTCGTGAATCCCTTGAATTGCGTGAATCCCATGGATACCGCGGATTCCGTGAATTAATTAAATTCCATTAATTCCATTAATGCAGTGCTTTCTGTGAATTCCTTGAATTCCATGCATTTAATGAATTCTATGAATTCTGTCAATTCATAGAATTCCATGAATTCCTCGAGTCATCAATTCCTTGAATTCGTTGATTTGCATGAATTCCGTGAATTGCATGAATTCCTTGAATTGCATGAATTTCCTAAATTCGATGCGTTCCTTGAATTCCACGAATTCCTCGAATTCCGTGAATTTCGTGAATTCCATAAATTCCATGAATTCCATGAATTCCGTGAATTCCATGAATTCCGTGAATTCCATGAATTCCTTGAATTCTATGGACTCATTGAATTCCTTGAATTCTATGAACTCATTGAATTCCTTGAATTCCAGGAATCCCTCGAATCCCTTGAATTCTATGAATCACGTGAATTCCATGAATTTCTTGTATGCATTGGATTCCATGAATTGCATGCATCCGATGTATTCTATGAATTCTATGAATTCCGTGAATTCCGTGAATTCCGTGCATTCCGTGAATTCCATGAATTCCTTGAATTCCATGAATTTCCTGAATTCTATGCGTTCCTTAAATTCCATGAGTTCCGTGAATTTCATGAATTCCTTGAATTCCATGAATTCCTTGTATTCCATGAATTCCTTGTATTCCATGAATTGCGATAATTCCATAGATTCCATGAATGACGTGAATTCATATAATTCTTTGAATTCTATTAATTCTTTGAATTCCTCGAATTCCATGGCTCCCATGAATCCCGTTAATTCTATGAATGACGTGAATTCCGTGAATTTATTTTATTCATTGAATTCCATGAATTCCATGCATTCCATTAATTCTATAAATTCTATGAATTCTGTGAATTCCGTGAATTCCGTGGATTCCGCGAATTTCATGAATTCCGTGAATTCCTGGAATTTCATGAATTTCGTGAATTCCGTAAATTCCATGAATTCCGTGAATATCTTGAATTCTATGAACTCTTCGAATTCCTTGAATACCGTGAATCCCTCGAATCCCTTGAATTATATGAATTACGAGAAGTCCGTGAATTTCTTGTATTTATTGAATTCCATGAATTCCATGAATTCCATGAATTCTATGCATTCTATGAATTCCGTGATTTCCGTGCATTTCGCGAATTCCATGAATTCCGTGAATTCGTTGATTTCTACGAACTCTTTGAATTGCTTGTATCTCTTGAATTTTATGAATTACGTGAATTCCTTGTATTCATCGAATTCCATGAATTCCTTGAATTTCATGAATTCTATGAATTTCTTTATATCCATGATTTCCATAGATGCCTTGATTTCGGTGAATGCTTTGAATTCCGTGAATTCCGTGAATTTCGTGAATTCCGCGAATTCCATGAATTCCTTGCATTCCTTGAATTCCTTGAATTCCGTGAATCCCTTGAATTGCGTGAATCCCTTGAATTTCGTGGATTCCGTGAATTTCGGGAATTCATTGAATTCCATTAATTCCATGAATGAAGTGAATTCTGTGAATTCAGCGAATTCCATGAATTCCTTGAATTCCATGGATTCCCTGAATTCTATGAATTCTGTCAATTCATTGATTTCTGTTCATTCATTGAATGCCATGAATTCCTTGAGTCATGAGTTCCTTGAATTCGTTGAATTCCATGAATTCGTCGAATTCTATGAATTATTTGAATTCCATGAATTCCTTGAATTCCATGTATTTCGAAAGTGACATAAATTCCGTAGAATGCGTGGATTCCGTGATTTCTGTGAGTTCCTTGAATTCTGCGAATTCTTTGAGTTCCATGAATTCCTTGAATTCCATGAATTCCTTGAATTCTATGAATTTCTTGAATTCTATGAATTCCTTGAATTCTATAAATTCCTTGAGAATTCCTTGAGTTCTATGAATTCAGCGAATTCAATAAATTTCTAGAATTCCACGAATTCCGTGAATTCCTTGAATTTCATGAATTTCCTGAATTCTATTAATTCTGTCAATTCATTGAATTCTGTTAATTTATTGAATTCCATAAATTCCTTGAGTCATGAATTCCTTGAATTCCATGAATTCCTCGAATTCCATGATTTCCTTGAATTCTATGAATTCCTTGAATTCCATGTATTCCTGCAATTCCGTGAATTCCATGAATTCCATCGATTGGTGGAAAAAGCTAAAAATATATTTATTCCGCATTAGGTCCCTTTTTCGCGGTCTAACAAAAACTACGCTATGACAAAATGATCAATAACAAATTTGTAGCTCTTTTTTGTGTGAACAACTTTTTTCGAATTATTTTTTTTTCGTATCTTGTGTCGTTTGTCCAACAATTTAATTTTTCATTTTTAATGTTTTTTACGGATAAAACAAAAATTACTAATCCATTCAAAGAATGATTATTAAGAGATTTGTAGTTCTATTTTGGGTAAACAGTTTTTGTCTCATTATTTTTTTTCCGTAGCTTGTGCCGTTTGTCCACAAATATTTTTTTGTTTTGTTTTGATTTTGTTTTTTACAAATAAAACAAAATTTACGTGTCCTATAAAAAAGTAATTCATTAAAAGCTTGTAGATCTTTTTTGGTAGCACAATTTTTGTTGTTTAATCTTTTATCGTATCTTGCATAGTATGACCGCAAAATGGAATGTTTGATTTTTCATTATCTTTTTTGTGCGATCGAAATTCGAATTTTCGAGTTCTCAAAAAAATTCAAAAGTTCGTTATGATAATCTTATAGGGCTTTTAAAAAGCAACGTTTTTCTTTTCTTTACTTTTTTCTCATCGTGCGTTGTTTGGCTCAAAATGTTCATTTTCGATGGTTTTCTTGGATTTTGAAAATGCTATAACTCTGATAATTTGCATTTAATCAAAAAAAGGCGTGAGGATACATGCTTCAAATTTCTGAGTTCTATGAATAGCCTTACATAGTATTTTTAAATCTTGAGAAAAAACGGTCTCAAAAATATTGAAAATGCTTTAACTTTCTTAATTTTTATCCAAAATAGATGGTTAGCGAACTCGATCTTTCTTTTTGGTCCCTTATACTGTATACCTTATCCGGTATGCAGACGACAACGACAAGGGCAACGACAACGACAAGGGCAACGACAACGATGATGAGAACGACAGACAGACAGACACTATTGTAAGCCCGGCTTTTTCAGATTCAGGGGGTCTCGAAAAGTGGAGATTTATAGAAATCCGCGATAGTCAGTTTTCACAAAAAAAAACAATACATTATCATTATGATAAGAATGTAAAAATATATTGTTAAGTAATTTATTTATTATTTACCATTCGTTCAATATATAGTACCAGTAATTATTATTATTATTGCAAATGAGCAGTGGACACTGAGGTTATCTAATGTAACCTATTGTACCATACCCTTGACTCTCTGATAAGGCCGGTTTCCGCCACATAGGCATTTATTGCCGTATAGGGGATGTCTACGAAATCATCTGGTTCACAGAAATTATTTCCAAAATACTTCACTCTGAGGCTTACAAGCACATCACAGTCGCAGAGGATGTGATCTGTTGTTTCCTCACGGAAGCTGCACTTTCGAATACGAGGCTCTCTGTCTCGATCTTCATTCCATGTTCAGGAGATTTTTTAGACCTTCCTAAACATGGTTCTTTGATAAACTTTTTAGAGTGTATCATACCTTTAGCCATCTTCCCGTACCTCGCGCGTTCTTCAAAGAGCCACTTTTCAATCGCATGCTCAGACCAAGCATACGAAGTTCCGCAGTATGGTTCAGGTTTGTTGAGGGCTGTCGTAGTCCTGCTTATTACATGCATATCTGCTTTCTCATTTCCCTTGACGTTCTCATGTCCAGAAACGCAGATCAAGTTGACCCTGTTTGTACCGGAAACTTCGAGAAGCATATGTATATGCTTCGGAACATATGTAAATGTATTGGTTAACAAACCCACGTTCACGAATTTCGTCTAGGCAGGTCTTAATGGCCACGATTTCAAATCCTCCCGTGTCGGGAAGATTACCTTAAAGGGCTCCATGAACGAGTATTCTTTCAGCATATTATTAGAGTGCATGCAAAGTATTTTATCCCCGACAAAACGCACTTTATTAAATCATGGAGATCAAGAAGGCAGCATGTCTATTACACTTCCTTAGGAAAAGCCTGCATGCCTCCACCGCAGCCCTCGGTCTAATTAGAAGGTGCAGTGGTGGTATACCTAAGATAGACTCCAATGCCGCTGTTGGGGCTGTTCTCATTGATAAAGTAATTGCCAGACAAATCACTCTTTGTAGTCTCTCCAGCTCTTTTCTGGAACGAACCAAACTGGTTCTTGTCACCCAGATCAATAAGGCATATATTATAATTAGTCTCATGATTACCGCATATAGCCAGTAAACTACCTTGGGTTTGAGTCCCCAGGTTTTTCCAATTGCGCCTCTGCAAGCCCAAAAGGCTGCTTCGGCCTTTTTTACTACCGCATCGGCATCTATTTTCCGGGTAAGTTCAGGGTCAAAGATGGCTCCTAAATACTTAGCTGATATGGAGAAGTCGACCTTCTTGCCATAGAAATTAGGGTTCAAGAGATCAGTCATCCTCTACATCCTCTATTGAGGGGTTTATCCGGTAGGATTTCCATCTTCATATGAAAATCGCCTAAGTTTTTTTATGTCTTCTTCACAAAAGAAGTTAGGCTGATTGGTCTGAATGATTTAGCCTCATAGTAGGAGTCTCTCCTTGGCTTTCGTATGAAGATCGCTTTGGCTTTGTACGCCTTGAAAATGTTACACATTGATCCCATCAGAACATTCGAACCATCTTGAATCCGCGCCAGCAATATACCATCTTCCCCAGCGGACTTGAATGGGTTGAAATGCCGGACGACTCATCTAATTTTTTATTGTGTCACTATCCGGCTTGCGATCCTCAATCCATTCTCATTGACCCCATGCATATATAGCTGTCAGAGAGGTTTCGCCTAACAGCGCCTCCCATTGACAGGTACCCAGATTCGGAACCAGGGAAGTGCACCTGCATGAGGTGTTCGAGGATTTCACAAGCCGTTTCTGTCATGCCACCTATTGGCAAAACCAATGCCCTCAGTTGACATGTAGGGTTTTTCTTTAAGATTCTCCAGAGCTTCGCATTACCAGGTGCATTTTGAATGCCCTGATAAGGCCCCTCCTTGAGTTCCTTTTAGCCGATTGTATTTCGTTATTGTATCTTGCTACAATAACCTTATAAAAATCTCACTTTCCGGTTTATCTCGCTCTATTGAATAATCTTCAAGTTTCTTTTTTCAAGGCCTAAAATCCATAATTCCACCAAGGAGCATCCTTCTCTGGCTTTCTAATGCGATTAGGACAATAATCCTTATAAGAATTACATATAACCCTATTCACTACATCCACAGCAAACTCCAGCTGATCAATTGATCTTATCTTTCTAGGAATAATTTCCAATTACTCTTAGAGACCTTCCTATATTTATCCCAGTCAGTCGATCTTGGGCTCCTACACCTGATTCGATCAGGCTCGTCAGCTGTCAGTAAAAAGCATACATGCCTGTGATCTGATAGGCATGTCTCAGGCATTACGTTCCAGTTCCTGAATGCTTCGCTAATGGCATAACATCTAGTAGCCACAAAATTTGGTGTATTTCCGCCATTCAAAACGGTTGAATCGGTAAATAAAAGGAAATCTGAAAAGCACTCATCACTGTCCACCAAACGTCTCCATTCTTCTGATAGCGACGGGTCTAGATGATCGAATGTCAGGTATGCTGAGCAAATCACTATGAGCTGACGTCTTTCCCCTCTTTGGTGCTTGATTTTAACCGCTAATAGGTCATTGGTACAGAACCTGGGTACGCAAATACAATCGATAGCCCTTCTGACGTAAATTGGTGACATAGGGTTCGCATTGGTTCTATTTTAGATTATAGAACCGTATTTCTGGCTTATACCTTTCAATTCAGCCTTGTAACAACAAAGTTCTTGAATCAGAACAAAGTCCGTGTGTTCCACTCTAATACGTTTATTTAAGATGGCCGAAGCAGATTTACAGTGGTACAGATTATAATATATGGTTTACAGTTTACCTTTTCGATGCTTTGGACCACTGAAGGGTCCGCACTCAAGACCAACTGGGTGACCCTTGTGTCTTTCTTGGCATCCATGTTGGTCCACTTCTCCACTTTTAACGTGGGGCTTTGGACTGACAACCGTTTGAGGATGAATGATTGTTCCTAGGAAGTTCCAGGTTTCCATGTCATAAACTTGGCAGGCTTGGAAAGATCCTTAGAATCAAAAGCTTTGATTCTTGCATCTTCCCATAGTTTCAAACCACCTACTGCCTCGATGATCCGTGTGCTACACACCTCATCTGAGCAGATGACGGTAAGCAAGTTGTTTCGAAAACGGCAGTCCTCAAACCTCGAGACAATGTCATCAGATATTACCCCGGCGATCCTAATCTCGAGAGCGAGGCTGTATGATTCACTTAGATCAACGACCCTGACCTCTTAGCCTCCCCATCTTGAACAGGAGTGCTGCCATCAGGGGTTGTTTCGCTTTGCAGCATATGTGGCTGGGAATGGTACCTCCTTCTGGCAACACTGCTATATTTCTTTTTCCCAAGGCCTTTGTTGAACTGATCATCCTCTGTAGCTTTAGCCTCGTTTATGGGACTAATTAAAGTCCCATTCCCAGTCGCACAACTCGACGATCTAGGAACCATACAGGCCACATCTTCATTTAATGGTGATTAAACCCTTACGTTGGTATCCATTTTCTTGAAAGAAGAAGTATTCATAGAGAGTGTCATTGAAGACTCCCCTCCATGTGTTTGTTTTTTGTATGTTTTCTTTTTGGTGTTTATTTTGTTCCCACGAGCAGCTAGGGAACTAAACGATCTGTCCCCACAGAACCCTGCTTATAGGGATAAGGCAATTTACACGGGGAGGATGCCCGGTATCCCAGGACACCGTATGGGTCACCATACCCTGGTAACATTCAGCCTTCCACACTGTAGTTAACGGCTTGGGTGTCGAGAGCCACCCGACGTTCACTACTTAGTCGAATTCATGCTGATACTTCAACCTTACTTATCAGAAACTCCTACAAATCAAGGGTTGTCATCGCTGCGGCTTCCAAGTCGGCGCTAACCGCTGGAGTTTTTAGACCTCTTCACCCCGGCGAGGTACACACTCATTTTCTCCTTGGGTAAGGAAATTTGATTCCCCAAGGTTAGGAGTAGTCGAGTTAACGCGTGTCACAATGGAGGTAATCAGTGATATTTGGGTTCCGTTATTTATTGTTAAATTGTTATTTCTTCCTTCTGACCCTTAGACACACAGAAGTTCACAAAAGTTTTAACTGAATAAACCAAATTTAATTATAGTTCTGCAACATTGATGTTAGCAACTAATTAGTACTTATCGACAATTTCAAAATATCAGTGTGTTCACTATATTCAGCTTCACGTTAGGGGTGCCCACTCTTGCTCGTTTTCATAAATAAAATAAAAATCTCGAATGACAATGAATTTCAAAAACATCTACATATGGTTTTCGACAGCACTGATTTCAAACATGAAGTCATAATTACGAAAAACCAAAATGGTGCATCCAATATGGTGGAATCCACTTCGTAGTTAACCGTAGTTTGAAAATGAATTCTTCCCACTTTTTTCTTTCACTTTTCTTTTGCTTCTCACTCACTCCTTCCTCCTTCCTGTCACTTTACGTGCCGCTTGTCGCGAATGTAATATGGAAGAAGAAAGTGTTGACATATATTTAAACAAAAATTTCGTACATGAAACGAAACAATTCTGTCTGCAGTTAGCCTCTACTAGTTTAACTCTACTAGTTACCAGGGCCTACCACGAGCAAATTTCAGTGAGATTCTTCACAGAGCATTTCATTTTTTTTCACTTAATTTTTATTGAAATTTTAATTTGTTTTTAGTGTATTCGTTCATTTTGATTTTTAATTATAATCACTGTGGTGTTCTGGGTGCTTTATGTGTAAGATTCCCTAGCCTCTCACGTTAAACTCTTTCTTCATCATCATCCGATAATTCTGCATTGCCTAATGCTTTAAATGTTTGATGGATACGGTTGATAAACAAATACACTAAAAAAGAATTAAAATTTGAAAAAATTAAAGTTTTTAAGTGAGCAAAAATTATATAGATTATTTATAATTCCACTGCAAGCTTCTCGTGAGAGGCCCTGGTGGCTAGTATTATTATAAGCTAACTGTGGACAGGAGTATTTCGTTTTATACACGAAATTTTTTTTAATATACTTCTCAACACTTTTGTCCTCCATATTGAAAGCGTCAGATGTTTATTTTTTATTTTTTAATCAAGATTCAGAGTCAGTGTACTCGAAAACCCCTAGATACGACGTTTCAAGTGGATCCGATAATTTTTGAAATACTCGTACACCATATTTGACCCGCCATGTTTTTGTAATTATGACTTCAGATTTAAAATGAACCCCCTAGAAAACTCCTAGATACAACGTTCCAAGTAGATCCAATATTCTTTTGAAACACTCGTCCGGCATATTGGATCCGCCATTTTTTCGTTGTTGAAATTATGATTTAAAATTGGCGATCAACGCCCTCGAAAACCCCTAGATACTACGTTTCAAGTAGATATAATAACACCGGCACACACAAAAAAAAGTGGTCTGCTCGGCGGACTACACCGGCATATCTATACGTTTTTGAGGTCTCTATATCCGAATCCAGGGTCCAAATACCCAAGTTAGCTTGTATTTTTCCAAAAAACGCAAAAACAGACGTAAAATCGACGAAAACAGCGATTTTTCTTGTATATTTTTACAAAAAACAAAGTATTTTCATGCCCGGTGGGCATAATCAGCATATCGATATGTTTTTTTGGTCGCTAAATCCGAATCCGCGGTCCAAATATCCAATTGAGCTCGCATTTTGCAAAAAACGTAAAATCGATGAAAGCAGAGATTTTTCTTGCATATCTTCACATAAAGCAAATTATTTTCATGCTGGATGGACTTAGCCTGCATATCTATATGGTGCTGGAGTCGCTAAATCCAAATCCGGGGTCCAAATATCCAAGTGAGCTCGTGTTTATCCAAAAAACGACAAAATATACGTAAGATCGACGAAAACAGCGATTTTTCTTGTATATTTTTGCAAAAAAAAAAAATTTCTTCATGCCCTGTAAACTATACAAACATGTCTATATGTACTTGGGGTCGTCGAATCTGAATGCGGGGTCCAAATATCCAAGTTAGCTCGTACTTCTCCAAGAAACGCAAAAACAGACGTAAAATCGACGAAAACTGCGATTTTTCTTGTATATTTTTACAAAAAACGAAGTATTTTAATGCATGATGGACTCCACCAGCATATCTATAGGTTTTTTTGGTAGCTGAATCCAAATCCTGGGTCCAAATGTCCAATTTAGCACGTATTTTTCCAAAAGAGGCAAAAATAGTCGTAAAATCGAAGAAAAGAGCAATTTTTCTTGTATATCTTTACAACAAATAAAGTATTTTCACGCCTGATGGACTTAGTCGGCATATCTTCATGTTTTTGGGGTCGCTCAATCCAAATCTGGTATCCAAATATTCAAGTTAGCTTGTATTTTTCCAAAAAACGAAAAAATAGACGTAAAATCGACGAACACAGCGATTTTTCTTGTATATACTTACAAAAAACAAAGTATTTTTATGCTTAATGGACTTAGTCAGCCTATCTATATGTTTTCTTGGTCGTTGAATCCGAATCCGGGGTTCAAATAACCAAGTTAGCTCGTACTTTTCCAAAAACCGCAAGAACAGACGTAAAATCGTCGAAAGCAGCGATTTTTCTTGTATATTTTTACAAAAAAAATGTCTTCATGCCCGGTAAACTAGACAACTATATCTATATGTTTTTGGCGTCTCTGAATCTGAATCCAGGGTCCAAATATCCAAGTTAGCTCGTAGATTTCCAAAAAACGCAAAAACAGACGTAAAATCGACGAAAACAGCGATTTTTCTTGTATATTTTCACAGAAAAAGAAAGTATTTCCATGCATGATGGACTTAAACAGCACATATATAAGTTTTTTTGGTAGCTTAATCCGAATCCGGGGTCCAAATCTCCAATTTAGCACGCATTTTTCTAAACAACGCAAAAATAGTCGTAAAATCGACGAAAACAGGGATTTTTCTTGTATATCTTTACAAAAAACCAAAGTATTTTCATGCCCGTTGGACTTAACCAGCATATCTATATATTTTTCTGGTAGCTGAATCCGCATCCGTGGTCCAAATATCCAATATAGCTCGTACTTTTCCAAAAAACGCAAAAACAGACGTAAAATCGACGAAAACAGCGATTTTTCTTGTATATTTTTGCAAAAAAAAAATGTCTTTATGCCTGGTAAGCTACACAAGCATATCTATATGTTTTTGGGGTCGCTAAATCCGAATCCGGGGTCCAAATATCCAAGTTAGCTCGTACTTTTCCAAAAAACGCAAAAACAGACGTAAAATCGACGAAAGGAGCGATTTTTTTGATATATTTTCACAAAAAACAAAGTATTTACATCCATGATGGACTTAACCAGCATATATATATATGTTTTTTTGGTAGCTGAATCCGAATCCGCGGTCCAAATATCTAATTCAGGACGTATTTTTCCAACAAACGCAAAAAAGGAACGTGAAATCGACGAAAACAGCGAATTTTCTTGTATATTTTTGAAAAACAAAGTATTTTCATGCTCGGTGAACTTTACCAGCATATCTATATGTTTTTGAAGTCACTGAATCCGAAAGCGGGGTCCAAATATCAAAGCTAACTCGCATTTTTCCAAAAAATGCAAAAACAGACGTAAAATTGACGAAAACAGCGATTTTTCTTGTATATTTTTGCAATAGAAAAATGTCTTCATGACTGGTAAACTGAGCAAGCATATCTACATGTTTTTGGGGTCGCTGAATCCGAATCAGGTGTCCAAATGTCCAAGTTGGATCGTATTTTTCAAAAAAAAAAAAACGCAAAAATACACGTAAAATCGACGACAGCAGCGATTTTTCTTGTATGTCTTCACAAAAAACAAAGTATTTTTATGACCGATGGACTTTGCCAGCATATCTATATGTTTTTGGGGTCGCTGAATCCAAATCCGGGGTCCAAATATCTGAGGTAGCTCGTATTTTTCCAAAAAGACGCAAAAATAGTCATAAAATCGACGAAAACAGCAATTTTTCTTGTATATTTTTACAAAAAAAAAAGTCTTTGAATGCCCGGTGGACTTAGCCAGCATATCTATATGTTTTTTGTGTCACTGAATTCAAATTTGGGGTTCAAATATCTAATTTAGCCCGTATTTTTCCAAAAAACGCAAAAATAGTCGTAAAATCGACGAAAACAGGGATTTTTCTTGTATATCTTTACAAAAAACCAAAGTATTTTCACCCCGGTCTCCCGCGTGACAGGCGGGGATACTTATATATATATATATATATATATATCCATGTTAATATATTTGTCTATTTTAACCCGATCCGGTTATCGTGGGTCGTTTCAGACCTAAGGAATTTTTTTTTGTCTCATGACCCAGAATCCGTGTACCCCGGTAATACGTGTCCGCACCCCAAAAAAATTTTAGGACTAAAGGACCCCCTGTGCTGAATCGCGTTTCCCCAGCGACAGCCTTTCCCTCGCAGTGAGTAGATCAAGTTCGCGTTGGGTCTGCTACGACCCACGATAACTTTAACTTCGGTGCAAACTCGTTTTGAGCATCACGGTAAGTTTTTGAATTTTTATGAAGTTTATGAGTAATTTCGAAATATATTTCTTTTTTTAAGTCGTATATTGATCTATCATCTCTTATAGCATGGTGCAGCGTACATCCACTGAAGTCTCGAGATTTCTTCGTCCACGTACGGAACGAGTCAATGAGTAGTTATTATAAGATGATAGAATTTAAGGTGTGAACATATTGTTTTTTTTTCTTCATGAATACGTATAATTTTCTACAAAAAAGTGGGTATATATCCAAATATGTGGGCGTCCGCATGAAAAGGGACATCATAGCCGGTTATAGTTTAGGAGATATTCGCGTTTTTCTAAGTAGAGGTCAAAATTATAATTTTTAAATTGAGTTGGGGATGATACTGGAACCTATAGTGAATTAATTGGTATTATACTCGTATCCATATAGTAACTGGAAGTAGGGATATTTCATTTTCAAAGACAAAATAGTACATGTGTGCTTATGGCAATCGCCAAGTTTCGATGCGCTTTTCTCGAAAAACGGTTTTTTGAAGTTGCAACTTCAAAAATGCCCCGGTGACTCATTTTTCAACTTAGGGGGTTCATTTTGGGCCTTAAATGCGGGTAACTTATCCGACTATTTTCTTCTATACGTAACTCCATACCGAACATAAGGGCCCTTTTCATGCGAACGCCCACATATAACGAGTTATTTCTTGAAAATTCAAATTTCCTCTTTCGAAAAAATTGCTACTAAACACCACAAACTTGAGCATTTCCTTTGTTCCCATCGAGTTCATGATTTTTTGTTGTTGTTAAAATATGCTTATTAGACTTTAAAATGCTTTTTAAAAAATTCAAATATCTTAATTTGTTCAAAAGTTATGAATTTTTTAGTAAATATCTGCATTTTCGGGAGGTACGTGTGTTTACCACTAAAAAAAAATATATGTTTTAATATTTTTGCAATCTTTATGATGTGCCCTTAAAGGAGAAGTGTTCACGAGTGTACAAGAATTTTTCCAGATTTTTTCATTGATAATTGAGCGTTTTAACATGCCTTGGGTCTGAAACGACCCACGATAACCTGAGAAGGTGCCAAAAAAAGCAATGACCTGATCAGTTTGAAATAGGGTTACCTAGAAAATACAATCCTCTCCTTCCTCACATCTGTTAAAGCATGAATGTGCGCTATAGTTAAGAACAAGCGTATTGTAAACTAAGGACAGTTATTAGTACATTGTACAGATTGCGCAGCGTTAGTTTTAGTGTGCGCTACATAGTTTTTATATTTTATAATTAGTTTAAGTTTAGATGTAGAGGGTTAGGTTGCAAAGCAGCTCTAAGCTGTACCACCGCCCTTTCAGTGTCCCTTCTATTAATATTTTCTAAATATACTGTGTACGTTATTGGCAACTTAATAAAGATCTATTATTATTTTTTTAACCTGTTCTCGGGCAAACCCGGATTTTCATCATCAGCCACGCACTAAGTAAAGTGCCTAATGATATGAGGATGTTATAAATTAATTTAATACGATGCTTGAAATTTCTTGCGATGATGTTGTAGGTACAAAATTAAAAGCACGGTGTAGTTTGGTGTTTGCCTTTTATCGCTGTTATCCTTACACAACGGCCGCGAGCGTTGGAGGTAACAACATTCACCTCTGGATGCTTTTTTAGAGCTGCCAGTACCCTACTGATTCCTAAACGTTCAAGATGTTCAGTGCATCTTGCGTGCACATTTCCTTTAGCCCAAATCGAAATAGGATGAACAGATGCATGTTTCACATTCCCCCATATTGTCTTTAAATTCATGCCTTAGCTCGCTATACTTCTGGATCTTGGTTGTATAGGGTGCCTGCAAATTCCGGTTAAGGGGACAAGCAATGTCGACGAAGCAGACTCATCTACCTTTTTTCTCTCGCATCACGCTGCCGGGTCGATTGGCTCGGATATAATGATCCACCTGGAGAGTAACATCCCAATATGAGATGTAATCTTCGTTTTTTAGAACGGGCATTGGAATGTATCTATAGAAAGGCATCCATTCTGTTAAGAGTCCCAGGTTTAAGGCAAGTTGTTGATGTATAATGTCCGCCACATAATTATGTCTGTACATATATTCTCTTTGAGCCATTACGCGATAACCATCAATGATGTGCTCGATGGATTCGTTGGCATCTCCACATAATCGGAACCGGTCAACCATGTCTTGATGTAACACGTATTTGCGATAATTTCTGGTACTGACAACGCTGTACTGAAATGCAATGACGAATCCTACCGTTTATAGAAACAGGACACCCTTTTTCAGCCAAATATTGTATGTCTCACTATCCACTTCATGTTGATCTAACATTTTGGTGTGCTCGCCGTAGATGGCTTTTTGTCTCCATTTTGTTTCTAATTCCCGGAAGGTTTCTGCCTTGATATTCAAGGCCTCCTCTAAGAATAAATTCCAGGGCGTGTGATCAAGATCCCCTTTACAGATGGTGTTGTAAAGCGCAACATCTCGCCTGCTGTTAAAATAGTCTCGTAACTGTATAGCTTGTGACTTACACAGTTTATTGACATCTACAACGCCCCTATCCCCTCTATGTCGTGGTAGAACTATCATTTCAATCACCGAATTACTGTGGTACATTCGGTGCTTCGTCATTTCTACGCAGATGCTTTTGTTCAACCTTTTAAGGTCCGTGTTCGACCTCTTGATAAGCCCAAAGTAGTACCTGAGGACAGGAATGGCATAGGTGTTGATTGCCCTGATCTTGTTTGCCGAGTTCAGAGAACTCTTCAGAATCAACATCAGTCTTGTAGTGCAGGCAGTCATTAGGCTTTTTTAACTATCGTATGCTGAATACCTTTAGATTCGAGAATACCCAGGTGTTTATATGACTCGCCCTCAGCCATTGCCTCGATGTCATTCTCGAACTCGTTCTCTAAGCTCTGCGATCCCTAATTACCCTTTGATCAAATACACTGTTCTGCATTTATCTAGTCCGAACTCCATGTAGATATCATCGGAAAACCGCTTTGTGACATCGATCACTTGCTGCAGTTTTTGGTCTGAAGTAGCGTGAAGCTTCAGGTCATCTATGTATAGAAGATGAGTCACTTGATAACCATCCTCATTACCATGTATTCTGAACCCATGAAACATGCTATTAAGTGTTTTGCTCAATGAGTTCAACGCTAAACAGAATGATAGTGCACTGAAGGAGTCTCCTTGAAAGATGCCCTTCGTAATGCGTATTAGTCTAGTTATCCTTGGTTGTCCATCATCAGAATACTTGATTCTTGTACCCCAAAACATCATTGCACGACTTAGAAAGTCGATGATGCGTGGGCAAATTTTGTAAATTTGCAAAACTTCAAACAAATAGTTATGTGGTACAGAAGGAAACGCCTGCTTGTAGTCAATGTATTCCATGTGCAAGTTTCTTTGATGTTTACGAGCTTGCGTAATGACAACAGCGTATATGGTCACTAGACCTTTACTGCCTCGCGGGTTTATACAACATCCTTTTTCTTCTTCTGTAAGGATGTCATTCTCGTCGCAGTGATAATATACAATATCTGCAATGATAGCTGTAAAGTATTTACAAATTATTAAAAGACATTCTATCGGTTGAAATTCAGATGGATTTTGAGCGTCTGGCTTTTTAGGCAACATATACGTAGTACCTTTGAGCATAAAGCCTGGTATCACATCTGGCTGTTCCATGATCTTCTGAAAATACTTTGCCACCGCAGGATGCACACTCGTCAGGTACTGGTACCCGAAGTTGTGCACCATGTCCGGACCTTGCGCTTTCCAGTTACTTGCCCTTTTCAAAACCGCTGAAACCTCTGAAGCAGTGATGTTACACAGCTCCATTGCAGGGTTATTGTTTGCTCTTACTTTCTCTAGTTGGAACCACACGGCGTCTCAATTGCTTTTGTTCGTTTTTCTCCAAACAGCCGACCAGTAGTTAGTCATGTCTTTCAATTGAGGGACTTCGGTGTCTTGCTGGTTATTTTGCTTTACACTCAGTTCACGATAGAACCTTCTTTCATCTGCTTGAACACACTCAAAACATACCTCGCACTCATACAAGATTGATCCTTTGATCATGTGTTATTTAACCTTTAATCGGATGTACAGCGTTCAATCACTTTCAAATGATAATCGAGTAGCTTGTAAGGACGTCACGTGATTAAGTTTGACGTCGAAAGTATCGCGCTTAACGCATGTTACATTACAAAGCTCCCTCTACGAGGAACCAATATTTTTTTTATTTTTTGTCCATAATTTCATTTTTCTCATCGCTTTAAAAATGTGAAAAAGTTCAACAAATATAGTGTGGTAGGAAAGTGATAGGAACAGAATTATTTTCCAATATTCAGACATCATTCATAATTAAAATTTTTGGTCAAAAGTTTCAGATGGTCTTTTTTTGTGTTTTTTCATCTCATTATTTTTGCACACTTTTTTAATCATTTTTTATCAATTACAATTTTATTATTGATTAATAAACTATTAGGAACTGTTTTTACCTGCTCAAAATTTTTTTAGGATAGTTTTTAAAACAAACGTCTCCTTTCTTTTAAATTTAAGTTGTAAAATACGACTATTATAATAAACAAAATCTATTAAACTTTTTTCAACTATTTTGGAAAATATGTTGCTTTTTTAAAGAAAAGGAGACGACACAGATTTGTCGTATTCAAAAAAATTGTTTTTAGCCAAAGTTATGAATATTTAGGTTTTGTAAAGGATGCCGCAAGCTATCAAAAGTAGTTGTTGATCTTTGAAGTGTGACCTTATTTGAACTATTAAACAAATTGAATTTTTCCGTCTTGGATCTGATGGAACATTTAGTTTTTTTTTCTGAATCCGGCGGAAAATTCTTAAACAAACCTCAACCTAAGCAAAATAGTAGCGATTTTTCTGAAAATTTTGAAAGAAAATTTATTTAAAAATTCTAGCAGTTTTCCATTCTCAATGCTTACTTCAGCGTTCTAAAAATACGTCGCTTGACACTTTTTTTTAACGCGCTATGCTCCAAATTTTTTCTACAATGGAAACAAAACTGATTAAAATAGTATTTTACCAATATAATAATTTCCATTCTGTCGTAAAAAAAACTTTTATTCAACTTTTTCCCTGAAAGTCTATTTTTCAATTATATTCAAAAACACAATTTGGAGTTATCCTTCATTTGTTTTCAATTCTTTTTTTTTGTATTATTCTTTCACGAAAGTATCTTATCAACCATAAAATCACATAATAAAATCGTATTATTTTGAAAAAAATACAATTTTATCCTGTATTATGTACATTTAAGTAAAAAATTAGTTAAATAAGCGAGATAGAGAAAAGCAACTAATTTAATGTCGCAACTAATTGAAAAATAATTCAGTCATAATTAAACGCTTTTATTCAATTTAAAATTATATTCAAATATTGTTTGAGTGTAAAATTCTATTTTAACCCATTCAATTTGAAATTTTTTGTTTGAAAAAAAGAACATTTTTTTAATATTTATTAATACTTCACACTGCATTTAAGATGAGAAATTATAAATAAAATATTCAAAACTAAGCAGTTTGAACGACACAATTTTAATTTGTAATTAGGTGTTAAATTTTAATGTATAAATAACAATTTAACAATTTTGAAATTGATATTAAGATTGTCGACCAGCTAGGTTATATGTAGGTTGTGGATATAGTGACGGTTTTCGATCTACTAGTTTAATAGTTTTTTAAAACTTTATTTAATCTCCAGCTTTCTCCCGGCGATGCCCGACCTCATCAGGAATATAATACATAATTGTAAGGAACGTCTAACACTAGAAATAAAATGGGATTTGTTGTTACGAAAAAATAGGATGAAAAAAGGTTAATTACAGTTGCGGAGGACATAACATGTATTTCACTTACGTCATATATACGGAATTGCAAATTTTGAAGACAAGAGGGTTGACAATTACAAAAAAGTTGTTCTTAATGAATGTTATTTGAAAAAGGAAAAAGTTTGTTTAATTTTTATTTTTTACTTCACTCCTGGACAGACAGAAGTATTTCATTAAATAATCTTAAACAATTTTGGACAGCATTCCACATTGCTAGGGTGCCTGTCTAGAAGCGAAGCTAAAAACGAAACATAACCCTTTCACGTATAAGTGGATGTAAAAAAAAAACGCGGGAGAATTTTGAATAGTTGACATTTTTAGCGTTCGTTACTTTAAGTAATAAGACTATGGTATAAATCGCATATAAAATTAATGTGTGATCGTTTGTTTACAGCATTATTGTATTTGATTATTTGGAACATTTTTTTAAAAGTACGTTTTTTTAAATATCGCTCTTTACTGTTGATTTTAGATTTTGTGAAGTCAAGATTGTGGTCAAGGGTATCTGAGTGTAGTACTAAAGCGGTGCCTCTAGAGTCGTTCTTACAGTCATTTTTGTGTTCTCTTAAACTATCTTTAAAGCAGTGCTCGGTTTGTCCTATGTATACGTAGCCACACTCGCATGGAATCAGATGAACGATATGAGTTCTAAGGTTCGTATGAATCATGTCTTTAAATTTAGTAAAGCACTCACACGTACTTTTAAAGAAATGTTCCGAATCATCAAACACAACAATGCTGTAAAAAAATGATCAGACACTAATTTTTAAAGCAATGTATACCATAGTTTTATTATTATTATTATTATTATTATTATTATTAGACATGGGCAGGGTCATCTAAGTCCCATAGCACTGAGGTTATCTAATGTAACCTATTGTACTGTAACCTTGAATCTAATCCTCGCTGATAAGGCCGGTTTCCGCCATATAGACATTTTTTCCGTATAGGGGATGTCTACAAAATCATTTAATTCACAGGAATGATTCCCAAAATGCTTCACTCTGAGGTTTGCAAGCACATAACAGTAAATTATTGAATATTTCAGAATTTTGAAAAATGCATTGCATTAAAGAATGTTGAAAAAATGTCTGTGAATTTTGTTAGACTTTTTCCTCAGGTCGTCCTCTTTCTGTGAACAGGTAAAATTGGACGCTTGAAGAAGGAGGCCGAAAAGCCCTGTTTTTTTAGATGTTTTGCCCTCTAACTATTGACAACATTTTTTTTAGGACAAAAGTGATCATATCTTTAAATTCGGAAAATCTTAAGCTTCCAGAAGCTTTTTATCAGACAATTCCGAGATTTTTTTTTGTGCGAGTTGCAATCAAAATAAGCGAGGGGCCTCTACATTTGTCCGCAACTTTAGTAGATTCAAAACCATCACTACATCGACAACCTACACAACTGAACAATTATTCATTTAAACCGACTAACAATGAAAATTATTTACCTTCTATTTTTTAAAGAGAAATCTTTAACCTTTAATATGGATGTATTTTCATTTTTGCTAGAACATAGACAAAAGATCTTACAAACCGCTGTAAATATGTATATCTAATTAAATAAGTAAAGAAATTTTTGTTATCTAATAGCGAATTGGGGGGGGGGGAATACGAAGTACGTATTAGAAGCAAACACCTAAAAAGTTATAATAGGGGGTCACCTCCAGACTCCTCTATTTATAATCTTCCTAGATTTGTAGAAAAACCTATTCAACAGGTCACTTTCAGCTCAAATGAAGGATAATCGGGACGTAAAATTTTTCTGGGATGACCGCGTTCTGTACTCTGGGGCACCCGCTTCAAGCTCAAGCTATTTTGCACTATCTGACGCTAGGAGAAGTCTAGACCGGAGTGATAGGTGGGTCAGAGAAAATCAACAGTTTTTCCCTGACACCTGAGAAGGAATGCCCATCTATCGTTACCGAAGAGGTGAAAAAGTATTAAGAGGCATGAAGAACTATTCAGATGTGGGACCAGATGGTATCAAGAGCTTCTGGTGGAAGAAATTTCCTTTAACCCACAAGCATCTGGCCTGCATTTTCACCTCACACCTAAAGTTGAAAGAGCCTATTCGGGAGTGGTTGGTGGAAGGACGCACAGTGTTCCTCACGATCAAGGGCAACTTCTCTGAAGCTAGAAATTACAGGCCAATAACTTGTATGAATTCACAGTATAAGGTCTTTACAGTCATCCTAAACGAGAGGATTGTTCGGACAATCGCACATACGTGGCGAGAGGTGTACGAACAACGCGGCTCAAAGAAATGCGTAGCAGGATGTCGGGAAAACAAACTAATCGACAGGAGCGTCTGCAAAGACGCAGTATTCCGCCAGCGCTGCCTGTGGATGACCCGGCTTAACTACCGGAAAGCTTTCGATTCAACCTTCCATAGACTTATCATCTGTCTGTTGGCAAGCTTAAAGGTTCATCCATACATAGTGAGGTGCATAGAGAAATTAATGCCGCTTTGGAAAACCAGATTTACTATTTCATCTGGAAAACAACGTGTGACAACTAACAACGTCACCTTCCAGAGAGGCGAAATTCAGGAGGACAACATGAGCCCTCTCCTCTTTTGCCTCACATTATGGCCACTATCTTTCACATTTCGCGATTCCCAAGGGTGGTTCTGCAGCAAACCTGGATATCGAAAGCTTAAAGTCCCTCATGTATTGTACATGGATGAGTACCCTGAGATCGTCGACAGAAGCACTATTCGACACCTTGACGCTGCGCTGGAAACCTATACATAACTGGGCGTGCCACAGTGCCGCATTCACGATGTAACACCTATGAAGGATGCTCTCAGATGCAGACACAAACGTCTTATCCGACAGATTTGGTCCTACGAACTGTCGACGAGGAACAAAGTATCTACAACGAGCATGCTTGCCGTCCCGGTTGTACTCCATTCACTTGGAGTGGTTCCGTGGACAAGACACGAGCTCAGATCCCTCAACATCGAGTCACGAAAGGTTATGTACATTAAACAAAGCTTGCAGCTTAAGTCGTCCATTCGGCGACTTTACATCTCACACCTTCAATGTGGTCGCGGAATACTGAATCTCGAATGTCTTCACAACATGATCATTCTGGGTACAGCACATATAGTCGCAAATGGTCGATACCCTCTTCTTAAAACGGTCAGGAAGCACGAAGATGTGGGCAAAGGAGCGTTTCTGTACAAGGCAGCGGAGAGGCTGCTTAAACACTTGGCATTGAATTCAATAGCAGGGGTGAGCAGAAGGCCCGAATGAAGGAAGCACAGGAGAAAAACTTCCGCGAATAGCTCCTCGACAAGAGGATGCACGGCATCTTCCACAGAAGTTGCCCGAATTAAAGTCGGGCATGGAGGGTTTCATTTTGTCATGTCAAGACGGTGTCATTTCCACTCTAGCATATTGTCGCCACATTTTGAGCCAAGACATATCCGATTATAGCTGCAGACCGTGTCATTCACACCCCGAGCACCTAGGACAAATACAAATCATGCGGGAACCAAGTACAGCCAAAGGCAAAATAGGCCACTAACAGTGCTTTATTACCATCTTTGTCACTTTTTCGGCATTTTAGCCCTAATACCGCTCAGGCAAACGCTCCTAGCTAAATAGCGTCAATTGTCCAAAGTGGGAAATGCCGAATATACTGGAACTTCATATTCTCGACAATTGTTTCTGTCGCGCACTCGAGGCCTGACATAGTTCTCCTTGACTTCGAGAAACGAACCATGTTCTTTATAGAATTTTGGGCACCAGCCGACATGAACATCACAGCCAAGGATAATGAAAAGAAAGAGAGGTATAAAGACCTTATAAGGGAGTTGCTGATCATCGGTACTCTTTAAGGTGCCAAGCTTTCAGCCTGAAAAACATCCCTGCTTGTCAACGAAAGTTTAAGACCCTTGCGGGTAAAATGCAGAAGGCGGTTGACCTTGGGTTGTTCCGTATCATCAGTGTGCACGAGACTTTTGCAGGGCCGTCCTATTAAGTCCATCGCAGACTGTTTCCACCTATCTCACGATCGTGAGACGCGGTTACAGCTAAAACGTCACTGTGATTTCGCGGTGAACGGGTTCATTTTGCTAGAATAGCACCCACTTCCGGTGAAATCCTGCGGGTTTCGTTAGGATAAACTTTGTATATATTTATTTATCGGTTCCTTTCGAATCGAATTGGACGGCCTATGATAAAGTCACTGGACGTCCTCAGGGTGCGGATGGAGGGTCCCTGTACTTGTTTCTGCGGAAAGCGGTCCAGGGATGGTCCCGAAGGAAAAACCCAAACTGAGGCGTAAGAAGCTACCTGCTCGTGGTAACAACAATGATACCACCAAACCTAGTTATAGATGCGGTTTAAAACGATCGAACGCGCAGAGATCCCCGAAAATGGGGGTCGGCAAACAGTGCCGATCTGATTTCTGAATGTTAATAAAAATTTAGTAAGTTCAGTAAATTTACTGTCAACGTTACTGAATTTAGTTTTCAGCGACCTAATTTCGTAAATTTCAATAAATTTATGGTAAATTATCAATTCGAGTTGGTCCAGTCATTATTCACTACTCACAATCACCGACAGTGAGGTTATAATTCCGACAATCCTGGAAAGTAATTTTTAATCGAAATTCGTAAGCTCAACAGCTACAAAAAGTGATATTGCACGAAGTGCGCAAGCGCAGTAGCTTACAATGCTAGAAAAAGTAATTTTATAGTAATTAATTATGATACAAGGACCCTAAGTGCCACATAGGGGCCGTGTGTCATACAATATGTTTATCACAACGCAATCATAAATGCGATTTTATGGTCTATGCTAGGCGCCAGCCAGCCTTCTGAGTTTACGACTTTTCAAGCAATTCAAATATTTAGGGATTCACAATAACAAATAAATATCATGAAGATTAATATTGTAAGTAATTTTTAAAAATGACCGTTGTCTTCTGGGGCCCAGAATAATAACGCCCTGCTACACCTATATATACGGCAATCAGATCACAGTACGTCATTACTTTATAAGTCTAGGACCCCAAATAAAAGGTTTAAATGCCTATAAATACTATTTCAGGGATTGTTTGTAAGCGCTTAAATCGATCTTATGATGGAGGTGTGATAAAAATGCTTTTCCCTATTGTTGCGGAATTGGTCACTTCCCGCACTCTTTACATGCCTCAAAAAGCGAATATTCCGTGCATGCGAAACACAAAAATTATATTTTGAGTTTTCTCATGTTTTAAACTCAAGCATTTATGAAACAGTACTTAGATTATCGAATCGACTTCTCCTAGCGGAGAAAATTCATTATTGGTTCTAAATTTTGGAAACTCGAAAACCGGTTTTGACATTTCACAAAAAGCTTTTATTGGACTATCTTAGGAGAATGTCAAACGTACCCGATTTCCACCTTACTGACATTATTTTTGGGCCACTTTACGTCCACACAAAATGAGATATCGAGTTGAAAATTTAATAAATTAAATAAAAGGCTCTAATAGTTTTTAAATCATGAGTATTAAGTCAAAAAGAAATAGAGGTGAATTATTCAGTAATAAAGATTAAGGAAAGCTATGCTTAATTTCCCGCAAAAGTATATAGAGTATGCATTATGGAAAAGGGATCTTAGCAGAAAAATTAGTTACATCCTTTTTACTCTGTGAGAAATGTTCTTCTTAATTTCATTGTAAGTAAAGCTAAACTTTAATTTAACGCGATACATAAAAGTTTATTAGAATTAATTGGAAATATATATATACGTGATTATTATTTCAACTTGACCCCAATTCACTTTTTTGGATTTTTATCAAAATCGAGATTTTTAACAAACTGCTTCAATCATAAAAAATATATGTTTGATTTTTTTTTAATTTTTCAAATTTAGGACAATAGGAACGTTTCTTACTGCCTTTTATTCAATTTCCTAGATTTTCAACACGATATCTCATTGCGTGTGGACGCAAGTTGTTCCAAAAAAATAATGACAGTAAAGTAGGAATCGGATACGTTTGACATGCCCCTAATAATATGTACCTACCATTGTTGTTGATGAACATTTTTGGAGAGTTTGTTGTCTTATTTTGACAGTTTTCCAATAATTCAAGGATACTTACGAATCCTTCACTGACCAAAAATAAAATGTAAATTTCTCATATACTCGGTCCATTTTTTATGTTATTGGGTTTTAAAATTGTTTTATCCGAATACGAATAATTTTAATTATCTCCGTTAGAAACGATTAACCGCGAAACTAAAAGTCCCGCTTATAAATTGAGAAAAATTTTGAAATTCGCGCCGGTGTGAAACGGATGGATTGAATGGGACAGCTTCCTCGGGGATAAGTACTTTGCTTCAATTGCTATTAAATTTTAGGATAAATGAAATATTTAATGCTGATATTTCAAAGAAAATTAATTTTAGAATTGGGGGCTTAGCTCTTTTGTTACAAATTGTATGGTTTCATTGAAAATTGGACTATTTATTTTGTTTGGGGGGAGGGGGCGTACTTTTTTTGGATTTCTTCTCGTCTTCTGCTATATTTATTTTTTATGGAAGATAATGAATACCAATATATAAAAAAAACTAGATTCTGAGATTGAAAACGAAGAATTTTCATGATTTTATAAGTCGTTCGCGCTTAAAAAAATTGAAACAAAATATTTAACTGTGTAACGAATTGAGAGATGAGCCTTTTCAAAATCAGTTTGTCGTGTTTCGTGTCGACAAGAAGTCGAATCCGTGGTCGAAGCCTTTAGTGACCAAAAATGAAATTTAAATTTCTCATATACTCGGTCCATTTTTTGCGCAATTGGGTTTTTTAAATTATTTTTTCCGAATACGAATAATTTAAATTGTCTCATAAATAAATCAAAAATAAATTGAGGTAAATTTTGAAATTCGATTGTGGCAGGAAAATTATGTGATTCATGGAAATTTCTGAAATTCATTAGAAATTGTGGAATATATAAAGTTGTGAGAATGTGGGAAAACTTATGAAAAATTACGAGAAATTGTGAAATTTTAAAACCTATGAAATTTATAGAAACATATCAAGTTATGGAAAGTTATGGAATTCATGAGAATTTCTAGTTAATTATGGTAAATTATGAAAACTTTTAGAAAGTTATAAAAACATGAGACTTTTCGAAATCTGTAAAATTGATGGGAACATATATGTGACCGTCCGCGAAGAAACGGACCTAATGCGACAAAGCTGAATTTTACAGGACGGGCAATCGTAGCAGAGTCCGCAAGCCAGCATTTGAGTAGTGGGGATGCGTCTACGAAAAGCACCCCCTCTACTTACCACTACATATATATGCTGGCTTTCGTAGGCCTCTCGTTCGGTCTCCGCGTACGATCAGCATGCCTATGTCGATTTTTTCCGAATTAGGTCCCTTTCTTCGCGGACGGTCACTTATATATCGTTATTGCAATGCTTTATAATAAAAAAGGGATCCTTAAATATAGCAGATATGATTTTTATTCGATTGTCAGGCCGCAAATGTGCAAATTAAGAGAGATAACTTAGAAATAAGTGATATTTTGTAAATCCGAAGCTAAATATCTGGTGAATTCCAAGTAGGACCCTCTATACGAAAAAGTGTGAGAAGGCGGAAAAGTATGAACAAAGAATATCTTTGCAGTCAGTACAGAACTAGATAACAAACAAAATCAGCATTTTTCGGAAGGGCGAAAAAACATTCTGTTAAGTCGAAAGCACCCTTGAAAGACAAGACAGAAGTCCACTTCCGAGACGACGTGTTGCTGATTTGAGCACGAAAAAATTTGATTAGAAACAGTTACTCATTTTCGAGGAAATAGATGTGTCAGATGACAATTTCAAAATCACATTGACCACAATACGGAAGTGACTCAGCTACAGATTGCGATAAAAAATGTAATCTTTAGTTTAAATAAGAAATAAAAACTTACTACTGTATTGAGTTTCTTGATAAAGTTAAAAACCTTTTGATCTAAAAAAGTGAACCAATTCCGAATTAATCGTCCAAGAACTTGAAGGTTAAATTTAAGAGGTTTTGAAAATCGATTTTCAGTATAGTTATAGTTTAAACGTGCCGCTTTTGAGGCGAAGACTCCTGCTTTTAAGCATAACCTGTAAAATTGTATATTTACCCTACTTACCGCACTTAATATAAAAATCAAATCAAACATTTATTTGATCAAATTGATGCAAATTGCTATTTTATTGTATTTCAAGCTGTTTTGCCACAAATATTAGCACACGTAATGGTTCAAATAAGCAATTTTAATAGTACATTATGTAACAAGGGGCGAAAAATCTACTTTCGTCCCGTGTTGCATATAGTATTTTTAACACATCTCTATCATAAGTGCGGTCTTAGGTACTGCGAACGATACCTAAAATAGCACTTTTTAGCATAGACCGTAAAATTTTTTACTTGGGGTATTTATTCAGGGTACTTAGGGTATTTGAGTATCGACTTCTTACCCAACGCACATTACCGGACTCTGGACCCTCTCGGGTTATTAGATTAGGATTCTAGGCATTCGTCTCGGCTACGCATCGGCTCCGACTCGTACTGCAACTTTCACACTCGGCCGAAAAAGTGTCACTTAGGGTCCTTGTATCACAAATAACTATTATTTCACTCTCGACCGTGGTCACCTTTTGGCCCTGAAAATATGGGCGAAAGTAGCATATATTTCCCGTAAATCGCATTGGCAAATTTTCCTTTTGCCCCGAAAATTTACTTTTGCCGCTCTAATTTTACTTTCCCCCTCCGCTAATATTACTCTCACCCTGTAAATGCGGTTCACAGGAAATTTATGCTACTTTCACCCCTATTTTCAGGGGCAAAGGTGGCATTTCGGTCGAGTATGGAATAAATTTAATTACGTGACGCGCATGCGCATCCACATTATTGCAAGTAATCGCAAAAATACTACTTGGCGTGAAAAGTGGTTTCTTTTCGTAAGGGATCCCATGGCAAGATTTGAATTTCGAGAATTATTATAAAAGGACAGCAAACTGTCGCAAAATGTATGCTTTGCTACAAAAATTTACAAAATATGAATACTACTGGACTAGAAAGTCACAGGTACCTAATTAATTGTTAATTATTCATATGAAATGTATTTTTTTATAGTGAATAGTTATATGTGAATATGGGTTTTGTTATAATGACGCGACGCTTGTGCCCTTCATGTCTTGATTCAGACGTATAATACGCTAACTCACGTAGAGAACTAGGGACGTATTACACGTAGTAATATACGCGCATAAAACCACGTATAATACCTAGAATATTATACATTCTCAACCCTGCACACGGGGTTTCTTAACCTAAAAATATACAGGAATCGTTCTGCCACCACTGCTAATCAGGGATGGGTACGTATAATACATCACGTATATTGCATCGTTTTCGACATGTATATTACTACGTATATTAGGTCCATAGTTTTCTAACAATGTATTTTACATTTGATCATGTGACTATGTGGGCGGGATTTTTTAATTCGTTATTCTAAAAATACCCAATCGCCTTACAGAAACACCTAATATTGAGCAAATAATTAATGATACGTCATTATTTATCACTTTCCTAAAAAATTATTTAAAAAAATAATATACGTGTTAATTGTACTTCATAATCCGCAACGCTTTCGAGCATTTGGAACATGAGTATAAGTACGACAACATGGTGTCCTAACCTATAAGTAATCTTTCGCGAGCTTGTTAACTATTGTTATATATTTTTCGAATTGCTGTATCGAATGTGATATCCTTCGCACACATTCCTGTAGAAATAGTGATTATAAATAGAAGTGAGTAAATCATCAGTGACATCAATCATATCAATATAATAATAATATCAGTTAGAATTTATAGGTTAAGAATTCAAAGTATTTTTTTAATTCTAAATATCATTTGTATGAATAAATATTACATTTTTATGTATAAATATAATACCTCCGACACGAGTCACTTTTACTTTTATATGCTTCAAATTTATATCTTCCCATGGAATATTGGCTATCCTTGATTTATTTTTCTTTAGCATCATTTTAGAAAAAAAATGTAATGATAAGGAAGAGTGCTACAGATTTCAGGTCTTAAGGGCATGTGATACTTGGTCGTGTGGTAAATCGGGTTCAGTTCCCCCGGGTTTTTGTCGACAAAAATTAAAAATTTTAAAAACTGTATTTGGAAATGCTATAAAATAGAACAACAGACGTCCCTGAACTCGTTTTTGAGGGATAACAGCAAAAAAAATTTATTCTGCTAAATAAAAATGTTCTCTATGTGCGCTATTTGGAGGTTAGGATTATTTTTTGAGGTATCTGCGATTCCGATAATGTCAGTCTCTGTTGTACATAAATTTAGTATACGTAAGTATACTAAAATTACAAAGTGTAATGAATTTAGTAAACATATAGGAAATTTAATATGCCGATGTATACTAAAATTGCAAACATTTCTAACAGTGTATGCAATTCGAAGGTGTATAAATTATTTCGATATTTTATTTATATTGTGCATTGTGTATTAGGCCAGAATGATAGTGCTGAAAGAAAAAAAAATTAATTTTCAAATGTCTTATGTTTTTGTTTTGTTTTAATTTGTATAAAATCTAGAATTTTTCAATTAACGAAATTTTACCTATAGGCTAAAAAATTGTGCAGAATTTTTTGTAGGTAGAGTTGAAGGGTGTCACGGCATAACCATGTAAGTGCCAATTTTGTTCAAGAAACGTTCGATTGGCTTGAAAATTCTCCGAAATTCCACCCCAACCTTGTGGTGAAAAAATTTGAGTTTTAAATTGTTTAACTAAGTTTTATTTGGAAAAGTTGTTCAAATATGTGATATACAAAAAACCTAATAGCGTTCTTCAATTCTCTGGAACCATGCATAAAATATATGTATCCACACAATTTGTTATATATTCAAAAAATGCAAGACCCAAGAACGCTTGTCGCACGTGACGCACGCGCACTTGTTTCTAGAATGATTAAATTACGCAATAATGTGAATACCAGCACATATATAAAATTTAAATTACTGGTCACTGGCTTACCATCTTTATTATTCAAAATATTTTCAATAACCTTTTCAATAGCATCCTTCTTAAAATTATTGTTTTTATATACTCCTTTATATAGGTACAAAAAAGCTGTAATTTAGGCATTACTTTTGAAGAAAAAACAGTTAAATTCAATAAAAAGGGATAAAGGTATTTAATCTTTATTTTACGTGCCTAAAAAGTTAGAAAAAGGGGTCATGAAAATTCTATCGTTTCTTGAACGTCCGACCACACGGGACCGTTTGGGTGTTAACGACTTTTGCACAACGCAGTCTATTCAGCCATAACGATTCTCATAAAGCTTGTCTATAGAACGTTATTGCAATTCCTTATCAAAGTAGTTCGCCCAACACACACGCACTCATAAACGCATGTCTACTTACCGTACACAAAACTCGGCTAATAATTTTGATATCTTCATATAACATTTCCCTCTATTTACCTTTTCGTTCCATTAACCATGTTTTCCTTTATAGTAAATATTTCAAAGAAGACATTTATTTATAGCAGGTTTTCATTTTAAGTGAAAAAATCCATTTTTCTAATTAATGTGATGTCTTGAAATTCTTTATTATGACCTAAAATTGAAATAAAATTGTGGAAAATAAATACAATAAAGCACGATGTGCAGGGTGGCCACTGCACCGGGAAACCCAGGAAATGACAGGGAATTTTTCGAGACCGAGAAAAATCGGGAAACCACAGTGAATTTATTTTTCAACCAGGAATTTTACAACTTTTTAGAAGAAAAATCTAGCCAATCATTTGAAATATTACATGGTATAATTCGATCTAAAGAAGCTCTATTTAAACTTTTATTTCAATTTTAGATACATTTACAATTTGAAGAATTTTAAAATGCAGTTTTGAAGACTTAAACAATTAGAAATTAAAAGCGTTTGATTATGAAAATTTTGGGAAAAAATGGTTCAAGTTCACCAACAGTAAGTATAAATCAATTAACGATATTTTAAACTGAAATATAGTTCGAGTGATAAAAATTGAACAATAATTGATTTTACAAGAGGAATCTGAATCAGTTCAATGTTAAACAATTTACAGATTTTAACGTTGAAAATTAAATTGTGTCAATTCGAAAGCCTTAGCAGTTAAACAAAGTTAAACGCCTGATTCAAAATTTATAAAATATTTTTAATTTTCAAATAATTTAAAATTAATAGATTCATAATTAAACGTCCTTATTACATTTCAATTCCTATTTGAATATTGTTTCAGTGTAAAATATTCCATTTTTGTCCACTCGATTGGGAATTTTTAAATATTTGTCTGTTCATTAAAAAAGAGCAATTAATAATCAAATATTTCAGAGTGCTAAATTTAAACTTTGATCATTTTTATTTTAATTGCTTCACTTTTAAAATTATAAATTTTAAAGGGAAAGTGTTGAATTTTTATCTATAATTAACAACTGGACGATTATTAATTTGAGACGACTTAAAATTAAAATAATTCAATCGAAAGGATTTCTGCATAGTAAAAGGTTTGAATTTCACAGTTCTCATTTTAAAAGAAGGGGAAGAAATTTTGTATTTAATTTTTTATAAATTGGAAGAGTAACTTTATGTTTTTTGCATTTTTATTAAGTTGAAGGCTGTCAAATTTGGATACTTTTTTATTTTTAACATATGTTTTTATTCAGTTAAAGGGAAGAATTTTTTGTTTCCAAGTTTTTTCTGAATAGTAAGAGGGTAATTTTTTGTTTTCTACATTTTTATTCAGTCATAAGGGAGAAAATTTTGATTTTAAATATTTTTTGGATTGGAAGAGGGGAATTTTGTTATTTTTAAGATTTCTATAGAGTTGGAAGGCACGAAATTTCGGCTATTTATTTTTTTCTGAATTGGAAAAGCCATATTTTGTTTTCAGCACATTTATTGAGTTAAAAGGGGGCAATTTTGATTTCCAAAACTTTTTCTGAGTTTCGAATGAATAATTTTTTTTTACATTTTCATCCAGTTCGAAGGGAGGAAATTTTGATTTTCAATATTTTCTGAATTAGAGGAGGGAAGTTTTGTTATTTTATATATTTGTATAGGGTTGGAAGGGACGAAATTCTGGTTATTAATTTTTTCCTGAATTAGAAGAGGCCATTTTTCTTTTTATGATTTTTATCGAGCTGAAGGGCAAAACTATCAATTTTCATTTTTTTTTTAATTGCAAAACGGTAGTTCTTTCTTTTTAAGATTTTTTACGATTTGGACGAAAAGAGGTTTTGGTTTTCAAGTTTTCCTAAACTGCAGACGCACTTCTTTTGTATTGAAAATTTTTATTGAGCTGGAAGGGACCATTTTTTAAAGCATTTTTGCTGAGTTGAGAAGGGGAGCTTGTAATTTTGAAACATTTTTTCTGAATTTTAAGAGGGTAATGTTTCGTTTTGAACATTTTTATTGAATGGAAGGGAGGATATTTCGGTTTCCAAGTTTTTTTAAATTATAAGAGGGAAATTTTGATATTTTAAAGATTTTTATTGGGTCGAAAGGGACGATTTTTTACGTTTTTTTATATTTTTTTTTTCGTTCGGAAGAGACCCTGTTTTCATTTTAGCATTTTTATTGAGTTGAAAGGTGGAACTTTAATTTTACAACTTTGTTCTAAATTGTAATTTATTGATTTGGAAGGTAGGAAGGAAATTTTGTTTGAAATTCGAAAGAGTTCCACTTTGAGGGCTTTAATTTGCAGTTCAGTAAAGTGAAAAAAATTTCAGTTTCCTGTGTACGATTTTTTAAATTTTAATGTCTGTGAAAATATAAGAGAAAATCATATTAATTATGAACGCATCGTAATTTATAAGAATTAATCTTTATTTAACAAATTTTGCAAATTCAGCCTAATTCATCTAATATGGTATATATTTATTTTATACTGATCAGATTTATAGCTGTTCGAATTAGATATTTAATTATGAACCTGTTTGACTAGAAGGTTAATAGTTTTGGAAAATAATGTCTTCATAAATGAAGTGTGGCAAATTATATATTGGAATTCAGTTGAAAATTTATAGTCTGCAAGTTTGGTTCCCCCGGGTTTTTAAGGGAATCACATTTTCGCTTGCGATCCGATTTGTGTTTAATCAAGTTCTGGCAAGCGGCGTTGCGGAAAATTAAGCGACCTCGCGTACCAAACGAGTAAAGTGACAACGAAGTTTTGTGCATGAATTACATTTTTCATGAGGTTAAAGGTTTTCTTAAAAAGTAACGGTTATTCCCTCATTTCTTTTATACTTTTTTGAAAATATAATAAAAGGACCAATACGTTTTCAATTTAAAACAATGAACAAAAATATTTATTAGTATAACATTACTTTTAAGAATAAAAATTGAGAATCAATATTTTATTAGAAAAAGTAGAATTATAATTTCTATGAACTATTAATTTATTGGTTTATATTCAAAGTGATAGATATCAAGAATTTTAATAATGTTAAATTAGGTTACAATAAGATTTTAAATTTTGGTTACAGGTCTGGCGTAAATTGACTCTTACTACTGGAAAAAGTTCTCTCCTCGTTTCCTTTTTATTTAAAATATTCGAAGAGAAATTGTTATTAATTTCTCTGATAAATGTTGAACAATATTGCAGATAGTCGAAACTAGAAACTTTATGAAATCAATAATTTCAAGTACATTTCTTCACCTTCAAACAAGTATAGATATTTCCTAATAGTAAGCTGATTTTTGAAATTATTCTAATTTCTTAAAATTCACAATTTGTGTTATCGACTACGAATAATTGAATAATTCTATCTCTATTTAATTTGCGTCGATATTCTTTAGCAATCGATTCGTTTCCACACTTTATTACTTCCCTTTTCTTGACAGTCGGGTATAAGCTGTTGTATAAAATGTCATCCATCACCATTCGTCAGTATAAAGCTCACGTCTGAGAGGTTCTTATGATACTACTTTCAGTTAAGGGCTTCGATGAGAGGCCTTATAAAATTTAGAGAAGATTAGTAACACTTGAGTTAAGAAAAAAGCTACTAAAAAAGGTCGTTAAAGAAACACGCATTCAACTTGCTACGTCTTTGGAATTTATTACAGACTTCTGAATTCTAATATTTTCGGACATAAAGTTTGTCACCAATTTTTCCTACCATATCAAAATTTAAGAAAGTTCGGAAAAATATTATAAGGAGTCGTTCAAAAACTACGCCACGATATTTTGAAGACCTTTTCCACCACTCCCATTCTTCTTCACAGATCATCATCACTTGAACATAATATTTTAACAGACTTCATAGACCAAAATGCTCTCAAAACAGAGAAATTATGGTGATTGTTCACGACAATTGGGGCAAAATAGGGGAGTGAATTCTTTGGAATAAAAATAATTTATAGATACATACCATATTGAATTCAATATGAGACCCTCAAGATTTAAAATCGAAATATGTTGCATTTTCAACAAAATAGTTGACTTTTCAACAAAAAAAGATATTTCGAGTTTTTCAGCTAACAAGTCAAATGTTTTAGAAAATAGTTGATTTTTATACCCAAAAAGATGAATATTCAACGAAATAGTTGAATTTGAAGAACACAAAAAACTTATTTTTATACCAAAAAGTTGCATTTACAAGCAGATAGATGAATTTTCGAATGCAACAAACAGTTGTATTTTTAACCAAATCGTCGAATCTTCAAGCCAAGAAGATGACATTTTTAGAAGACAGTTACATTTTTAATCAAGAAATATACATTTTCAACCAAGATCTTTTCTACCAAAACAGATGAATTTTCAATCCAAGAAAGATGAATTCTGGAACAAAAATTAGTTTTTAACCAAGTGGTTCGATTATCAACAAAAATTTTGAAGTTTCAACACAATATTTGCATTTTTAATCACTTAGTTGAATTTTCGGCCTGCAAACATTAATTTTCTACCAAATATTTGGATAAAAAAAATTATCGGCCAAACAGTAACATTTACAGCAAAATAGCTAGACTTTCAACAAAAAGGGACGAATAAAAAAAAAGTTGAATTTTTAACGAAATAGTTGAATTTCCAACCTAAAAAGATGAATTTTCAACCAAAAAGTAGTATTTTTAAGCCAAAAGGATGATTTTTTAGAAGACAGTTGAATTTTTCATCCAAAAGGATAAATTTTTTATCCAAAATGACGACTGTTAAATAAATCAGTTAAATTTCCAATAAAATTATTAACTTTTAAAAAAATAGTTGGCCTTTCAAGAAAAGAATTGAATTTTCAAGAATGTTGTGGCATTTTTAACATAATAAAATAATGTTCAATAAAATAGTTGAATTTGCAACTGAAAAGATGAATCTTCAACAAAAAAATGAATTTTTAACGAAGTGGTTCAACTGTTAACCACCTAACCAAGTAGTTGAAATTTAAATAAAAAAAGATTTATTCTTACCGAATAATATAATTGTTTATATTTCAACCAAAAAAGATTTTAATTTAGAATAAAAAACAGTCGAATTTGTCTAAAAAAAGATAAAGTCTCAACGAAAAATGCCATAGTTGGTATTTCCACTAAAGGAATTTCAAATAAAATCAGATAAATTCAACCTATAAGACCAATTTTTAACAAAATAGTTGAATCCTCAACCAAAACAGATCAATTTTCAACCAGACATTTGCATCTTTAACCAAAAAGAATCAAATTCCCATTCAAAGAGACGAATTTTCAAACCAGAAATACGATTTTTTTACAAAAGAGTTGAATTTTCAACCAAGAAGATAATTTTCTACCAAAAAAAAAAAAAGAATTTGTAACAAAATACATACATTTTAAACAAAATTGTTAAATTCTATACTTAAAACGATCAATGTTTCACCAATAATGGAATAGTTAAATTTGCAATTAATAAAATCAAGTTCCAATAAAGGAAAGAAATTTCCAACATAATTGTTACATTTTCAAACGAAGAATGAATTTCTAACAAAGTATTTTAATTTTTAATCAAGCAGTCACATTTGGAATCAAGAAAGTTAATTTGCTATCACAATAGACAAATTTACAATAAAATAAATGAAATTTTACCTAATTATTGAATTTACAACTAAAAAAGATCAATTTTCAACCAACAATGGAACTATTAAATTTTCAGTTGGAAAAGATTAATTTTTAACAAAAAAAGAACGAATTTTCAACAAAAAAATGAAAAAATAAAAAGTTGAAATTTTAACCAAAAACTATCAATTTTCAATTAAAAATAGAATAGTTACATTTCCAGTTGCAAAAATTGACTTCCACTAAAAAAAAAAGAATTGTTCAACCAAAAGTTGAATCTTCAAATAGTAGACTTTTTCACTAAAAGAGATGACATGACATCTGAATCAGAAATATAATACAAGTAGATTTTTAAATTAAACAGAATTAACTTGAAACGAAAAAAGTTGGATTTTCTTATTGAGTTCTATTAATTTAGTTTGCATTCGACGAAAAACGAAAAAAAGGAGAAGTTTCTTGAAAATAGGGGAAAAAGTGGAATTCCTTAAAAAAGGGGGAAAATAGAAATAGGAAAAAGAGTGTGAACTCTGTTTTTATACGCTTCACTTTTAAAATAAAATTCCTAATTTAAATTTTTTCGAGAATTTCAAAAAAATGTTATTCACGTTTATATTTTCGTTGTGTGATGTCACATTCTACGTCCAGTCCCCTTTACTTCACACATTCTAAAAAAAATCTGTACCCCCCCCCCCTCTATGGTAGTATAACGTAGTTATTGAACGGCCCCTAACTGTTTAAACTATATTCTAAAAATAATTATGATACTTCAACTTCAAATCGGGACACCTTTGATCGCAAAATTTCACATAACACTGTAACTTAAACTGGCATTATTGATTATAAAACACTTAAATATACCTGGACGATAATAAAAATGGTAAGATTGGTGATTTTTTTCAACTTGATGATTTTCTCAATAAATATTGCTCCTCAAATAATATTTTTAACCACATTTGATCAAGATTTTTCAAATACGAAGTCGATAATCCCACACGATCACATGGAGAAATACTGGTATTTACTTGTGATGGAATATAAATTAAACTTTCCTTCATTTCAATATTGATTTTACAATTTTGTTGACTTCCTTCTTTAAAAAATGTTGACTTTGACTTTTTTTATGGAGATTTTGGTTTACGTTGTCCACTTTATTTTTCTTAGTTAATTTATAATTTTCAACTTTGGTTTGAGAAACATCAAAAGATTGCCCTTCTTCTAAATCCTTTTCAGTCAAGAAATCTTCGATTAAAGTGTTTTCAAACAAATAATAATTTCTCTTGATTTTATCAATTATGAATCTTGATTGAACTTCAGATAAATATAATGTTGCCATAATTATAAAATTTTTTATAGAGTTTCTTCATTTTCCTTGACAATCGAAAGACTAGGTTTGAAACACTTCGCTGACTTTTCAATTACCATTAAAGTGCAGCTAAGTCGTATTATCAATTACTCTGATCGATAGCTTCTATTTTATGCTCTCATTAAATTCGGAACTAGTGATTGTAAGAGATTAAACTTTTATTGCTCCTGCGTTTCATGATACAATTAAAATGCACGTTGACAATAATGGTGAATTATATTTTATTAAGATTTAATATAAAAATATTACATTTTTTGAAACATTCTACTTTTAGGGGAATGCATTTGATGAAGATAATAATTTAAAATATGAGATAAATGCAGAATTGCAATCTGTAGCATTAAAAGTACATTGAAGATCAATAACAGACCCATTCAAATTTGCACAAGAATGGGCAAAAAAGTTGATTAATTAAACGAATGTGTCATGGGAAAGAATATTTTAATGGTACAACCTTTTAAATAAATAAAAATCTAGTTAATGTTTTCTGATAAAGCGTTCTTGCCTTTGACAGAATCCGATAAAACAGAGAGGAGGTTGATGTTTGATTCTAGAAACAAAAACCGATATTCAATTTACCAAATTCCATTAACGGGCTTCCGTCGATAAGCGTCGAAGAAAAAACTTTGCTAAAAAGTAAATCAATATATCTCTTCTGGTGTGAACCATTGAAACTGATAAATCTTATACGACTAGTCTGCAAGGCATTCTCGATAATAACTTTTAGTTCTCTATCGATAATTAGCAATCTTTTCGATTATTCGCTATTTGATATATTTTTAAAGCACGATTGAATATTTTTTCATTCAAAAATGTGCATCAAACTTGAAGCCTTTTAAAAATTTGTTATAAATACTTATTGGCAGGGCTTGATTCCATTTGCAGTGGAATTTTACATACATCATCATTCGTCCTTTTTAAATCAAGATCCAAAAATAAATAACCCTGACAAAATGTGTTTTGGTATAATTATTATACATTCGTGATTTACAACAATGATTTTGAATACTTGTTTTATTTTTTTATAAATCAGAAACAGTTAAATTCTTCCAAAAAGAAATAATTTTCAATACAAATGTTAAATCCTCGATAAAAACAGATTAATTTTCAAAGAAGAGGAATGATTTGAATGTACAGACAGCGCCGTGCATGAGACTATTCCCTATGCTTGTACACAGCGCATAGTCTCATACACGGCGCTGTCAGCAGATAGAATCATATTGAATGGAGGCGTCGATTTACATTTACAAGAAAAATTTACAAAAAAAAATTTACACGAAAAATGTAATTATTGATATTTCAACTAAAAAATGTTTTATTTTAAATCAAAAGTAACTGAATTTATCCGAAAAAGACAAAATTTTAACAACATTGTTGAATCCTCCACCGAAACAGAAAAATTTTCAACCAAACAGTTACATTTTTAACCAAAAAAGGTTAGATTTCTTTCAAATGATATTAATTTTTAAATATATTTTAAGCTGACTCCATTATTCCTAAACTTTTGAATAATATATTCAAAAATTTTAAAAATTGTATAACAAACTTCCAGATTTTCTTTGACATTTTCAGAAACCTTTTGAAGTTTTTTGAAAAATCTTTTCAAATTTTTCAGCAATTATAAAAAATAGTTTGTTTTCTTGAAACATTTGAAAATTCTTATTAAGATTAATATTTTCATTCCAGATCTTCAAACATTTACACTTTGTTTACGAATTTTTCAAATTCTGTTAAGTTTTATATTATTATTTTTTTTTGTTTAATTTCTAAATATCTTTTAGAATGAATTAATTTTTTTCTAAAAATTTTCAATTGTGCAATATTAAAGCATTTTTTTAAGAATCTTCTACATTTTTGTACGAAATTTTAGAAAATCCTTTAAATTTTTTTTCAATTTTCTCTTAAAAAAACATTTTTTTAAATAAAAAATCATTTGAAAATTGTTTGGGAAGCTTATTAAAAATTTTATATTTTCTTGAAACCTTTCCCAATTCTTAAAAAGCTTCTTTTATCGAAATCTTTAAAAATCTACAATTCATTTAAAATTTTTGGAAAACTTTCCAAGTTTTGAATTATTTTAAAATCTTTTCTAATCGAATTTCCCCTAAAATTTTGTAATCTTGCAAAAATGAAAATTTTTTGATTAAAACCTTTTACATTCTTTTTTGATATTTTTACTCTGAATTCATTTTAAAAAATAAAAAATCATTTTTCTAATTTCATGAGATCTTTTAAAATTCTTAAAAAGTTTCTTTTTTCAAACTCTCAAAGAATGTATATTTTGATAAACACTTTTTCAAGATTTAAATTATTTTTTAATCTTTTCAAAACTTCTAAAAGTTGTAAATTACTTTTTGAATAATTGAGGCACTGAGAATGACAACTAGGTAAAGCCCCCTTTTTTCGAAAATCGTATTTTTTTCCAGTTTCAAGAACTTTAGGTTAAGATCTATCGAAAAATGTTCGAATACTGTAAAAAAAAATTCGTTTTGCCAAAAAACGTGGTTAAAGTTGAGGTGGTTGTAGATAAATGAGTATGAGAACTGGGTAAAGCTGATTTCGCCCCCCCCCCCTACTACTCTGAACATTTTTTTTACTGTTTGAATATATTGAAAGTATAGCTTGCAAGGACTATTAGCTTCCATAATTTTCTCAGAATTTTCTATTTTTAATCTTATCACAGGAAACGTTTATTGTTTCTCCTGTAAAATTTTATTTTTGGGTCTTACCTAGTTGTCATTCTCAGAGCCTCAATTCAATTTTTCCTGAACCTATTTTAAATTATGAAAAATTAAAGAAATTGTCTTAAAATATTACAGATTCCTTTTCGAGATGTTTTGAAATCTTTAAAACTTAAATTTGATATTTTAGAGTAAAACCTAAATCATCTAAAATTTTCCCGGAAATCTAATTGGCGGTACCAGTAATTTTTATGTTACCGGTACCAAAAATGTATTTGTATACACTTTGTAAATTAAGATATCTTATGTTTTTGTACATCATTTTATTTTCTCTCGTCTCTTGAAAACTGAAAAAGTTGACAAATTATAGTGTGGTAGAAAATTCGGAGAACATAATTATTTCCCAAGATTAAAAATACCTTTATAATTTTTTTTTTTTTTCTTCTACAAATTGATAATTATAAAAATTTAGAAATAAGTTTGATTATAAAATAAAATTACTTATTCGGAAATTTTAATTTACAAAATTGATAGTGCAGAAAATTCGTAATTTTTATTAAAAGGGGATACCACATTACAGTATAGATAATGAACTCACAATAGATAATCGTTAATTAAAAGCATAAAAATACCTAAAATAATTATTTTCATTCAAATTTATCAACACGTATAGATTTCTAACTATTAATTAAATTAAATGAATTGTTTCACGTACATTAGTAGTTTAAATGATTGATTATCTACTGTAAGATCATTATCTATTGTAGTGTGATTTTCCCTAGATGAAATTTGAAATGAGATGAAATAGATAAATAAATGAATTTTAAACTGAAAATAACCACTATAAGTCATATCCACGAAGTGGCGCAACTAATCAGGTTTTTGGCAACAATGTGTGCGAGATATCGTTATACCATTTGTTTTAGATAGTATTTGTGAGGATATTAATTATTTATCTTTGGGTAAAGTATAATAAAAAATCCAAGTATCAGGTGTTTTTTATGTAATTTGAAAATGTTGTTTATGCATTTCAGAATGGAGTAGAATACCTATACATGATTGGACTCAAGTCGAAGTTCATGCTTCTGTGAGCAGAACACCTTACCTCAGCAACATGCTGATTAGTGAGAAGCTCATTCAAGAGCATTGAGCTGGGCTATTGGAAATTCGATTAATCGGCATAGATAGGTTTAACAGAACCACAAACCTCGTTTGACGTTCTGAACTTTCAGCAGTTAATTAAACATGTTTCCGGACCCGAAAATCCAGATTTTATCAGAGATTCTAATCATCTGAAAATAATTATCTCTTCGATTAAAAGTATGAATTCATACCAAGAAGTTCATTCACCATACGGAGTATCTATACCAAAATAAGCTGATATGTTAATAATTTATTTTCGAAATTTGTCTTCCCATCCAAAAAATTAGTTTAAAAAAAACTGTACACCTTTACAAGTCGAAAATTAAATTTTTTCAATTCTTCAAACGTTCTTCTGGGTATTATTTGGATGATATTTTGATTGGAAATGATTCTCTCTGGAAATAACGTTCAAAAAGTTTTAGTATGTTAACGAAATTATTGAAAAACGAATTTTTTTGTGATTCTTAAATCGACTAAAGATGTTAACCACGTTAAGGGAGTTTCCTAATTTTTATTTTACCGATATTCGCTTGACTAAACAAAAATATATCCTAATTTTCATTTTTTCGAATTACCATTTGGCCTAATTTTTATGTTCTCGAATTAACATTTGTCATAATTTTTATAAAGTTTTATACTTTGTATATTCTGGTTATATGCAATAAATATGGATTCTATTTTAAATTCTCTTCTATTTTATATTAGCTATGAGGTTAAGAATTCCTCTTTTCTCGATATTGAAGCTATAAGCAGTAAATAATATTGAACGCAATTTTTAGGTTCTATGGGTTTCCTTATTTTCCAGTTTCTTCTCAAGGATGACGAATTTTATTCAAAGTTATGGCTACAAAAGACATAAATCTAATGGTCTAGCAATTAAAACAAAATATTATGTCTTTTCAACTTATTTGTAGGATAATAGGTTATTTTTATCTTTTACTTAAATTTTCGTTTTTTTTCAAAAAAAATAAAATATTCTATGTATATTATGGAAAAAAAATTTGGGAACATTTAGTTAACAACATAGAAGAAACAAAGTTTTGCATTCTAAACTCATTTGAACGATGAAACAATGCAATATAGGAAAATTGAGTCAATACTAATTGTAATGGTTTTGAAAGAGAAACATACTTCCTTTAAAAAAAAAGTTTAGGTTCCATTAACTTATTTGACGATATTTAAAAAAAAAATTTTTTTCCGTTAAAAAAAGACTGTAATGTATCTTCTTTTTGTAATTAATAAGATCTTCCTTTTTTGCCCGACATATTCTATATATAGGTTAATGCCACGAAGTACTACAAGGAGACCGCACGCCTGTGGCGGAGATGGTGGGAAGCAGCCCACAACCGCGATCGCCTGTCCGCGGATTTTTATTTCTTCCCAGATGAGAGCGCCTCAAGTGGCAAATTAAGGAATTAAGATTCCTACAGTAGCAGACGAAAATTTAGTTACAAATATTCTCTGAAGAAGCGCTCTCATCTGGGAAGAAATCTCGCAATGGAGAAAATCGGAGAACAGGCGATCGCGAAATAGCGCCAGGTGAAATGCATGGCGTGCGGTCTCCTTGTAGTACTTCGTGGTTAATGCTATATATTCTACAAAGGAAATATTAAATGATAATAAATAATATAAATAAAGCTATAAAGCCTATTGTGTCACATCCGCGTTTATTCTCAAGGCAGTACGCAACTTTTGACTCGAATAAGCCAGAAAAATGTAGTTTTTTGCAAATTTGTCAACCAACTCGACATGGGTCTGGTACATCTGGTATCTTTACGACTTAACATAATTGTTTAAACATTTTCTCTTTTTTTTTGCAAATTTTTCAACTATTTTTATTAGCTTCTTTTTATTTGATAACTTTCGTCACATATCCTTATTTTTTTAAATTAATTTCATTTGTGTAAACAATTTTTTTGACAAAACAGACCAAATTCTCATTTTTTCTAAATGACATAAACTAATTAGTTGATCAGTCGTATTTATTTTCAGTTTAAATTAAATAGTTTAAGTTAATCATAGAAGGTGTACATTTTGCATTTTTTATCGAAAAAAGTTGTTTAAAGGCATGAAAAAATGTTTTAAAAATGATGAGTAAGTCATGAAAAGTGTCGGCATAAAGTAGCTAATGAAATTTGTTGAAAAGTTTGCTAAAAACTGCATTTTTGTGCATTTAAACCAATTATTTCATGTTACTCAGAGAAGGTGTACATTTTTTATATGTCGAGTTTGTTGACAAATTAAAAAAAAAACATATTTTCTGCCTTATTCCACTCAAAAGTTACATTTCAACAATTAAGAATTGTTTAAACAATTACAAGAAATTAAATCGAGCTTTCTGATTTTTTATACTGCCTAATTGGTTTATCTCCTTGCGAGGGTACCGATAATTTGCGATAAAATGTGATGAAGGTATTTTTTAAACGTATAAAACTTGTTTACATAATTAATAATTATTTAAAAAAAAATTTATTTTGGCCACTAAAAATAATCTGTTAAAAAAAACTAAACAAAAATAATATTTGAAACCAATATACCGCAAAATACTTGATCCTCGTTTAGTGGGTGGTTTTTGGAGCATGCTAGAAGGAGTTGGGGGGGGGGGATTGGAAAAAAATAAATGCATATTTCACATTCGGAGAATTGATTTTAAGAGAATGTTGTAATTTGCACTCGTTTTATTGAAAATTACTCCTTTCAGTCTCATATTCGTAGATATGGAAGTTTTCCCCATGTTATTCTTATGGGGAAATAGAGGGGCCTGGCGGCATCATTTAATATTGACCGCTCGAAAAAAATACGTATTCACTTTTTTGGGAAACTACCAAAATGAGATTTTCTTTCATTTGAACATTTCGTTTTTTTAATTACCCTATTGGACATATTTAAATTCATTAAAATTATATCAGCTGGAACTCGAATGAAGTTGAGTGGTAGGTTGAATAAATTTGTCTTTAGTTGAACTAATTTTTTATTAATCTAAAATTCAGTTTGAAGTTGAGTCAATTTGCGAAAAAGTTAGTGAATTGTAGAAATTCAATGTTATTAATTTCAGTAAGGGGCCGTTCAAAAAATACGTAACGCCTTAAGGAGGGAGGGGGATCATGTCGAACGTTGCACTAATGTTAAACTTACACATTTACTATAGAAAAAGCGTTCATGCTTTTATGTTAAAGGTTAAATGTTAAAGATAGGAGGGGGGGGGTAACCATGTCAGGAAAAAGTTTTACGTATTATTTTAACGGCCCCTTACTTCAACTAAAGTTAAAATGAATTCGATTCTATGTGATACTAAGTGAATTCTCTCTTGTCAAAAAATATTAACAGTTTTATTTGTTATGTTATATGATTTCTTCGACCTTGATTCTAAATTCAAGGACAGTTCTCAATTTAGGCCGTTTGTTCACTTTATTATTCTTATTATTTAAATTTAAATTATTTTTATATAATTATTAATAATTAGTTCATTTGAAACAAAGCGTTTGTGTTCAAATGTATAATAAGTGTGCAAATCAGTAGGAAAATGTCCAAGATCCGATTCATTAGCACGAACGGTATTTCATTACCTCTTGTTATGCAAGACTGACTAATTATTTCTTCTGGAATGGAATATTTAGGCTATTACTATGAGAATTAAAATTTGCGAGTGAAAGAAATTGCTCTGTGAGCAGAAGGATATAATAATAATGATTCAAATCATTTTCAATAGGATGTATTATTATCAAAATTAAAAAATGTTGCACGAATAAAATAAATATTCCCTTTCCTGTCAAATAAAGTTTATTGTCTGTGAAATAAATTAAAATATTTATTTCAGATGATTTTATTAACTATTAGGTAATATTTTTATTTACAATACCAGGAAAAGCTAAATGGTGTTAAGTCCATCGACATGTTCATTAGATTATTACACGTACATGTAGCGCCATCTACTTTTTCACAAATTAGTTAATTAACTGATGCATCCAACCACAAGGAAATAAGTTACTTAATCGGTTGTAAATTGTTCTATTAGAAAGGTTTTTTTTTTCTATTTTTTCTGTAATATCAAGTTTATTGGAATTAGCACCGTTTAGCATTCCTCACTTGAATTGTTGTTTAGGTCTTACCCATTAGGGCGGTTAAAAAAAGTAAAGTTAGAATTTTGTTTCGGAGAATAGCTCATTTTGTCAGGTTCCAATATTAAGGACATTTATTTTTTCTTCCTTCGATCAGACAATATTCAAGGTTGTTGCCCACCCCTTCTACTTTCCCATAAGAAAAACATGGGAAACACCCATTTATACACACATGAGACTGGTAGGCGTAATTTTCGAAATAAAACAAGCGTAAAATACACAGACTCATTGAAATAACTTTTTCAAATGTGATGTATAAATTGATTTTTTATTTGGTCCCCCTAAACCCATTCGGAATGCCCCAAATCAGCCCTCTAACGAGGAACAAGTATTTTGCGATATATCGGTCGCAATAGTATATTGTGTATCCAGGGCGTAAAGAAGGCTATTTTGACGAGTGTGAATTTGTTTCCCGAGCGAAGCGAGGGCCGCAGTCACACGAGGCAAAATAACTTTACGCCCTTTATACACACCATACTTTTTGTCCCCCTCCTTGAAAACAAGCATGTGAAGCAGATAGAGGATGTTTGATGTACTTGACATCGCGAAGATCTTCTGGATTGATCCCGCGAGAAATGAGATCAGCTGGATTATCCCCAGATAACACGTGGTTCCAGTTGTCATTAGTCAGCGATCGAATCTCGCTCGTTCGGTTAGCTAAGAAAGTTGGCCATCGAGTAGGAGATGATAGAATCTAACCCAATGTTATTGTTGAGTCAGACCAAAAATATTTTTCGTCGATTTTTACGCTCAGTGCTGCACTTACTGTCTCAGTTAGGTGTGCTAGCACAAAGGCGGCTTGCAATTCCAGTCGGGGCAAGTTAATTTGTTTGAGCGGAGCGACTCGTGTCTTGGCGCACAGCAAACGTACAGTGTGATCCCCGACAGAGTCAAATGACCATAGATATGTGCAAGCGCCGTATGCACAGTGACTAGATTTTCGCCAAAAACGAATCGCGGTACCGAAATTTCATTCAATGTCTTGAGCTGACCATGAAATTCCTTCCATATTGTATAAAGATTTTGTGGTAGAGTCTCGTCCCAACTGAGTTTTATTTGTCACAGATTTTGCAGAATAATTTTGGCACGAATCACCGCTGGACCCTCGAGGCCTAATGGGTCGAAAATCTGAGCAACAGTGTATGATATTGTCCTTTTCGTAACAGAGGGATGCGATGCCTGTTTTACCGAATATCTTAATTCATCGACGGCAGGTCTCCATAGTAATCCTAACGTTTTTGGATCCTTATCTGTTTGAATCATTCTTTCCGATTCTGAATGATTCGATTCTTCAAATACGTATGGGTTGTTCGAAGCCCATTTTCGGAAGTTCATTCCTGCGGCAGAGAGAAGTTGACTTAGTTCATTTTTCAGTTGCCTTGCCTTCTCCACAGTGTCTGCTCCCGTAAGTAGATCGTCCACGTAGAAATCTCTCATGATGACCTGCATGCCGATGGGGTAGTCATCTTGATTTTCTTCGCCAATTTGACGCAAGGTCCGTGTAGCTAAAAAAGGGGCTGACGCAATACCATAGGTGACTGTAGTGAGTCGAAAGTGCTGAATTGGATTAGAAGTGTCCTTTCTCCATAAAATCCTTTGTAAATCTTGTTGATTTTCAGTAACTTCAATCTGCCGATACATCTGAGCAATATCAGCAGACAGTACAATAGGATATTGGCGAAATCGCAAAGTTATCGAAAAAAGATCATTTTGCACCACGGGACCGACTCGCTGGACCTTATTTAATGAGAGACGGGAAGAAGTTCTTACAGATCCATCGAAGACAATGCGTAACTTGGTAGTAGTGCTGCCTTCCTCAAATACCACATGGTGAGATAGATAATTAATGCGTCCCTCGATATACACTTCTTCTTCAGGAATTTGGACTATATGTAGCTTATCTTGATAATCTTGCATAAATTCAATGTATCTATCATTTAACTCAGGAAATTTTTTCCTTTTACGCTCCATCGCAAATAGCCGTTTTTCTGCCATGTTCAGTGTGTTCCCAAGTTCATTAACCTTGTCCTCATAGGGAATTGTCACGATTATTCGTCCTTCAGGGTCACGTTTAGTCGTTGACAGAAAGTGCTACTCATAGATGTTGCGTGAATCAAGTTCTGGTTGATCTCTTTTGATTGCATAATGCTCGATTTTCCAGAATCGTTGGACGTCATTATGTAATTGCTGGTAAGTAATCAGATTACATACAGCCTTTTTTTTTGTATGAGGGTGGTGGAAGTTCCATGGAACCGGCAACAATTCATTCAAGTTGCGTCTTCTGTAATATTGGTTGATCTTCGCGAAGTTGGATTTGCCCGACACATAAGAGCTTCCAAAACGTACCACCGCCGATTAATAGATCGATAGGACGCGTTTCAGCGAATCTTGGATCTGCCAGTGTAATACCATCAGGGATGTTGAAGTCGCTTTTACGCAATCGCACGTTCGGCATGCCGTTGGCGATGTCCGTTGTAATGAGGTACGTAACTTGTTGTGAAAACCCGGTACACCGTGAATTGAATGTGACGTGAGCTCGATTCTGTGGCTCCTGTTCGTCTTTAAAAACACCAGAAACGACAGTCTCGGAAGATACCATCGGATATTCTAATTTTTTATAAAATTCGCGGGTCATAAGGTTTACTTGAGAACACGAGTCAAGTAAAATGTAGAATTCACGCAGCTTTCCTTTTCGATCCTTTGTCCACACAAGTGCAGTACCTAATATTACATGCTCATTATCAGCACACCTAGAATGAGTAACGACAGCGGTCTTAATCGGCTGATTGCTTTTAGATGCTAAATTTTGATCGACTTCGTTACTCTGCTGATTATTCGCGTTCTCGGGTACACTGGTTTCCAGATGAAGCAAAGTGTTGTGCTTCCTTTTGCATTTAGTACAAGGTCCCGCATTGCATTGACGATTATGATTCCCGGGAAATAAACAATTGTAGCAAATTCGCAAACGACGAACTTTATCAATTCGCGATGACACGGCAAGTGCCCGCAGCCTGTCACAATTATAAAGTACATGAGAATCGTGACAGAGCGGATACGTTTTGTTTGTCGTTACATGCGAGGTGAGTCTTTCGGACGATTTCGCGTTACCACTTTTCGTGGTTGCCTTTTTATTAGTACTGGCATTTGAGAATTCAGGCTTATCAATAGTGACTCTTCGTAAATATTTACAATGGTTTTCTAGGAAATCTAACATTTGTTGAAAAGTGGGCCTTCCTTTAGTTGTAAGTAAATGATTTTCCCACTCTTTTTTTTTTGTAGAAAAATCGAGTTTAGTCGCTACCAGATATAAGATCATTGTATCCCAGTGCTCTGTTTTTTTTCCTAACGATTTTAGTGCTAATAAATGATCGTTATAGTCATCAATGTGCTGTCCCAGTGCTAAATATGAAGATTTTTCTAGACTCGGTAGCTCAAATAGATCCTTAGTGTGAAAGTGAATTAGCGATCCGGAATCTTCATAGCGATCCGTAAGGCTTTTCCACGCTAAATCATAGTTGGCTTTTGAGATTCTGAGCGATTGAATAACGCGTGCCGCATCTCCTGTGAGCGCTGCACTCAAATAGGAAAACTTTTCGATCTTTGACATTCGTGCGCCCAGCCATTGAACGAACCATCGAATTGTGGTATTGTAATCTTTGGACGATTGGGTGCAAGAGAGTTCGCTAACAGAAGTTGGGAGTGATCGAAAGGAGGTGGTATGGCAGATGACTGAGATTGCGCTAAGGAGTTTTCCACGCCAGGAATGGAAGAGTGTCTACTATCTGGTACCGGGGTCGTTCGATTTTCCGCAAAAATGTCTCCAGCTTCCAAAAGAGCAGTAAAATAATCTGATTCGACATCATCACGCTGTTTTGTCTGTTCTCTTAACATTTGTTTGTTTTCACTTAGTACAATCTCAATCTGAGTTTGTACTGAATTCAATTCCGAATAGAGAGGATCAAACTTTTCTAATTTTTCTGCTTACGTGGTTATGCCCTGAAAGTTTCACCTGCATTATTCACCTGCATTCGAAAGTTCAATAGACCACACTGATGTTATTGGTGATTCTAATGATTCAAGTTTAAAAAATATCGATGTTTTTCTGGAAGAAGGAAACCCTATTCTGAGGATGGCAGCATGAGCAAAAGAGATAAGCTATGTAGCGTACTTAGATTAATATTACTATGCACAGTTTCTCTAATAAAAGAGACTTATGAAAATGTCAAGCTGTTATTCGAACTCACGAATATAAACAAAATTCCGTTTAAATTTGTTGCGGATTTCAAGCTTTTTCTCATAATAAATGGCCAACAAACTGTAACAGCAACTTTTCCTTGTCCATGCTGTTTCATTTCATCTGATACCTCACATATGGAAAATCACATGAAATTGATCATCATATGGTGATCTGAGAAACGATTATGATGATTTTTGTCTCACAGGAAGCAACAAAAAATACAGTAAAGATTGTCACAGTACAATCATTCTTGCACATGTTAAAGAGAGTTTTAAATATATCTACAATAACTATGGCCTAGGAGTTTGGTTGACCGCAAGTTTTTGAAGACCTGGGATCGTTGTAATATAAATTCCTTAAATGATGAATCTTATTCATCAAGACTACTCAAAGCAGTAATTGAATTTTCATCACTGCATATGTAAGTACAATATGCGTAGGAATGATACATAAATATTGACGAATTTAATCTAGATTGTATTTTGTATATTAGATATAAATTGTATCTAAAAATAATTTTCAACGACTGAGCATAATTAAAAAAAACTGTTCATCTCCTATAAACAATTTTTCGCATTGACGTCAGTTCTATTGAAATCCACAGTTTTAAAATAAAATGTAAGAGAAATTGATGTTTTATTATCATTATTAGAAAATAGATGCTATTTAGCATAGTTTGAACACATTTTAAAAACAAATTCAATATTTGGATGTTTTTCACCAAGTAGGCTACAGTTTTATTATGGAATCAACTAAGAATATATTTTCGATGAATTTTTGCTATCATACTTTGAAAAAGTGCAAGAATTAGGAATTATTTTTCAACCAAGGAGCTTAATTTTTGACGACATCAACTGAGAATGTCTTTTCGATAGCCAATTTCTGAATTTGTTCATGAAAATTGTTTAAATAATTAATAATTATTGTGAACTTGCAAATTATCATAGAAAGAAGTCACCGGAAAGAGAAACTTCGTTGATTCCGTAAAAAAATTAACCAAACTCTTTGCAAAATAGCAAAACTTGGAATTTGTTTATAAAAATTGTTGAAATAATTAATAATTCTCGTAAATTTGTGAAAAGCATAGCAAAGACTCATCGGAAAGACATTCTGAGTTGATTCCGTAATAAAATTGTGCCTATTCTTCGAGAAATATCCAAACTGTGGACTTGCTTGCAAAAATTGTTTAAACAATTAACAAATAGTATCTATTTTAATTTCTCTCCTACTTTAAATATTGCTGATACTTGAAAACGACATTTTTCAATACATTTTTTATATTCAATCAATGTTTTTTGTTAAGTTCTGCTCTATCACTGCAAATTATTTTTAGATAGTTTTAGCACAGATATAAGACCTTCTCTTATATCAATCTGAAAATCTAAAGAAATAGCACTTCTGCAAATAAAAATAAAACAATTTTATTGTTCAATAAAAAATTAACTTAATTTGCTATAAAAGGTCCAAACACACAAATATTTTCGTAATTTGAAAATCTCTCATTTAAAAAAAAAGCGTACGAATCGAATCAACGGTGTAGACTAAAAACTGATTTGTATGCAGAAACTTTTGTGTCCCAGTGCGCGTCAAAACCAGGAAATTACTGTTCTAAAAGAAATTTTTTCAATAAACTCGCTATTGATTAGACTTAATGCAGATAACAGATGAACTTACGGAACACACATAATTAATTTGATGCACAAGTTCATTCTTATAAACAATGTATTTAAATAAATTCTTGAGTATATCAGTTTGTTGCAGAAAAAACCGATGTCTTGAAATCGTTCTGATTTATTATTATAATGGCACTAAAAATAAAAAATTATCATAATTTGAAAACCTATAAACAACTCATTAGGTTATAAACAATGTTATAACCTATTAAGTCTTATAAGTACACAAGTTTACAGGGCAGAAAAGTTAATGATGTGATGAAAACATTGAATTAAGATTCGATTTTTCGTGAAAAATAATGTTAACATTCAATTGTTCAGACAATTTTGGATTAAACGTTATCAACGTTATTTTAATGAATCATGTTCATGAGGATCATAATTATAAAATCATGGTTTATTAAATGTTATATTATCTTCCTTCGGTGTCAGACCAATTTCGCAGACAGATACTTATTGCATCAAAGATGAAAGCACCTGAAGTTCTGTGAATTTTTGATGACAAAGGTATACTCAAAGAGAAACGTATTCCGGATTGAGAAACACTTCATATAGTTTAGAAGGAATAATATTTATGCAAGATTATTTTATAGAAATCAAAACACTGATTTGAAAAAATTTACTTTATGATTGTTATTACAATTGAAGAATCAAATTTTTCAGTATGATACAGCTTAGATGTATGGAGAAACCCTATGATTTTTTACATTTTTAACCTAATGAGAAAGTATTAGTCATATGCGAAATTTGACGTCGTCAGTTTTCATCAAATCTTCACATTTTGAGACCTCCTGAGTCAGAAAAACAATTTTTACGAAGGTGCCTTTTTGTCTGTAGCCACGGTAACTTTAAAAAGAAAGTTCAAGTTTGTTAATCAGTCTTCTTTGTTCAGCAGTTGTGGTTTCATGTATCAAACATTCTTCTGCAAAATCGAAAATTTAAATTTCGAACCAAACGACATGATATAGAGAAAAATGTCAATAAGAAGAATATTGTTCATCCCAAAAGACGTATACATTGTTTGAAGACGTTTTTGAAAAGAAGAGTCGAAGAAAACGAATGATTGCTTTTATGAAGACCTATATACTTGATTTAAATTTTTTTCTGATAGAATGCAGGATTTTTCTGCTGAACATCGAAAATGCTATGAAAAAATCGTGAATTCAAATTGTTAACCAAACGAAATAAAATATAAATAAAATCTAGAAGAGAAGTTATTGCTCCTAGCAAGACCTTAGAAGTGGATCTTAAATATTTTTGATAGGACTCACCGTTCTTCTCTTAAACATCGAAAATTCTATTTGAAAATCGAAAATTCAAATTACACACAATTACCACAAAATCTCAACCCTTGCAACACGGACTAGGCTAGGTGGGTTTTATATTTTCGGGGTCGCTGAATTCGAATCCGTTGTCCGTTTGGTCCCATAAGGTCAGGGTCAAGGTCAGTTCAAGGTCAAACGTACACAATTCATCGCTAACCAATTAGGTCAGGATACCTATAGGTTTTCGGGATCGCTGAATTCAAATCCGTTGTCTGTTTGATCCCGTCAGGTCAGGGTCAAGGTCAATTCAAGGTCAAACCTATAAAATTCATCGCTAACCAATTAAGTCAGGGTACCTATAGGTTTTCGGGGTCGCTAAATTCAAATCCATTTTCCGTTTGGTTCAAGGTGAACCCTACAAAATGCATCCCTAATTAAATAAGTCAGGGTACATATAGGTTTTCAAGATCGCTGAATTCGAATCCGTTGTCCGTTTGGTCCCGTCAGGTTATCGTCAAGGTCAATTCAAGGTCAAACCTATTAAATTCATCGCTAACCAATTAAGTCAGGGTACATATAGGTTTTCAGGGTCGCTGAATTCGAATCCGTTGTTTGTTATGTTTCATCAGGTCAAGGTCAAGGTCAATTTAGGATCAAATCTACAAAATTCATCGCTAATTAAATAAGTCAGGGTATATATATATAGGTTTTCGGGGTCACTGAATTGAAATCCGTTGTCCGTTTGGTCTCATCAGGTCAGGGTCAAGGTCAGATTGAAGCCGAACTTACAAAATGCATCGCTAAATAATTAAGTCAGTGTACCTACAGGTTTTAGGAGTCGCTGAATTTAAATCCATTGTCCGTTTGATCACATCAGGTCAGGGTCAAGTTCAATTCAAGGTCAAACTAAACGGACAACGGATTTGAATTCAGCGACCCCGATAACCCATAGGTACGCTAACTTAATTGGTTAGCGATTATTGTTGTAAGTTTGACCTCGGACTGACCTTGACCCTGACCTGATGGGACCAAACGGACAACGGATTTGGATTCAGCGACCCCAAAAACCTATAGGTACCCTGACTTATTTGGTTAGCGATGGATTTTGTAGGTTTGACCTTCTATAGACCTTGCCCTTGACCTAATGAAACCAAACGGACAACGGATTTGAATTCAACGACGACGAAAACCTATAGATACCCTGATTTAATTCGTGAGCGATTAATTTTCTGAGTTTGACCTTGAACTGACCTTAACAATGAATTCGAATTCAGCGACCCCGAAAACCTGCAGGTACCCTGACTTATTTGGTTAGCGATGAATTGTGTAGGTTTGAACTTGAATTGACCTTGACCCTGACCTGATGGGACCAAACGGACAACGGATTTGAATTCAGCGATCCCGAAAACCTATAGGTACCCTGAGTTAATTGGTTAGCGATGAATTTTATAGGTTCGACCATGAACTGACCTTGACCCTGACCTGATGGGACCAAATGGACACCGGATTCGAATTCAGCGAACCCGAAAATATAAGACCCACCTAGTCTGGTCCGTGTTGCATTTTGTGGGCATGGGTTAACGTTGAAAAAAAAACGGAATTTCTTTTTCCGGAAAATGAACAGTTTGCTGGAGGGGAGGGGAGGGGATTATCACCAAAAATCAAAAGTCAAATTTTCGGACCACCCTAGTGAGTAGAGATTGGAAAAACACAAAGTGATCAAATACCATAAATTACTGGTACATTATTGTAAGTTACCGGTAAATTAACATAAATTATAGAACATTTTTGGAAATTTTCAGATATGTATGTATGTTAAGCTCACAATGGGTTACTTAGGCCCATACATCGATTTTGGTGGGAAATATAGTCAAGGCAGCTCAAAAATTGGCGGGCCTGAGGCCCCTCACTCACTTTTGGATCAAAATTTGACACCAAGGGAGTAGGTGTGCTATCGCTAATCAATTTTAAGTAAAAATTAAACTCCTAATCCATAAAATTAAGGTACTATACAGATAAATTCATACGAAGAACACATAGAAGCCCATTGAAGACGCTCCAACTTCACGTCGATCAACTAAATGCGTGTGAAAGTGTCTAACCTGTTAGACCTCTCCATTCTTCCATACTTTCAGGGCTCTACCTCATCAACGAAATGACAAAAGATTCTAAAATTTTCACAAAATCTCTGTATTTTACCCATTTATCGTGTTAATTATCACTGAGGGTTTGTAAATAGTTTATTCCTATTTTGTGTCATTTCAAAATCACCCCTAATTTTTTCAGCCGAAAATATCGTTTACTTTTGATCTGACAGCTATTTTGAGTCGGTAGGGTCAGTGAGACCCCATGTGTCCTTCATGGAATTATTTGAAGGTGTCTCCTTCAAGGGATATTGTATATCAAATGGAGTTATTAAAATTGTTATGCTTGTCTTTGCAATGAAACAAAAATTATATTAGGAAGATTAGGGATCTATTGTAGCCTACATTCACTTGAGGTTCATAAAATACCCAATTTTCAATATTTGGTCCGTATGGTACCCTATTTACTGTCCATAGTAAAACTTTTAAAAAATGTATGATAAGATCGAAGCCTCTAAGAGTTGCACAATTTATTTCTGCAGACTTAGCACAAATGTACATATGCATCCGCTGAGAAAGAAACGCTGACAGCGATTTAATGGAGCATTTGAAATCATGCTTAAAGAGTGTACGTGAAAATATAATGTCTAACATAAGCTATACTTTGAGATACTTTTGAATACGTCGGGGTCAACCGCTATAAATTCTAAAAAAAAATTCGTAATTTTAATGCGTGCATTTCGACTGCATTTTTTCAAATATAATAAATACTATAATTTATATCGAAAACTATGATTTAAACTTCTGATGAACTACAGTCATAAATTAAAACTGAAAAATTGTGTTTGAATTTGTTTTTAATGACGTTTATCGAAGCACCTGCGGCTAGGTTTTAATATAATGTAAACAAAAAAAAAATTTTTTTTTAATTTACTGAACAGAGATATTAAACCACAGGCTTTGATTCCGGTTATTCAAAGTCCGATTTTAAGGCAAGCCAAGCTGACTTCGAAAAAAAGTTTTTGGTTGACTTATTCCTTTTTCTCCCTCTTTTTTCCTTTGTTACGTGATTGCCCCTAATGAGCCAAGAAGGAGGCAATTTGAAATTCTAATTTTTATTTGTATTTTTTTTTCATGCTCTGACGTCGGTGCATAAAGTTATTCAGAAGAAAGAAGATTTCATTTCGATCTCAAATGAAAACAATTAACAGAATAGTTTTTTTATACAATTCACACTTTTTCAATTATGAAACAAGACAATAAAAATAAATATGTGTTGATATAAGTCTTCTATAAAAAATTATAATAAATTTGTATTCTTTTTTGGATATAAAACTTTTGCCTGTTGACTTTTTTCGTAGATAGTGTCGCTTTTCTAAAAATTTAATTGTTTAGTTTTCAATATCTTCTCCTACGATAAACATAAAAACTACGCGTCCTATTCAAAGATTATTCATGAAAAATTATAGGTCTTTTTTGGGAGCATACTTTTCATCAATTCATATTTTCCGTATCTTGCATAGTTTGACCGCAAAATGGAATTTTCTATTTTTTATTTTCTTGGTGGTTTGAACCAAAATCGTCGGTAAAAAATTTGAATTTTTGGATTTTTTGTTTAAATTCAAAAAACTGTTATTATTATCATGATTATCTTGTAGGGCTTTTAAAAAGCAACGTTTTTCTTTTCTGACTTTTTTTCATTTCGTACGTTGTTTGGCTTAAAATCTTCATTTTCGTTTGTCTTTTTGAATTTTGCAAATGCTGTAACTCTAATAAATTTATTTTTATCAAAAAAAGTCGTAAAGATAAATTATTAGACTTTCCGAGTATAATAAATAGTACAAAATAGCTCTCCAATCTAATAGATTCATTCTTTCAAAAGCCATCACACACACACACACAAATGGGGTCAAGTTTTACACAAATCTAATAACTTCTCTGATGAAAATGTAAAAAAATTCTATTATGAAAAATCAAGCTCAAATTTTAAATTCAAAAAAATACTCTCGCCTATTTCAAACATCAAGAAAAAATCTTTCGAAAATGTTGAGAGCGGAATTTTGATTATTCTATCTAATATTCCATTACGAAAAAGTTGTTATGGACGAAAAGATTTAATAAGGCAATGGTTAATCGAATCATATTTCAGCTAAAATATATAAATGATAAAAAAATCGGTTCAAGAATTAATCACTTGAAGTGCGGAAATGATTGCGTTCGCGATCGTAAAATATTTAATCATTTCCGCACTTTGAGTGATTCATTTTTTAACTGATAATTTATTTAAGCCGTTTCAGCTGAATTTATTCAATTAAACACCCGTGTAGAAATTTTGCTATAACCCAGACCGGGCCTAGAACAGGCCAAATCTGGCCCAGATCTGGAAAACGGACCTGAGCTCAATCGCTGACGAAATACACGGCCCGATCGGAACCAGATCTGGTGCCCGATCTGGCTGCCCGATCAGTGCTCGACCAGGCCCCGGCGAATTTCCCGTTAAGAGCCATTTTTTGAAATTTATAATTCATTATAATTTTGGTTTATAATAATAGTTTTGTAACAAGGAAACCTAATAAAGTGAAATACATTTTTTATTCAAGTACCAAATATTAACACAAATACAAACTCAACACATTTTTTTAGTCTTTTTGACTTCGTTCTTTATAATGTCCGCTCCAGTCCTTGGCGGAAATTTCTTAAAGATAATTCTAATTTTGTGTCGAAACGGGTAATTCGCTAAAAGAATTGAAATTCTGGACTAGAACAGGGCATTTTTTAAAAGAATATTAATTCTGAGCTAAAAATGAAAATTTTTGAAAAGAATTGAAATTCTAAATTGGAAGGAGGAATTTTTAAAAATGATTCTAATTTTGATTGGAAACGGGTAATTCGCAAAAAGAATTAAAATTATGGACTAGAACAGGGATTTTTTTAAAAAGGATTCTGATTCTGAGTTGAATCGGTGAATTTTCAAAAAGAATTAAAATTCTGGAATAGAACAGGGAGTTTTTCTAAGGAATTTTAATTCTGAGCTAGAACTGGAAATTTTCAAGAAGAATAAAAATGCTGTATTGGAAGAGGAGATTTTTTAAAATAATTCTAATTTTGAGTTGAAACGGGTAATTTCCAAAAAGAATCAAAATTCCGAATTGGAAGAGGGAATTTTTAAAAATAATTTTAATTCTGAGTTGAAATGGAATTTTCAAATTTGAACTAATTCTCAATTGGAAAAGGAAATATTCAAATTCTAATCAATTTTGAGCTGGAATGGGAAATTTCCGACAAGAATTGAAACTCTGGATTGGAACAGAGAAATTTTTTAATTTTAAAACCATCCGACCTAGAACGGTAATTTTTGGTATTTTCAAAAAGTATTGAAATTTCAAGTTTTTGGAAAATTCCAATTAAAACGCTCTAAAATATGTAATGATTGAAATCTTCTCTAAAGTATAAGCTTAAAATTTTGAATCTTGAATTGAAAAAAATGTTACTGCGCTTCGAATTTTCGAAATCATCAAACTATTTGCCTAATAGAAATTATCTGAAATATTGCTATGAAACTGAAACTTCAAGATAAGAATGACTTGACTATAATCATTTTTTTTTTATTAATAAATTTAACGTTAATTTCAGTCCAAAAACGATTTAAAAATCAAGATATAATCAATATTTCAACTTACTCCGAAATCACCAAAGCCTACTTACCCAACGTTATCAGATAGTGGGGAAAAATGCTGTAAGTTGACAAATAAGAATGAAATAAAATTTTGAGGTTACATCGAAGAAAACTGAATTTCTGATACTTACAATCCTGAATATTTATATGTTAAATAGTATGGCACGTAAAACAAAGCAGGACAATTTCCGAAATAGCATAATGTCATTTTTAGAGTTATAGATACTATACTTTATCTATTACTTATATCAAAAACTCAACACGTTACGTCGATCTTCTAAAATTCCTGGAACTTGCATTTCGGGCTGCATTTCACTTTCTTCGTCATCATCTGCATCATTATCTACATAATTTTCAAAATATAATCAATAACTTGGGTTAAAATGTATATACATTTCTTTATTTGTGTAACTTCAAGACAAACTCCAAATATCTTAAGAATATATCATTTATAATAAGTTTTCAAATAAATTTCAAGTTTGAGGTTAGGTTTCGATTCAATCAATACGATTCAACGATTTACTTACCCTCGTTCATACAACAAAAATTATTTTAATTTGCTAACGCGCGATGCATTCGAACTCGTGGTGTACTAGGCTTTGGCATATTGTTTATTGTATTATACACTTAAACTTAGATAACAAATATGAATTTCATCAACATTAACACAATTCATTTGACAGCAAGGCTATTTCCCTAAAATTCCAACTAGGTGGCGCTGCAATACTGGAACCGATCAGAGCCAGATTGGTAATCGGGAAAATATATGGCATTTTCTGCACGGGCATTGGCTGATTTAACACTTTTTGGTAGAAGCACACCAAAATCTTCGCTATGAAGTGTAGTTTTCGATGCCGTCTGGCATTTTTTACTAAAAATCAATCCTAACCTCAAAACAGCTGCTTCAATCACGGCATGTCACAAAAAAATGCAATTTTTCCGTCAAAATTTCCCAAAAAAGTATAATTCTTCGATGAATTTTGACTATTTTACTATTCTAGGAGTTTTCGGGGTCGCTGATTACGAATCTGGAGTCAAAACTATTAAATTTTCGTTTCCAAGATGGCGGAACCAATATGGCAGACGAAAAATGCAAGACCTGGTTGAAATATTGCAGTTTTTTCGTCAAAATTGCGAGGAAAAATATGCCAGTCTACAAATAGTTTTGAAAATTTTTCTCTGCCAGAATTTTTGGGGGTCACTTATTACAAACTGAGGTGAGATTTGCAAAAGGGCATACCAGGATAAGCATGTATGTGCTGCCCCCGCTCGGATCTGGTTGAGATTTTCGCAGTAAATTGGCACTAATTAAGACTAAATTTCCCAAAAGATTATATTTGAGAAATAATTTTTATGGGATTTATGGGGGTTAGAAGAAAAATCAAAAAGTTGGTTTTTCTCATGAACGGCTGGACCGATTTTGATGGGCAGAAAATATGTTATGGGACTCAATGAGAGAATGTTGTAAAGAAATTTCGAAATTAAAAAAAATACGGGTCAAAAAAAGTTTTGAAAATTTTTTTGAATTTTTTCATGGGATGTATTTGAGGCACACCCAGCATTTTCTCTATAAATAATGTTTAAATCCTCTTTCAAAACATCTTCAAGTTTCATAGCAATCGGATGGGTAGAACGTAGTTTAAAAAATTGCAAATCTTGCGCGTATCGCATATGTCGCAGGTTATGACTGATATTCTGGAAACAAAGTGAATAATCGTAAAAGAGTTCGATTATTGAAAAATGAAAACGCTACAAGCGATCAATTTTTTAAACGGAAAAACAAAGCGAAGAATGAAGTGAACATTGTCGCCAAAACAGTTGAAGTGTCAAAACAAATGAATGCTTACACGCACCTGTGCTTTAGTTTTACATACCTATCTTTTGCAGTATAGAGATTCCTATCTTTTGCAGTAAAGTTAAATCTGCGTCTAACTTAATTTACTAAGTTTCATTAAATAGTATACGTCTCACTCTTATTACTTCTTTACTTTTTTTGCATTGAATTTATGATGAGTGATAAAGTAAGAATAGACAGGTGCATTGATTTGTTTAGAAAGGCTGGTGAAAAAGGTCATGTTGGTGAAGATCTGCGTAGGGTCTCAAGTGGCCTACTAGAGAAATTCCCTAATTTAAACCCAGAATCTAGAATCTGCATTGCTTGTAGAAAAAAGGCTTCTGAGTTAAATACATCAAGTGAAAGTATACAACCTAATGTAAGTACTTCTGATGATTTAACCAGCGACAGAACTATAACGTCTGATGATGAAGCAAGAGTAGACATTGAGTCTAGTGCTTTACCTAATGTAAAAGATCGATCTCAAAGAGAAATCGACTTAGAAGAAATGTTAGATGGGCTCAAAGCTAAATTTTCAAGTTTGAAAAATAATGACCCTTTAAAAGTTCGAATTCTTACCACAGTTCCGTCATCTTGGAGTACAAGAAAAATAGCTAGAGAGTTCAATACGTCAAGATACTTAGTTCAAAAATCAAAACAACTGAAGTCTATCAATGGAGTTTTAGGTGAAACTGTTGCAAAAGCAGGTCATCGTTTACCACAAGAAACTGTACAAAAAATCGAAGAGTTTTGCAATGATGATTTGAACAGTCGAAAGATGGCATCAGTGAAAGATGTTATTTCGGTAAAAAGTGATGATGGCAAAAGAGAAGAAAAACGTAGACGTCTACTATATTTGAATCTTAAGGAACTATATGCTTCTTTTAAAGAAATTTATCCAAAAATTATTGTTTCTTTTAGCAAATTTGCGTCATTAAGACCGAAACATTGTATTCTTCCTAGATCATCTGGTACAAATGTGATAAGTGCCCAGTAACTAAAAAAATTATGCTCTTACTGCTCAAGCAATTAGATGATTGACACATTTTTCATGTAAAGTGTTCTTTGTGGACTGCTACTGACAGATCAACACGACTTACACAGTCCTTCAGGGTTGGTGACTTTTTAATAGAATTACATAACAACTTAAACATTTTAAAAAGTCATTCATTTATTGCAAAGCAGCAAACACACTTTATTAAAGAAAAAAAAAGAAAAAATTGGGGCATATGAAGTACTTGTAATGTTTGATTTTTCTGAAAATTATGCTAATGTGTGTCAGGATGCTTCCCAGGGTTTTCATTTTAACAACGACCAATGCACTGTGGTACCTGTAATAATCTATTACAAAGAAAACGAAGAGTTGAATCATCAGAGTATGATTTTTTTTTCTGAAACCCTAAAACATGTCACATCTGCTGTGTACACCATACAAACACTATTGATTCCAGTAATTAAAAAAAAGTTGAGAAATTAAACAAATTTATTATGTTACTGATCGTGCTAAACAACATTTTAAAGATAGATATCAAATAGACAATTTAATTAGGCACAAGAAAGATTTTAATATCAAAGCAGAATGGCATTACTCAGGAACGGCCCATGGTAGAAGCATGTACGACGGAATAGGTGCTACATTTAAAAGAGCAGCATATAGGGCAAGCCTTACAGCTAAACCATCTGAAGCAATTTTAACATCACAGGCATTATTTAATTGGGCAAAAAATCATTTTAAAACAATATCTATTTTTTATTTTGATCAAAAGTGTCATGACAAAATGAAACGAAAGTTAAATCAAAGACATCTGAAATGCGAGAGGGTCCCTGAAATTTAAAAAAATCATGGTTTTATTGTACAGAAAGATGAAACACTTTCAATTAAAAGATTCTCTGATGACAGTACAAAAAATGCAATTCTGTGGACACCGTCAAAAAAAAGTAAATAAATAAATTTTATAATTTAAAGACAAACAATTTTATAGGTTACATAAAAGACATATAGAAACAGACTGCAAACCTACTAAACATAGACAAAGACAGACTGCAGACAGACTAGACATAGACAGACTGTAGACAGACTAGGCATTGACAAAGATAGACTCGTGACGGGTTGACTGGTCCCGCATCGAGCGCCTCTCCAGGTGGTGGATAGGATAAGGCCTTCAAGAAAGAAGGTACTGAGAAAATAAATACACGGGGTGAACCAAAACTAGTAAATACAATAAAACTAAAAAACACCGGTACACCAATAACTTATTTAAAAGTTAAAATTTAATAACATTCAGACTTCATAGACCACATTAGTCCTGCTTTCTTAAATTTTTTAATTGTGAATCTTTTTCATGCTCATTTTGCATAAAATTATTCATGATAAAATAGATTTCTTTTCGATCTCAATTACAAAAAAATTAGTATTTTCTAAAATCAACAAAACAATTCAAGCAAAAACTTTGATTGAAGCAAATGAATTTGGTCCACAAAACAAAAATTTTGTTTATTTACCCAACATTTTTTCCTGAAATCGACAAAATGCGGTCAACAAAACAATTTTTTTTTTAAATAAAGATAATTTTTTTCTGGGCGTACCAACTTCCAAACTTTTTGTGTTTTCCCGACAGATATCTTATTTCTGGATCAAGAAAATTATTTTCTTAAAGGTTTTGAACGATGTTGATGAAATTAATAAAAAGTAATCAAAGTAAACAATTACCGACAGGTTCTGAAATATAGCTTAGACTTTTATGTCAGAAATAAAAAATATTTAAAAAATTTGATAAAGTTATACAGGCAGTCCGCGTTCCTTCAGTTGACGAAATTGACAGAATTGATAAAAGTGTCAGAATACTCAGAATTGATTGTTTTATCATTGATAAAGATATGAGAATTATAATCTGAAATATCTGACAAAAATATTAATACAATATTTGCAATTCTGATAAATATAGAAATTCGGATAATTCAAATAAACACCGAAAAAAATATCGGCTTGGTCTCAGTTTGATATAGAATTAGTATTTACTGATGAAGAGTTGCAAAAAGATTGGTAAAAATATTTTATTAGTTTCTTGAGTATTAGGTGCAAAATGACTTTAATTTTGATTATAAAAAATTCTTGATTCTGTATTGACCTAATGTCCTAATATACTAGAGAACAACTGGTGCGGTACCAGAGGCCATTGTACCTCTTATTGTATGTAGGCCAGTTGTTGTCCAGTATTGTGCCAGTACAAAACATACTTATTATTAGGTTTTTCCTTCAAAAGATTGCAAAGGATTTCGAGGGATTTCAAACGATTTCGGTGTATTACTAACGTTTTTGGGTATTTCAAACGATTCCAAAGGATTGCGAGAGGTTTCACAGATTTCAAGTGATTAAAAAAGATTTCGAGAGATACCGAAGTATCTTATCGAATTTTGAAGGATGTCAGTGGATTTTAATAGGATTTCAAAGATTTTAAGGGATTTCATAAGATATCACGGGATTTCAAACGGTTTACAAAGATTTTAAAGAATTGATGTCAAAGGATTCAAAAGACTTGACAGAATTTCAATGGATTCCCGAATATTACAAAAGATTTAAAGGAATTTCGAGTAATTTTAATTGCTTTTGAAGGATTTTAAAGGATTTCAAGAGATTCAGAAAGATTCCCACGTGGATTTCAAATAATTTTACGGAAACTCACAGAATTTTAAGGAATTTAATTCCAGTTAATAAAGGATTTAAAGGGATTTCCAGGAAGATTTACCTTCTTGATTGGATTTTTCGAGATTAGGTACAATATCTATGGAATTTATTGGATTTCAAGGAATTTTCGAATGCCTGAATTTTTTTAGGAATTTACAAAATTTTAAAAAGAATTTATGGGATACTGAAAAAAATTAAACGAAACAATAATTATATAATGTGTATGATAGTATAAAAAGTAATATCAACAGCCAAAACAGGTTTCAATTTAGCACATGCATTTAAAAAAATAATTACAAAGAGGAAACTTACGTAAGAAATGCTTTTGGAATCCCCCTCCCCTATCAGTAAGGATTAGTAAGATTTTCCGCCCCCCCCCCTAAAAACAGCCTTACGTAATAAATTGACGCTCCTTAAGCTATTAATAAAGTTAGTGATAAAGATTTTAGTGCAACTATTAGAAATCAGAAGTGTCTTTTATAGCAGAATATAATTACAATTTATGTCTGCGATGAAGTTTTTTTTTGAGTTTAAAAGCAAAAAATTGAAACGAAATTTTCGCAAGTGATAGCACGATATTTTATTAGATGACGCAACTATCTTTTTTAACTAATAACGCTTAAATTTATTACTTCAACAACAAGAAAAACGGTTATGCTATATTATTATTATAATATGCGAAACATATAGTTGACCTAAGCAACTATTTTTTTCATGTGAAGTTGTGTACTATTTTTATTTCCTTTTTAAATTCTATAGATTCTGGAATAGAATGCAATATCTTATACATGCCTCATATTACTCCGTGCAATACTGCAAGTGCATAAGATACGAATAATCTGGATGTCTGTTATCTATTTTGAGTACACAATCGGCATTTCCACTATCCTTCGTCGCGCATCGCTCTTGATAAGTAAACATGAAAAATGACAGAATTATCTACATATTTTCTGTATTTTCCGACCATGATCGTTACTTTTTTGCTCTTAGGCCTTATGCTATAATATTCATGATAAATTTAATTTACAGTTTAAAAAAATATATACTCTAAAACTTATTTATTAATTTATTTTTTCCTCAGATTAGGTCTGAAAATTTTAATTGTTCCATTATGAGAAAATCTGTTTCAGAAAGGTTTTATGCTTATATTGCAACATTGAATCACAGGACATAATTATGATGCATTGCTGATGACTAATATGTTTTCTCTTCCATATATGATTCCGCTTATCTTTCAAATAAAAATAAATAACACTCGTATTGCTGAAAAAAGGAAAAACTGAAAACTGAAAGTGAATTTATAAGTTTAGTTCTTAGTTGAAAAAATCAATCATTTTATAAACATCACTTGATATCGCATGAAAATATGCAATTCTAAATGATTTCAATTCGAAATTCTTAAAAAGTTATAATTTTACACCATTTGAAATTTCACAATTTGAAGCATCTTGGAACCGAATTTGAATGCTTTGACGCTTTGAGTTTGAAGTTTTCAATTTCCACGTCAATATTTCTAAAACTTGCAATATATTTGAAATCATTCAGTTCGCTATTCCTAATTTTATTCTAAAATTGTTTACGTGCTTTTTAAGGCTTTTTAAATTAAAAATATTTCTATAATTTTAAAACATTTCCAATAGGATCGATTTCAAATATTCGAGAAGATTCCTGTTTAACATTTTGCCAACATTATCTTTGCACTTTCTGCTTTTAATCGTTCCCTTCTTTAACCAACAAAAACTTGCCTGAAGAAATATAATTATCTATAATAATATGAAAATCTAAATTTTACAAGATTGTACTTTCCTAACTGTTAATGAAACATCCACTGTATTCTTATAGTATATGTTTGTTTACAATTTTGTATAATTCATAAGAATATTAATGAAAATAAAAAGTTGAATTTGGAATGAAGGTTTAGTGATATTTAAAAACTTACCTATTTTCAATTCTCTGATTTCTAACTAGATTTAAAATTGAATTGTTTGCATAAATTTATATCCTAAAATGTTGTTTAGTATTTATTATTATGTACTCACATTCTTATCACTAAAATGAAGTTCATTAACCATGACCTGTTGACAGAGTTTCGTATTTCATAATGAGAAACAAAAACAAAAAACATATATCACACTTCTCCTAAGTCTCATTTTTAATTATCTTGTCATTATTTATCATTAAAAGCAATAAAAATGTAAAATTTTCAAGAAAAAAAACAACGTGTATTCAAAGAAAATATAATATCTTCCTTCATTCCCAAAGAAAATTAAACAAAAGGTTCTTTATATAGGAAAAATTCAAATCAAAAGACCAAATTACAGCCACCTTTTTTCGACAAATAATAAGGGATAATCTTCACGTTCTGATGAAAAAAAAATAATAATTAATTTTTTTCCATTCCAAATTTCCTCTTCACCACACTAATCCCATTATCACACTTACCCATATCGGCCCTACTTTCTGTTCATGAAATATTAAATTTTGGCGACATTAAATTTAGCATGGTTCAACTTTGTAGGTTTATAAAGCCTTGCACAATTTTAAATTTTTCTGATTTGATACTGAAAAATTATTCACAGAAAAACAGCAGATTCATTTTTGTTGCAGTTTTTCTTATATGTTCTAGAAATAAGATTTTTGTTCTCTAAATGAGAATTAATACACGTACGGGAAAAAAATATTATGAGCTTTCTATCGATACCAGCAGATTACTTCACTCATTGATAAAACATAACTAAAATAAAGGATTATATTTTTATTTTAAGCAGATTCACACCAAATGAGATGGATATTCAGTTTACACAAATTTAAAAAAACGTTGTTTCTGTAAATTTAGAAACCATTGCTGACAAACTTCAAACAATCACGATAAGTAAATTTTCAATGTTATCTTAGTAGTGCACAGCAATTCAGAATTCTCACGCAAAGAAATAATTTTGATAAAACATTAATTTTTTAGTTCGATGATGCCTTCACATCGAATCGGTTTTCATAATTTAAACAAACTGTTCAGGATCGCCTTTTTCTGTGTTTCCACGTCAATTACATTTTTTCAGTTTTCCTGAACTTAAGTTGAACAACTTTAGGGTGTACCAATTTGAAATTACGTTTTTTTTTGTTCGTTAAACATTCAATTTGAAACATTTTTGTCTTATTACCTGGTGGACAATTTTTTTACAAGAGAGTACAACATTTATAACTGTGATTTTTTGTTAAAACATGTACTTTTTTATACAAAATGTACATGATTTAACGAAAAAATACAATTAAATACAAATAGGTAATTTTTTCTTGTATTTTCGTGTAGAGAAGTAAAATAATTAACAATAAAGTATAAGTTTCTACAATTAAAAAATTTTTATAACTTTTTATTAATATTTTTTACTTTGTTGTAAAAATCTACAAGGTATTATAGAAAACTACAGGATTTTACATTTTGTTAATTTGGGGTTTTTACGTCATAAAAACACTTTTGATTCTACGTAAATTGAGCTACCGGATCGAATAAGGGCAAATAATTTTTTTCAGCTCGAGCGCAAATGAACCCTGACAGGACAAAAAGAAGAATTCTGAAAATATTTATTTACTGAATTCAAGAAAATTTTGTACATTAATTGAATTTCCAAAAATTAATGTTCTAAACAAATTTTGAAAACTACGAGAACTCATCCCGCTCGAGCCGAAAAAATGTATGTGCCCTTATTCGATCCGGCAGCTCAATTATTACAAGAAATACTTTTAGAATCCGCATTTACGTCTCGACTTGGACTTTACTGTGAATTTTTGTAGGATGTGTAATGTATTAGCTTCTACGAGAAACTTGATTTTTTTTAAATATTACAATTTTACCGAGAATTTTTGCTATTATAATCAATCGCAGATCAAGCAGCAATATCAGTTCTGCAACAAAAAAATTTTATTAAAATTGCACCTAAATAAATATCCACATCTATTGAACGTAATTTTGAATTAGAGATGTTATTTATTTAAAGAAATAACTTCATGTTAATTTTTCATTAAATTCATTAAAATAATATCAAACTTATTAAAAATCCAAAATTTGGAAGATTTCGAAATAAAATTGTGAAGCTTTTTAAGGATTTTTAAAGGTTTCAAGAAAACACAAATTTGTTCTTAAAATTGCTGGGAAAATTTCAAATGATTTTTTATTTTGAAAAATTAATTTAAAGAGAATATTTGAAAAGATTTACAAAACAAATTAAATTTTGAATAATAAATAACAATTGAACAATTTATTAATAATGTGGAAAAAATTCGAGGAAGTTTGAGACATATTTAGAAGTTTTGAAAAGATTCCAAAATAATTTAAAACTTGAAAAGATTTCAAAACATTTAAAACAAAATGTAGATTTTGGAAGATTTCGAATAAAAAATTTAGAATCCTTTTAAGAATTTTGGAAAGATTCGAAATAATAAAATTTTTTTGTCAAAATTCTCAGAAAAAATAAAAATGTTTTTTAAATTAATTTTAAAGGAATATTTAAAAAGATTTCCAAAATTTTCAAAAAAGAGTGGAATATTTTAAGGCCATTTTTTTAATCTTGCAGGATTTTCGAAAAATAGTAGGAAAAATTCGAGTTCCAAGATAATACATTAGATTCCTGGAAAATTTTTAAATTCTTTTTTTAAACAAATTTTTAAAAGAATACTTTTAAAGATTTCAAAATAAATGTTGATCTATAAATTAATGTTTCTAGCTTAAAATTCATCAAAATCATATAATTTTGAAAATTTATACATTTTTCTATTCATTCTTCAATTTATAGCAATGAATGGATTATATAGCGTGGATTTCTATTTTATGAAATTGAACTGTACATTGTATAAAACTTAAATTTTTTTATTTTCCAGTTTTATGGCTCCTAATGACAAAATTTTCAATTGAAAAGTGTTAAAAGCCTCCATTTTATACGCGTGAATTATTGAGCGTTTAAATTAAAAAATTTTTAATTCAAAAGTACAGTCAAATTTCAATTTTAGCTAACTCGATTTGCGCCTTCCAAGAATTACGCCGTGTTGCGGCTTAGGTTGAGAGGAGCCGCGGGGAAATTGCTTATCTTTAAATCTTTTCATTTCAGTGACCGTGTTCAATTCTTTCTCAATTATTCAATTTTTATTTGCAGTTAAAAAGTTGTTATTTTTCGACCTAGGATGACAAATATTTAGTACATTGCAATGGCATAATGTTAAATGACATAAAATATGGTGTAAAATCGATTGCTATATATTTGAAGAAAAAAACTTTAAACGTAAGTATTTGTTGTTGAATAATGATTATTCATTATTGTCTTTTATTATTGTACCATTCCTATAAAGTTTAAACATTACATTTTTTTGTAATAGCTATCATGTATACATCTTAATTCAAAATTATGATTTAATTATCCCATTGAATTATTGTAAGTATTTGTCATCCTAGGTTAAAAAGGAACAACTTAGGCTGCAAAACCTGTAAATTCCTGTAGATTCTTATATGTAGTTGTGAATTCTTGTAGTTGTACTTTTTTGTAAATCCTTGTAGTAAATTAAAACTATAATAAAATACAGCAATATACAAAAAAGTACAAAATTCGTCCGAATAATAGAGAAAAGTTGTACTGTCCTCTAATTTTGGCTGTAATTTATGGCATTTATTTGTAGATTCCTGTAAAAATGGTTTTATTTTTTTTAGTACTTTTTTGTAAACATTTTTCCACCAGGGTTTTATTATGTATAACCTCGCGCAGCGGACCATGGGGTTAGATATAATGTAAAGGAAATATATTTTATATCTTTTTGGGAGTCATGCACTTTCCATCTTTTCTAGCGGATGTCTCGTGCATTTGTAATCATAAGAGCATGGCGGCACCGTATCGTAGGGTCTGACCTAAGAAAATTTGAAAGGTTGGCGTATAACTGCCACAAGATTCAACAACCGCCTGCGACTAGAATACGGAATTTTTCGATGGCGCAACAGGACAAAGATTCACCTTGCCAACCAGGGCCGTATAACTGCACGTCGGCACGGACAAAATTAGACAAATAAGAGGGTTGCTGGATATATAAAAAGGGACGAAGGACATCCTCCAGGTCGTTTCAACTAAAAGGGTGCGAGTGCATTGCCTTCGCTTCCTTCAGTTTCTTTCAAAATAAACATGCCGCTCGAAGCAGTCGCGAATCGCTGCTGTTACATCGTTTCAACTTCAACAAACTTCAATCCTAAAAATACTAAATGGGGTCCTAGAAAAATCTATGCTTAAAAAATACGCATTGAAGGGTGGCACATCATAAGTGACCGCTTTATTATTTCTAAAGTTCGACCCATCCTAACAACTCTATTGACAAACTTGACGTCAGAAGCGACATAAAAAACATCATCAAAAAGGGCCTAAAAAGTACCATCAAAAACTATGTCAAACAATGGAATAGTTTTTGACGTATTTAAAAAAAATATATACAATTTTATTTTGGATTGTTTTCTTTTCCTATTTGGAAAATTTAATAATCTGTATGGTTTGTCTTCAGAATCACCCACAAAACAATTCTAATTTTTTTTGCGTCACTACATTGTATATAAAAAATCCATTGCGTGTATACTATATATAATAAAAGTACAATTTGTTTATTTTGAAATGTATTCAATTGCATATTCTGACTGTATCGAAGACACGCAACCATTATTGAATCAAATTATTTCTTAAACCTGCAAAATACTTTTTAATATCGTATCCAAATCTATATTATAGTAAAAACAGATTCTTTAAATTTTTAGAACAAAAATCGTTGACATTTAAGTACACAAAAAAAGCTGTCCATCGATACCAGAAGATTACTTAACTCATTGACAAAACATAACTGAAAATAAAGAATTGTATTTTCATTTGAGACAGCTTCTCACTTTATGACATTGATATTCCTAGAGATCCTCAAAATATTATTTTGATGTTCCGATTGCTTAAGTTTATCAAAATTTTGTTTCCATAAATTGAGAAACCAATAGTGTGTCAATAAAACTTCAGGTAATCATGATAAATAAATTAAAATTTTTTTTTATAGTGCAGCAATTCAGATTGCTTACGTAAACAAACGATGTTTATAAAGCATCAGTTTCGCACATTTTCAGAATGACAATTTTCCATATTTGTTTTCAAGGAGCTACATTTTTTTTGTTTCATGATGCCTCCACATCAGATCGGTTTTCATAATTCATAATTCTGTAAGACCGTCAACTTTAAAAAAATGTTATATTGGTCTGAATTTAAGGCAAGCCAATTTTAAGGTTTAGACTTTAGGTGTAATTATGCAGGAATTGGCCCATCATCTTTCAAAAATGTATATAACCAATATAGTTAAATATCTCGGAAAATATATCTCTGTCAAACTTAAAATAATTTTAATCATATTTCATCGAAAATATACTATTATTTAAGCTTTTATTATGGCAGTTTAATGATAATTACATAACCATTTTTTCACATAACTAATGTAAAATTCACATATGTATAGTAATGCAATTAATAATTTTTATAGTGGTCTTTTACAATAATTTTTCAATAATTCATCGCTGGTACCAAAGGAATGATTATTTAATTGTTTTCAACATATTTATGATATAAACTCGAATTGCGTTTTTTTTATTGCAGCTCTCAATGTTCGAACACATCCTCTGGCGGAAAAGTTAGAAGCGAAAGTATATTAATGCATGCATAATTGTAAAGGAACTAAATTCAAATAATTTTGATGAGGAAAAGGAGCAGCAATTATTCAAAATATTAATAAAAAAATGCTTGTTACATTCTCATCATTTATGATAGAAAGTTTAGATTAATGTGAATTTTGACCTATCGCTGTTTTCGTAAATTTGGAAGGAATTTTCCAATCAAAATTTTCTTTGGTATACTTCTTTCTGGTCCAAAAATACAGTTCGAGTTGGTCATCCAGCCCTCTAACGTCAATATTGATGGGTTTAGCCATGAAAAATAACTCATTTCCTATTCGTCATCAAATCATTTTACAAACAGAAAAACGACGATTTTTACATGTTTTTCAAATTATCAAAAATTGTTTTTAAGAACATGAAAATGATGGAATGTTTCTTTGATCGAACTTGGATTTAAACTGAACGAAATTTGATGTCCAGTATGTTCAAATTTAGCCCCATGTATCATTGAAAAATATATGTTCAAAGTACACTAATAATTTGAAAAACAAATGATTTTATTTCTAAAATGTACATTGATCTTTGCTATTATTGTTTCTCTATATACAAATTGTGAATAAAAAGAAATAAAGAACGATTAAAATAGTACTATCGCCGTATGGGATTCAGGTTTGACCCATTCGATATATATTAGTTGTAGAGGTTTTTCTATCTTTATTGTCCATGAAAAAGAATTTGAAGGAAAATGTACAATGTTCGAAATCTTTTTATTGTTTATTATTTATCAAAGCTCGAACTAGGAACCAGGTGTTCTACTCTTCTTGTCTAAATTTTTACGGAATAAAGTAACTGCATTCTTTCGTTCAGAGTCAGAATCATTAGTGGCGTTTCTATCCAAAATTGCGACAGACCGCAAGAATTATGTCGACACAATTTTCATACATGACCTATTTAATTTATTTTATGATGATGGTTAATCATACGAATAGCGGGACTTTTTGCACCGAAATTTCGGTACGATCTAGCCAGATTTTTTTCGGTGTACGAGTAGACACTGCCTTATTTTGTATCGATATTTTTAGATACTTCTTCTATTCTTTTGCAGGTGTCAAAATATGTAAAAAATTATTATTATTTGACTTTCTATTTATTTCTAATTTTCAATAAAACCATCAAGTTTAATGAAAAGTTACAAAATTAATCTATGAATATAAACATAAAAATGTAGCATCTGATAGCATTTGCAAAGTCATTTGCCAAAAGATTTGATAAAAGATATTACTAATTGATACTCATTTGTGACTCATTCGTAACAACCGAGGTCCGAGGTAATAACATAATCGTTATCATTTCTAAGTTTGGAGAAAGTACTGTATGGGCGAAAGAAATGGATAATATACCGTCCCTAGAAAACTATTACCTTCCATCCATGTAGATTTTTTTAAATTTTAAGATCTGATAGTACGTGATACCTTGTGCATGTACACCAATTATTTAAAATTTACTGGGTAAACAAAGTCATATAAATATGCGAAATATCATCCGGACACACGTCCCTGACTACATTTTTCCATAGCGAAATGCGTTTATTTCTTTATCTATTGCACATTAAAAATAATTTTAATGGGTATTTGTTTTCATTTAGTAAAACACACAGTTCGAAAATAAATTTATTATAAGTTGATTTCTCATAACAATGATATAACAATTAGGTTTGAATGTCCCCGAAACTGAATGTTGCCTGGTCACACGACAGTTACAAATTTTTTTTCAATCTAAAAATTATATTCATTTGCGAATTAACATATATAACCAATGAAATACAAATTTTATCATTTAACTTTAAGAAAGGAATTTAAAATTAAAGTACCCTTCTTAATCTCGCTCATCGATATTTTGATCATAATTTTACTTGAATATGAAATGCTTTTTCCAAAAACAGTATCTAATCGAATTGTGTTATGAATGTGAATAAAATATTAATTTTAAAAGACTGATTTTGTACAAAAGATCCAAAATTGAAAAAATAAAGGGGCAATTTTAAAAGCCCGAAATTGAAAGCGCCTAAAATTAGAGGTCTTGAAATTGATAAGAATGCAAATTTAAGGGAATAATTCAATAATTTCAAAAATTTATTTTCATAAATCATTAATTTTGAAACCGTAAATTTTTAGATCATAAAATTATTAAATAATAATAATAAAAGCATTTAACTTTAAAAGCATACAAAATTTAAAATTCGTAAATGCAATTCAATAGATATAAATATTTGACAGTGTTTGACAGTAACGCGTTACCCGGAACGTTACCCTTTTTTAGTAATGGTAACGGTAACGCGTAATAATTTTCTGGTATCTGCAATGTATAAAATAACGTACTTCTGTACGTTACTTTACGAACTTTGTTAATGGTATTTATATGGTTTATACTACATTATATGTCATGATAACGAATCATAAGACATATTTATATTATAGTCGTATATATGTGTCTCTATATATATAGAATTATAGGATATTATTATATCCGATATATGGCATTTAATTTAAGCCATACGCACGGCTTTGATTGTTATTCGGCATAGCAGGATCCATTATTATTGCTAAAATATTTTGTTTGAGTGATACATTCTTTAAAAATTAGTTTTATCAAAATAAATTCTATGCACAGTGTGTGGTTTTAAATTAATAATAGTGTAGAATAAAAACATTTTACACATTATTAATGTAAAATTCTTTATTAATTTAAGCAAATTAAACTATAATTGTTACGTGGTAACATACAATCTAATAAAAAAACTGTTTAAAGCATTTGGGAATTAAAAAAATGTATTACCGATTTAATTAAAAAAAAGTAACGGCAAGGTAACGCGTTACAAATTTTTAGGAAGTATCGGTAACGTTAAGGCGTTACTTTTGATTGGGAATGCGTCAAACACTGCTATTTGTGTAAATTTTATTGTCACACTTGAAACTTTTCGTTCGAGAGTGATGATAATTAAAAATCCCATAAATATACCACATCTAGTACTATGACCCCCACCCGAGTATGACCCACTCAAGCGCTGCTTAACTTGGTGATCGAACGCTATTCCATGGGTGAGCAACAGATTTCCTGGATATTTATGAAAATATTCATCGTATGGTTCCTTAATTAAAAATCATGAAACAATTCTCCCTCCCAGCCCTGTATATAAGGGTTAGTTAATTTTTGAACGGTCCCTAATTCAGTTTTCAGAAATAACAACAAAGGTAATAAAAAATGATAAAAATGGTAAAAATAAAAAGTAATGAAATACGCCAGTTTCTAGTGTGCATGTTGAAAAGGGAGGATGTTTGTTTAGCGTTGCGTCATCACGTGTTGTACGTGAATATGAGTTTTGTGCATCGCGGGAGGATTTTGGGCGTGGTGGCGATTTTTCTTCTAGGCCTAGCCTAGGGTCTTCTTTAATGCTAGGCAGACTCGTTCAGTTCGTCGCTCCCAGAGTTTTATCAAGTAGACAGTCGGGACTCTATTCCCCATCCTTCCCGAATATCCGAATATGCATGTGTGAGTGAGTATGCAACTCACTATGGCCTATCCTATCCTATGCGACGGACACGCATCCAGCGATAGATATGCGACTGTTAGCAATAGGAATGCTTTTTTCGTGGTTCTTCGCTCTACGACGCATCGAAACCCAGGACCGGATTCAAGGCCTGCTGACTAAATTATTCGACACTTTTTACATTCAGGTTGCCATTATTACTGCACTGAAATTACAGAAAATACTATTTTTTGAGAAAAAAAAACAAGGATTATATGCAATTGATCAATTTTAATTATTATAGACAAAGGGCTAAGTTTCTGATTATTAGTGACTTATTTAATTTCAACATGCGGATGCAGGTGTTTTCTGATATTTTAGTGGCAATTATTTCACATAATGAATTTCTGGTAGCATCTGAAGCAAGGCAGATAATTATGCAAGTTTTTACACAAAGTCACAGAAGCTTGGTAAATTTTTTCTCGAAATTAATTAATTTGCTTTCAGTTTTAAATTTGAATACTTCAGATTTAGAAATTAAGTACAATTTCACTAATGGAATTAGTCAATTTTTTATGAATAGTATCTATTAGTAGGGTAGCCCAATAAAAAAGTTTCGAATTTATTTTGCGACATCCTCCATTTTGTTAGGTTTCCAAAAAAAGTGAATAAGTGTTTTTTTGTTGTTGTTTGTTTAATATCAAGAGGGTTGTGCCCACCTGCTGCAGTTTCCCATAAGGATAATACAGAGAAAAAAAACATTCTGTAAATTCCGTCCAAGACGTGAAAATGTATAATGAACTAATAAAGTATAGGAAATGATTTTATCTCATGAAAGCTCTTTAAGGAATACGAATCCATCATTAATTTTTAATTTCAGCCCCCTTTCATGGTGTTTCAAAAACTACCCCATGCAAGTCCAGAAAGTATTTTGAAGAATATTACCCTTAATTATTACTTTTTTCTCATTTTTTAAAAATAAATTCTTATGGATGAATAAATTACAAGATTTTATGTATTTGGTCATTCAATTTTAATTATTTACACAATTTTCGCTCATTTGAACAATTTTATTTTCATAGAATATAGCGAATTAAGGGTATTTTATTAACGGTACGGTAGATTTAATGAATTTGAAGAGTGTATATTCTTATTTCAATTATTTTTAATTGTTCCAACAATTTGTTTTTGTTTAAATATTTAAACTTTTGAGACTTGTTAAGAAACTAGCAAGGCGGTATGATTTTCTAGTTTTTTTCGTCAAAAAGTTGAAATTGAGAAAAACATTGATTAAACAATAGAAAAACAATTAAACAGTCTATAGCCTTCATAAAACACCCTTAATGAGTATCTATGAAAAAAATAAGAAAAAAGTAATAATTAAGGGCAGTATTCCGCAAATTCTTATTGCATTTTCATGGGGTAGTTTTCGAGACACCATGAAAGGGACTCAGGTGGTTCACATTAAAAATTAATGATGGATTCGCATTCCTGGAAGAGTTTTCATGAGATCACAAAAGTATTGCCTATATTTTTAAAATAAATTTCTACGTTTTGGAAAAATGTACAAAAACGTGAACTTGACCAAATGTGTGTGGGGGGGGGGGGGGTCGAGATTTTTGTGTTTTTTGGGCCTACCTAGAATCTATTTATCGCCAGTAGAACAGAAAAAAAGTTTTGTGACGCAGGGTTTGAGTTTTTACTCAGCTCTTCTCAGGCGCGTGTCTTGTGTTCGAACCCTGGTCCCGGCATCGAAAAAATTGTACGTAAAAACCACCTACCTGTACGTGAATTTCGATCATAATTATAAGAAGTGCCTGGTTTAAAGATGATTACATGTAGTTATCATAAATTTCACAAAGTTTAGTGTTTGAATTTGAACATTTTTTTCACCACTGCAAAATATTTATAGTCATATAAAAGACCTGCAACTATAGTAATACAAAAAAAGAAAAACCTACTACTACATGAGTTCGTGCAGTGCATCGACATTTGTTTGAAGATATAGGTCAAGGGCGAATCCGTGGAGGGGGGGAGGGGGGTAGAGATTCATGACACCAAATTTAAAATTTGAAAATTTGTATATCAGGTACATAGAGTAGTTGAAGTACAACCCCCATCTAACGTAATTTTTGCCGTCTACATTTTTTTGTGAATTTATTTACAACCAAAAAGAGCGTAAGACTATTGGGGGGGGGGGAGAATTTGGGTCATATCTTAATGTTTTGTATTAATTAACAAAGTAGTTCAATTTTCAAATGCGTAAATTTTTAAAAAATAATTGATGTTACTTTGACGACCAGGGTATTTAATTAATTAATTTCTGATGTTAGATATTGCCGATTATTGACAAATAATTTTCCGGTGAAACGAGAAAATTATTTGAACAGTAATCCGCATTATCTAACATGAGAAATAATTTATTTCAAATACGTAGTTGCGAATTTTCAACCAAAAAGGTAAACTCACAAAAAAAAATATAATAGTTGATATTTTAACCAAGGGGAGATTTTTATTTTAAATCAGAAACAGTTGAATTGAACCATAAAAAAAAAGAAATTTCAACAAAGTACTTGAATCTTCAACAAAGAAAGATTTTTCAGTCAGAGAAGAAATTTTTTTTTCCAAAAATTCAGAATTTTTAAGTAAACAAAGATGAGTTTTCAACCAAGAAGATTAATTTTCTACTATAAAAGTCAAATTCTGAACAAAATATATCAATTTTGAACCAAACAGTAAAATTTTGAAGCCAAAAAGACGAGCTTTCTACAAAAAAGGTGAATCTTGATTAAAATAATTACATTTTCTACCAAAAGGAAAATTGTTCAACCAGGAAGATAAATTTTCTACTAAAAAGACGAATTCTCAACAAAATACATAAATTTTTAACCAAATAGTTGCGTTTTCAACCAATAAGATTAATTTTCTATCAAAAAAGAAGAATATTCAACAATTTACATACATTTTAACCGAATAGTTAATTTTTTAAACTAAAAAGATCAACTTTTTACCAAAAATGGAACATTTGAATTTTCATAAGAAAAATTAATTTTTTATATAAGAAAACGAATCATCTACATAATAGTTAAATATTCTAAAAAACTGTTGAATTTTCAAGACGAAAAAATGAATTTTCTGTAAAAAACAGTTGAATTTTCATCCTAAAAATATGAAGTTTCAACAAAAAAGTTCGTTTTCAATCAAATATTTATATTTTTTGTATTTAGGTCAAAAAATTAGTTTTTAACCCTCAGAAGAAATTTTCAATAAAATACATAATTTTCTACCCAAAAAGATTTTTTTTTACTAAAAAAGACGAATTTGCAACATAATACAAAAATTTTGGAACCAAATAGTTGAATTTCTAAATTTAAAAAATCCATTTTATCCAACAATGGAATAGTTAAATTTCCACTTAAAAGCATTAATTTCAAATTAAAAAGAAAAACGAATCTTCTGCAAAACTGTTAAATTTTCATAAAAAAATTATGAAATTTTAACAAAAAAGTTAATTAATTTTCAATCATATAGTAAATTTTCAGTTCAAAAAATCAATTTTTACCTCCAAAAATGACAAATTAAACAAAGTAGTTCAATTTTCAATCGAAGAGATGCATTTTCTAGTGAAATTATGAATTTTCCACAAAAAAAATGAATTTTTAAGATAGTAGTTCAACTTTCAATAAAGGATTCGAATTTTAAAACCAAGATGAATTTTCAATAAAAAATATAATAGTAGCTATTTCAACACAAAACGATTTAAATTTGAGATAAAACACAATATAATTTAACTAAAAAAGACGAATTTTTGGAAAAATAGTTGAATCCTGAAGCAAAACCGAATAAATTTCAACCAAACAGTTGCATTTTTAACAAAAAAATTTGATTTTCTACCAAAAAGGACAAATTTTCAAGAAAATACATAATGTTGAATAAAGGAGTTATATCGACCCTCAGTTAAAACAATATTTGGATGTTGATGGTAAAATTGGCTTTAGCCAGGGGGAACTCGAGTCCGTTGTGGAGAATGATCAGTGTAAGATCTACTGGAATTTCTCATTCTCCACCACTCAACTTATCAGTGCTACGAAACGTGATATTCTCCTTCAGGATCTGAAAACCAAGACCATTTACGTGATTGATTTCTTGGCACCACCCGGTGGTAATATCACGGCAAGGGAGGAAGAAAAACGGGCGAAATATCAAGCACTTCTTTTCGAGCTGAGCAGGCTACAAAGTCCATCTTGTAATTCTCATAATAGGCTGTCTTGGAGTTATGAAAGCTTCATTTCTTAGTCAAATCAACAAGATTCCGGCTTGCCAGTGTCAGGCTCATTCCATCGCGAACCGGATGCAAAAGACTGTTCTTCTGGGATCAATTCATCTGGTCCGACAAAACTGTTCCTCATAACATTCTACAAAGATTGGTAGCTCTTAAAAAGTATCCAGAGGTGAAATTTTCATTTCCAACCGTCCCGTCCGCCGCGTAGTCATCCGCGGCTAGAGACCTGACTCCAAGGAACAGTGTTGAACGATGTTATCTCGCGTAAATTTCCCGCTGTTGCTTACCTTCTAGAACAGAACGAGCAGAAGTGGACGACGTACACGTTCCAGTTGCGTCGGGATTGGTTGCTTTAAGAAACCATGATCGTAATTTCTGGAACCTAAAACTTCTCTCTCATAATAATGGTAGCTCTAAGAAAGCATCCAGAGGCGACTGCTGTCACCTCCAACACTCAAGGTCGCAGTGTAACACCATGCTTCTAATTTTGTACCTCAAACATCATCACAAATGATTTCATACATCGTATTATTTCAACTAATTATATTCTTATCGTATCAGTCACTTGACTTAGTCCGTGGCTATGATGGAAAACCTGGTTCTTTTTAACCCGAGAATAAGTTTAATAAAAAAAAAAAAAATAATAATAGATCTTTATTAAGATGCCAACAACATATACAAGTATTCAGAAAATATTAATGGAAGGGGCACTTAAAAGGCCGAGGTACAGCTTAGAGCTGCTTTGCAACCTAAAGTGTGGAAGTGTTTTACGTGAACGAGATAGTTGGTGAACGATTGTACCCATTGTGGGGTTAGAAGTCAAAACAATTGATAGGTGGGATTCTAGAGTTTAGTTGAAATAATATTATTGATAATATCCGGAAGTTCATCTCGAGATCCCCTTCTCCTAATCCAACCCAGTGGTGCTAACGGACCGCGACTTTTTCAACTGCGCAAGCGTCGCGCAATGGTGGAGTAAGGAATAAAACTGATGTTCTCTTCGTCACTTCTTCTTTACGCGACGCCTGCGTAGTTGAAAAAGTCGCGGACTGTTAGCACCACTGATCCAACCTGACCGTTCTGAATTCTAACTTTATTACTACGTAAATCGTTATACAGCTATAGTAACTCAAACCTAAGGCTGGCGTCCGTTCCCCGTTCACAAAACAAAAACCTTAAATTTATTAGGTATTCCTGTAATGCGTTTTGTCGACTCTTTCATCCCCTTGCTTCACCGGAGTAGCTTTTTGTGCTTCCAAAGCTGCTCCTTCAATTACTTGCTCAGATTCATTCAAGTGATTGAGCCTTTCAGGCTCTGCGCGTTCCAAGCTCTTGACCTGAACTTCGATGCCGCTCTTTGAATCTTCTTTGTCATTTAAGTCTTCCTGACCTGGTCGCCTAGATTTTAATTGAGATGCATGGGCAGCATAGCTGCATACGTTCATTTTGCTGCTGTGTGCTTAAGTTGCACGATTTTGTATGTGTCGTGTTCCAAGGATTCCGTTACAATCTTCGGAACATTAAATGTAGGCTGAAGTTTGGTTGATTTCCCAGAACTCTCTACTGCTCGCCTCAGGACAACAACCTCTCCTGGCTGATATTCTTTGTCGATATTTGTTCCAAGGTTGCTGAGGCGGCATTTTTCATATCGTGGTTGATAAACATGTAATGTCTCAAATGGACTACGCCCGGTAGTCTTTGAACATGCAAGGTTAAAATGACGTTCTACGTCCTTTATATTCTCGTCCCATCGATCTTCTTGACCTCCAGCAAACTTCGACTGTAGTATTGGAACCAACACCCGGTTGACTCTCTCCACCATCCCGTTCACCTGAGGATGCCTAGGTGAACTCAATGTATGTCTTACTCAATATTTACAGAAAACTGTACATAATCCTGCAAAGGAACCTGCACCGACAAAGGACCTGTACGGATTTCTGTACAGGTTTCTTTGCGAAGAAAATTGACGCGCATGTTTCAACCTGTATTTCAGGTCCTTTTCGAGGCTTATTCTAGAAGGAAAAATAGATGTATTAAATAAAAATAAACTGGAACTTATAAAACTTTTACTCAATTACTAAAAACAACATTTTAAATTAATAAACTAACTTGTTCATAAATAATTTCTGTTTCAGATGACATTTTTTAAGGTTATACCGTAAATGATACGTCAGCAAATTAAAAAAAAATTTGATTACAATTTTAAACTTCTAGCAAATATACAAGATACAAAAAATGTCAAAGATGCTCAAAAAACTCAACATAGTCTTCAGAGGTTTTTCTTTTCTTTCTATATAATAGGTAAACAGCGACAATTTCGATATAGATTGAATACTCTTTAGTTTATTTTTATTTAATACATGTATTTTTCCGTCTAGAATAAGCCTTGAAAAGGACCTGAAATTACAGGTTGAAACATGTCGGCAAACATTTTTTATAATAAAAAAATTGTTTAACACCAAAAGAAGCGGAATAGGCCTTAATGAACATTATTTATATTATTTAGTATAGGTAATATTTAAGGTGGCATAACGAATATACACTGCAAGCCCTTATAGTCTATACGTATACTTATTTTAATACACAAAGTGAAAAAAAAATGTTGTCAGGCAACATTAAATCAACTCGACGTGATATAAAATTCTACACAAGAATACTCTACTTAAGCCAATTTAATGGTTTAATAATATTTTAATTTGAAAAGCTTTGCATAAATAAATTCAATATCGCAAAACCCTGTATACATATATTACACAACAGTATTATTCGCATCTTAAATTGAGAAAAAATATAACTGCAATTTCATATATGGTAACTGATTTTTGCTAAACATCTGAAAATGAAAATACATACTATTTTATCAATATAATCTAACTATTTACGATTCACAGAGCACGCTGGGGTTACTTACTCCCAGCAAGTTATAGAATTTTACATTAGAATATCAAAAGTATTAATTTTATTTTTCAACAACTCTAGTTGTTACTTCCTTAATAAAATGTGGTATAACAAATAAAATTGTAGGGAATCTGTAATGGGATAATTCACAAAATACATAGTACTCAGGTTGGCCACTGACCTGGAAAACTGAAAAACTCTCGCTCTTCGAAAAAATGTGTTTTAAATTGTGCTCAGAGTTACCAACTAAAATTATCGGAAAAATCATGAACATTCATGGGTTTTGTAAAGTTTTCATGGCACAAGCTATAAAATGGTCACTTGCTAACAATATTAAGACTCTAAAGTTCATGTTAATTCAAAAATGAATGTACCTTTTATAGTTTAGAAAGGTATGATTAAGAATTTAAAGTATATGTTGAAGGTTCGTTCAAATAATGAAGTTCCTTTTATATCTGAGATCCAAAAGTTTCTTTTTTTAAAAAAGGTGCTTAGAAATGATATAACTTTAATTTATATAATTAATTACTAGTAAGTAGACAAATAAAGTTATAGTTGATATTTGTGTTTATCATCTTTTTTGAAGATATTATACAGAGACATTAGAAGCCCTATAGACTTTTGTTCTATTCTGGTGACTTCCGGGACATTAAAAGCCCTATAGACTTTTGTTCTATTCTGGTGACTTCCGGGACATAAAAGTAGAATGTTACCAGATAGAGCATAGATTGAAGTATGATTTCCCATCGAAAATCCAAAATCTGTATTTTGTGTCCTCACAAAAACGCGAATATATCCTAATTTACGACCGACCTATGGTTTATTTTGTAATAAATAAGTCGCTTTTCAAATAACTTTTACGATAGATTCTCATTTTATATTTGAACTTGGAGTTTGAAAATGTTCAGTCCTTTTTAAAATATGTACAATAAAGCTATTATTATTATTGTATAATTGATACTTTAATCGCTTAAAAGTACACCGGGAAGAATATAATCTTTACCGGGATTTTTTTTCTGAAGTTTGAGTCGCCACCCTGTACTTTTATATGGTATCATCAGGATGAACACATAGAAAGAGATATTCATACGGAAAAACACACACAAGACAATTGAAAACGCTCCAGCTTCACGTCAATCAACTGAAACGTGTTAACTGTTAAAGTATCTAACCTTCTCGACCTTTCTGGCCTTTCATACTTTCCGGGCTCTCCTTTAAGAACGAGACGGCAAAAAGTTCTAAAAATTTCACAAAATCTCTGTGTTGTGTCCTCTTGTGTCTTCTGAATTAAGAAAAAATCGTAATAAATGTTTAGCCACTAAGGTAAGCTATGTGGCATTTTCGATATCCTGGGATAGGGCATATGGGCATTTCAATTATCTCAAGAATGGAATAGTCAACCTCTTTCTAGTTGTACACACCGCTATATAGAACTTTAATGAAACTATATATCCGATTTGAAAACAAAAACCCTAAGAAAGTTAATTCATCCTGATAATACCTCATGTCATTTTTGTACCCCGCCCCTTTATCATGATAAACCGTTATATTTCTTAGACATCCCAAAAGAAATTCCTCAATAAGTTGTCAACGTTCCCCCTCTAAATATTACAAAAATAGTGACAATTTCAATTTGCTTAATTCTCATGCGACGATTTTCAACTTCTACATTAAACGAAGCGAAACTCCGTCACCCCAAGATGATCGAAATTTATTGAACGAAGGAAGAGATCCATAAAATGTAAGAATCGGAAACTGATAATTTGTTATCTTCCGTGTCAGATTTACAACCCGAATGTTGGATAGGTCCCATTTTAGTGCTCAAATCTATGTTTCACAGACCCTACCCTTAATTTAATTTTAAAAACATGATAAAACCTCTAATAAAAAAATCAGAAACTGGGGAATGTTATCTTCCGTGTCTGATTTCACACACGGCCGCGAAAAGGAGTAGAACCAAGAAGACTCGTCCCGAGTGACCCCGAAAGGGTGCCACGTGATCGCGGAAGATTTTAATTGGCCGAGAGCAAGAGGGCTTTTGGTGGGGAGAGAGGAGAGGGTGGTTGGGGTTGCCACGCGGATTAGACGATCGCATCAACGGGGGTATGGGAAGACGGCCCCGCGAGGGCGGGCTGCGTACCCCACCAGCAACACCTTCTCCGTTGGTAACATACTCGCAACTTGAATCCTCCACGCACTCTTCTCTCACTCATACCATCTCCACTTTCACCGGCTTCCTACACACAATTTTAAATTTGTTTATGTGTACCTGTATATGTGTTCAGAATACATTCATACACATTATTGCTTTCTTTCTCCTCCGCACGCGCACACATACACACAGAAGAAGAGCCCATGCGAGTAAAGGGGAAGATCCGCCTCCGCCGGGTGCTGCCACGGATGGACGAAAAACCTCAGTTATAATTGTTGCCCGCCGAGAGGCGCACGATTTTAATTGTTTCTCCTTCCGTGTTCCTTGCACCATCGCTACGATCGATGGTGTTAATCTGCACGAAGCACATAACAGTTGAGTGCTTTTTCTTGCGGTGGGAATGGCTCGTGCCGGAGAACAGTGGAGAGGGATCATTCAGGCATGATAAGTACTTTGTTCACATTGTTTCATCGAAGTGTTGGAAACATACTGTGACGAGGTGTGCTTTTTGAAAGAGGAAACGTTCCTATACTTACAATTAGTGCCATTTCATTGGCCGGAGACTCCTTCTGATTGTGTCCTGGGATGAGAAATCTTAAACTTGATTCCTGATGGAATAGGATTTTAGTTCATGGAGTGGATTCGTGTTACGAAGAGTGGAGTTTTGCATTAGTGAATCGATAATCTGTGCTTGGTTCGTGGATTTTTGCAAGTTTTTAAACACACCTAAGAAAATGAATTGCGCTTATCAGTATCCACAACCACATCCTCAGAATACGATGATCATGACGAGTGTTCCCCAACAGGTACATCATTCAACGGATACTGAGTATCTTGAGGTAATAGCTCGTTTCTCACAACATTAGCTTTCTGCACTTCCGAAGTTAAATACTTGATTGCTATATTTCCGCAATATTTTTGTCTTATAATCTTAGGGGAATGCAAACTAATTTTAGGTAGTTAAAACTCTGAACAAATGGTCAAAAAATCTATTATCCATTTCTGAAAGTCGAATAATCAAAGACCAAGCTTATGGATCTCTGAACAAATCACAGTGGAGGACCCCTTACCACCAAGCGTCACATTTAAATGAAACTGTTTATTCCAATATCAGTTATTATCCTAACTTTTTATGAAAATAGAAAAAGAATATTCCACAAACTTTACTACAACTTTAGATCCTCCGATATGAAGAATCGTTTCTAAAATCACTGAAAGCTGCACTTAAGCTCCAATTGCAGAGCTAAAATTTGAAATGGAGCTTAAACCTCTGCTTGAACTGATGACAGTGATTCCAGTGTGGTCGTGTCTGACATTCAGGAACCACTTCCAAACTCGAATTCTGGTGCAGAAGTTTATCACGCATAGAGATGGAATTCAAGTACCTTTTGACATATAATACTAATTTAGGTAAATTGTTTGAGGAAAATAATTTGTATTGAAGGTCCTTTTTCTTCGTTTAGAGAAATGTGGTTAATACCCACCCTGTCAATATATCGGTGGTTGAAAGGTGTTGAGGATCCACCCCCCGTAATTTCAAATTTTGAGGAGGTCCCTCACCAATATTTGACAGGATCCGACGATCGACAGGACGAGCCCTTTGGCGACGGCGTCCTGGGCGGGTCAGAACCACCCCTTCGTTAATTGTTCATCTCCCGGCATCTATAACGGCCAATATCAGAATTTATCCGCCCTCGATTCTCCTTGACGCACTGCCAATTCACTCCTGAAAATCTCATTTGTCCAACTGCCAATTGAATCTGTCAATTCGATTGAGCAGCCTGCCACCTTTACTACCAAACTAGTCATTACCAACCCAACTGCTTCCAAAAAATTCTTTACTTGAAATACTTCTAGGTTATTAAAATAGGTTTCAATTTAATTGTATAACATAAAAAAATCTCAAACTTTTTTATAAAAGAAAAACGGATCAAAACACTGCGAAAAGTTGACAACTATGTAGACTACTGTATTGATAATTACAAACACATTCACAATTCCTAATGTAGTTGTCAATTATCTGTAGCGTTTCTATCAAATTTTAAGCTGAAAAAAGCTTGGATTTCTCTATAAACAATTTTGTGAATTCTAAATAAGGAGCTTTCTGAATTTTTTATATCCTACCTCCCTAACGTGAACAGACTGTAAAATTATGAAACTACCTATTAAATTCAAATAAAAAACTTATTAAACTTTCGTAACTGACTGATTTAAAAGTTTGGACAATCAAAATTTTAACATTCACCCTTGAATGATTCACAATTGCAGCGTTTAAAACAAAATGAATTCAAACATCGTAGCGTTCTTGATTAAACAATGTGGAATTACATGCACTGTTAAAAACATTCACAATTTTAATATAAATTTAATATGCATTTGTATATTAAATCTAAAAAGTCGGTATATGAAATATTCATTAAGAGGCTGCATATTAAATTTTATATACATGTATATTAATCAATTCTTAGAAAAGTCAGGCATTTTCACTTTACACAAAGTAAAAATAATTTGGGCAGTTATTTTAAATTTCTGACATTCACAGTGAGTTTTGAAGAAAATTCCACCCGGACGTTGCACTTTGATATGTATATTAATTCTACAAAATGGTGGTATATTAATGGTATATTAAAATTAATATACGGTATATGCAAATGACTTTACTCACATGTATATTAAATTCTATCAGATTTTATTATCAGTGTGCAGTTAAGATAAAACATTTGAATTAAAGCCTTCAAAAGTGAAATATATAAAGTTCCAAGTTCTAAAGATTCTGGATTGAAACATTTTCAGCATATTCAAAATTTAATAATGAAAAATTAGGAACCTTAACAAATATTCGTATCAAATGTAAGATTTTTAAATTGCATAAGGATCAATATTGAACAATTTAAAATTGCATCCAGCTAAATAAAAAAATGTTCAAATTTAAGCGTTTTATTTTAATTAGGTTACACTGAATATTATACAATTTTAAATGGGACGTTGAAAGCTATAAACATTATTAAGTTTAAACACTTTATAAATTTTCATTTTTGCAAGGATTAAATTAGAAATTTTTATTGTTTCACATGGTAAAAAGTATTTCCTAATGCATATAGATGATTCATTTAGAATTTTTACATTTTAATAATTCAGTTTGAAGTTATATTAATTTCTGAATATAACATTCTTCAATTTAATTGTATATTGCAAGCTTCCAGTTTTTAATTGCATGATACTAAACATTTCAATACAAAATTATTAAATTTGAAATAATTGAGTATTATGTTGAATAGTTTCCTAAAATTGTATTTAAAAAAGAATTTCATCATTTGAAATTATTGAATTTTGAATGCTTCTACTGAATGTTATTGGGAATTTACTTCAAATTTAAAAATATAACAGTTAAAGATGCTTATAATTTTGAAAAAATTTGATTTTGACTTTCTCAAACTTAATTTATTTTAATTTTAAAGTTCCTAATCTACAGTTAATAAGCTTATCATGTGTCGAATTTTTCGCGGAGAAACTGAAAATCATGGCTAGGCTCATCAAATCTCGGTAGACGTAGGTACAGTATTTTCTATGAGCATAAAGACGTTTCGATTTTTAATTTTTCTATTTAAAAAAATGTTTGAATCTATTATTATATATTATTTTCTATAAAGTATATATAAATATTAAAGAAATAAATATTACTAATCCTTCCCCCTTCCACTAATTTTCTTTATTTACTATAGTATTTCACTGAAATAAGTATTAATACATAATAATACACACATATATAATTATTAAGAAAAAGAAACTGAAAGTGGGGGGAATCAAAACTCCATCTGTCCTCCACTATCAGTCGAATTACTCAACAAACGTAACCGTAAAACCGTCTGGCCAAGACTGTTTTAACTCATTTCACGTGTGAGTATTTATTTTTATTTATTTTTAAAAAATTCAAGAAGGGAGATACATGGAAGTAATAAAAAGTAATCACCGGAGGACTGTTTGTTCGTTCAGCGGAGAATTCTGAAGATTGAAATTTTAAGGGCCCTTACACGCAAATTTCGGAGTTTAGACTCTTGGCGCGTGAAAAGGTTCGGGTAGTTGTTAGTATATTACAAAAATTAAAGCTTCCTCCCGCTTCTCATTAGGATGTCGAACGTTAGCGCGCGAATAAATCCATATTTATTGGTTCGCGTGAAAGGTCGCAAAAATGGTGTTTTCATGAAGCAAGAAATGAACGAATCGGCGAGAAGAGAGATGTAGCTTTGGGATATTAATATAAGGGCTCGATACGTAATTATAGTGATTACCGTATTGCCAGAGGGCGGTCGAGGGCGTCCCTCAGTTTGCACGTCATTTTGCAATCTCAACTTCGCAGCGAACATGCGCGCGAATTTGTCGGCAATCCGGGAAGCCTAATGTGCTTCCTCTCAATATTTTCCACCTCTATTAGATTCCTGCCCAAAGTAGAGCTCATCGTAATGAAGCTCTCAGAGAAATAAAGGAGGCATTTGGTATTCAATTGTCCTACCAGGAGAAACTTATCCTTCTGATAAAAAAATTAAATTCTTAACTTCATGTGAATGTCACTTGACTATTTGTCCTTTCGACTATGAATCCAAGGGGTTAACATCTCTTGAAATCTCATTTAAATAGGCTTATTAGACGCAGAATTTTGTACCTTTCGCGGTTGTAAGAGGAAAAAGTTTTTCATTTTAATATTATAAAAATTAAGGCACTTCAACAACAGAGAAAAAAACAGGCGCGTATAAATAATTTCCACCTGTAGTGTACATCTAAAATCCCAAGAAATATTTGAAATCTATGAAATCCAATGAAATACCTTAAAATCTCATGAACTTTGGTACTATACAATATACATCACAATGCAATTACTGGAATACATTTAAAATTCAGTAAACTATTTGAAATCTTATGAAATCTCTTTAAATCCCTCAAAATCCTTTGAATCATTTGAAATCCCATGAAATTTGTAAAATGCTACAAAATTCGTTAATTATTTTTAAATTCTCAAAATTCGATGGATTACTTAAATTTGTTACAGTTTTCATTTAAAAAGAGAAAAATCAGCCACTCTGAGGAATAAAACCTAATATCCTTCCAAAAGACTCAAAATCCTTTGAAATGCCTTAAAATCCCCTGAGATTACCTTAAATTTGCATCCTGAGCATTTTACAAAATACTGTGCAATATTTACAATCCTGTCAAAACTCATAAAGTCCCTTTGAATCCCTTAAAATTCTTTCGAACACATGGAAATCGCTTAAAATTCATTGAAATGCCTTCATATCTTTTAGAATCCCATGAAATCCTTTAAAAATATTTCAAATCTTCGAAAATTTTCGATATAGTGTGTATATATAGTTTTAGTAATTTTGTAACATTAATTTTATCTCTGTAGGTTTTTCTAGAATTAGCAGCTTATTTTGGAACAATAAAACATATTATTGCATTATCTACCTCATAAGAATCACGACGTATAGTTAATCGACTTTATCAACCTCTTATTGCCCGAGCGCCTGTTATTATCACTATTATCAGTAATTATATGAGCCCATACACATGTTACCCTTTCACATTAAACTTATAATTCTTAAGATTAATGTCTATATTTGTTTTATAAACCATATTTTTTAAAGAATTTCAGATAAAAATTAAAGAAGCTAATCAAAAGTAAAGTAGTTTGAATAATATATCATGGTTTGACAAAATAAAAATGGACAAGCTTATATTTCATACAGTTGAAGTCATGTGGTCCTTCCCCTTAAACATATTTTAACATACAGGCGTTTAAACATATTTCAAGTAGAAGGAAATAAAACTGCCATAAAATGGCATGGAGATGCGAAAGGGGTTGGATGCTGGGGTTGGAGTTGAATTTTAATTTCGAATGTTTCGTCGAAAGACAAAATTAAAAGGACTCTCACGATCGTCGTCAGAAAGGTTATTACGGATCGAGCACCGACTATAAAATTCTTGAAAAAACGAAACTCTCAGGAGAGTTATGGAGTCTCCTAAAGAACACCCCATAAATCTGAGCTCGCTGTAGACAAGAGGCGAGTACACACGTCCGAAAGCAGAACTCAGCAACGAGTTCGTAAATCAGTCTCGGACGAGTTCTCTTTGCCTTATTTCACGGGGTGTTTCGAGCAACTGCATGAGTTCCTATGGAGATCGGCCTTAAAAGCCTCAGAGTTTTTTTCCCACCCCTTACGAGAGCTTTAATAACATCTTTCAAGGAAAAATTGAAAAATAGATCTGATCATTTGACGAACTCATTTTATATACGTATATGTAGAATATAATTCAGAATGTGGACAAACGTACAAAATTGCAAAGGTAATAATAATCACGCGAAAAAAGTAATGGTCAAAGCGCATGATGCGAGATTTAAGATAATCGAGTGAATGCAATTATTGTTGTACCCTTTCCTTTCCAAGTCCTATTTCGCGTTCTGTGTGCGCTCTGCACTATGTAACAGTAATCATGACTTCGCGGACTATAACGACTCTTTGTTATTCAGAGATATGACAGCCATAATTCCCGTCGAACGAGACAATCGTCCATATATGTACGTAGAAAATTATCTCACTATGGGCATACGTCACAAATCAAGTAGTGTCGTTTGCTATATTTAATTCCCCTGTAGGCGGATCGATTGAGCAAAATCGCTTGGTCCAAGAGATGTATATTTATAATAAATTATCTTCTGGGATATGACATTAATCACGACATTTTCATTAATGACAACAATTTTTACTTCATGAACGAAAAAATGATCAAATTTGGACAAGCACACATGCAAATACTTCTATTCAGAATAAAAAAAGGCCACCTTCAAATCGCCTTCCTTTTCTTAATTATCTATCGTCTTCCATTCTTTATATCATTGTTAGTCTTAAAAACAAATATAGGGTAGGGAGGGGCAGCGCCGACCAGTTAACAGTCAATGATTTTTTTAAAGTTAATAAGATGTAGAATTGATCCATTTTTTTCATTTCCAGTCCTACATTATTGTATATCATATTTCTATAAGTATTAGTTACATAAATAAAAAAATGGTTTAACAATTAAATTATTTCTAACAAGCTGTGTTTCGTCGGCTTTGCCCCACACTGAAGGGCAAAGCCGACCGCAGCTTTTTATAGAAATCAAAACATTTGAAGATGGGAAAACATGATGGTTCGCGTCTGTGATATTTCATGTACTGAAAAATTACCTTTAAACATATCCAGCAAGAAGAATAAGTTATTTTTAATAAAAATAGTGATAGCTGTGACATAACCTCTTATTCATTGACATTACACTAGAGACGGCTACGGGCAAAGGTTTCTACCGTACCGACCGGATTGAAAATAAATATCTTTGATAATAATATTCAATAGTTTCTTGCATGTACCTCAGAAGATAAGTGGCTGTTCTACATTACCGATCACTTATCATAACCTAAGCACTTTTAAACTATTATTTTCGTCGCGCTTGCCCCCGTGGTGAGGCCTCAATTATTTACGATATTTAATATACTTTGGACTTGAATTACCACCGGTCGGCGCTGCCCCTCCTTACCCTACATTGATGACAAACCAGAACCATTCGAAAATCCAGTTGATTGTAGTTTCGGAAAGTGTCGTAAAATGTAAAGCACCATGTGAGATTTAATGCTGCAAAAATTTTGCTGGCATTCGATGTCATCGAAAATCTAAATACATAACAAATTATTGTAACAACCAATTTGCAGTATGCGATGGTGGAAAAATAAATTTTCATAGTTCCAAATGAGTGTCGATAATAATCCAAATTTTAGAATAGCTTACTTTTAAAATTTTTTATCCGCCATTTTGAATTGTGAAATTTTTATTTCAGATTAGCATTCATTGACTCCGAAAACGATAGGATACCGACTTTTATAAAAATCCAACTAATTTTCAAACTTTTGATCAGTCATATTGGATCCAACATTTTGAGTTTTGAAATTCTGTTATCAAATTTGGATTCAGCGACCCCAAAAACTCCCGTATATACATAGTTTCATAAAAATCTCAGTTTGCGTATATGCATATTTACACTGTTAAAAATGGTTCGAATTCTTCAGCACTTCTAGGGTACAAGCGTAAGGTAAAATGGCAACAAGGTATTGGAATCGCGAAACTTCAATACATGCACTGTTAAAAATTTCTGTTCGAACTTTCAATAAATGTATTGGAAGTTTATATCCGAAACGTAAGGTAACGCTTCAATACATAATGTTGTGTTTTCCGAATGCTGGTATTGGTATGGTACCTCACATGTATTGGAATTTTACAATAGAAGTCCAGTAGCCAGTAACACTTATGTATCATATTTGTAGCTGGATACACCTGTTGAACTAAAAAATAAAAAATAAAAATGTGAATCATTTCTCAGGACAAACAGAATTCATTAAATTCAAGTAATTCGCGGAATTCGACGAATTCATGGGATTTAAGGAATTCATGGAATTCACGAATTTAATAGAATTCACGAATTTCGTGCAATTTTCGAAATTCCTGGAATTTAAGGAATTCAAGTAATTTATGGAACTTAAGGAATTCATGGAATTTAAGGAATTCACGGAATTAAAGGATTCACGGAATTCAAGGATTTCAAAGAATTCACGGAATGCATGGAATTCACGGAATTAGAGGAATTCATGGGATTTAAGGAATTCATGGAATTCACGGAATTAATAGAATTCACGAAATTCGTGCAATTTTCGAAATTCCTGGAATTTAAGGAATTCAAGGAATTTATGGAATTTAAGGAATTCATGGAATTTGAGGATCTCATGGAATCAAAGGAATTCATCAAATTCAAGCAATTCACGGAATTAAAGGTTTCATCGAATTCCAGGATTTCAACAAATTCACTGAATGCATAGAATTCACGGAATTTATAGAATTCGCGGAGTTCATGGAATTCACGGAATTCAAGGAATTCATCGAATTCACGGAATTCACGTGATTCATCGGATTCACGAAATTCATGGGATTCGCGGAATTCATGGAATGCACGGATCTCCTGGAATACAAGGAATTCATGAATTTCTTAAATCCCATGAATTTGTTCAATTCCATGAATTTCTTGAATTTAATAAATTCTGTGAATTCAGTAAATTCGATTAATTCCGTGAATTACATTAATTCTGTAAATTCCATGAATTCAGCCAATTCCACGAATTCAGTGAATCCCATGAATTCCTTGAATTCCTTAAATTCCATTAATTCCTAGAATTCCATGAATTCCGTGATCTGCTTGAATTCCATAAACTCCGTGAATTCCGTTAATTCCGTGAAATCTTTGAATTTCAATAATTCCGTAAATACCGTAAATATAGTGAATTCCGTGATTTCAGTGAATACTATGAATTCCGTGGATTTCATCAATTCAGTGAATTCCGCGAATCCCGTGAATTCAGTGAATTCTTTGAGTCCCATAAATTCCATGAATTCCGTGAATTCCATAAATTTCGTGAATTCCTTAAATTTCATGAATTATGCGAATTCCTTGAATTTAGTGAATTCCATGAGTTTCGTGAATTCCATTAATTCCATGAATTTCTTGCATTCCTTGAATTCCATGAATTTCATGAATTCCATCAATTTCGAGAATTCCTTAAATTCCAATAATTTCGTGATTACAGTGAATTCCGAGAATTCATCAAATTTTATGCAATTCATGAATTCAGTAAATTCTATAATTTCAGTGATTTCCATGAATTCCATCAAGTCCGTGAATTCCTTCATTTCCATTAATTCCGTAAATTCCATTAATTCCGTGAATTCCTTGTGCACAATTTTCGACTCATAAACGCAATAAATACATCAATACATGTATTGGAATGCTCGACGGTGATTTCACACTTTACAACACTTACAATACATGTATTACAATTTCGTCATTCCAATAGGTGTTTGCAATTTTATCTTACGCTTGTATTGTAGAACTGTTGTAGAATTCCAAACATTTTTAACAGTGTGTATTATAAGTGTTGTAATTCATGGAGTCACCGCAGCGCGAACTCTACGAGATATTGTAAAATTTCAATACATCATGTATTGTAGCGTTACCTTACGTTTCAGAAAAATGCTTTCAATACATTTGTTGGAAGTTTCCAACCGAAATTTTGTACAGTGTATGATAATGTATGTTTAGGGGTAGTTACCCCCTACAATGTGATTTTGGAAAAAACTACAAACACACGTCAACTTACACTTGATCTGTTAGGTAAAATATATTTTTTCAGATTTTTTTCTTGAACTTTGCCTTACATTCCGTTATTTTCGACGTATGTAGGAGGCCAGGGACACCTAGGTCACCTTCCTGGTTAGTAATTACAATCTAACTGTTATCATCATTATTAAATACTTTTTACGTGGAAATTGCTCGACCACACTGTTCAAAATGTTTGGAATTCTGCAACACTTCTACAATACAAGCGTTAGGTTAAATTCCAAACAAGATATTGGAATGCCGAAACTGCCATACATGTATTGTATAAGTGTTCTAATTGGTGCAGTCACCGTATCGCCAACTCTACGAGATATGGTAAAATTCCAATATATCATGTATTGTAGCGTTACCTTACGTTCCGGAAATAAGCTTCCAATACAATTATTGGAAGTTTCCAACATAAATTTTGTACAGTGCAGCAATATTGACCAAATACCGCTTATAAGTAAATTATTTCTATTAATTTATTTACGCAATTTTGAACATTCTATGTCATCCGACGATCTAGTTAAGCCCATAGCAATTTTAGTCATAAGCATACATATTTTTAAAACCGCCTATTTCTGTCTAAATACTTAGTAAAGTCAAAATATATGTTTTCAGCATAATCTCAAAATCAGTTCATTCCCTTTTTCTCATTTCCAAATGGATTTAGATAGCTCAAACTTTTGGAAGCGGTGTGCTCGCATATATTTCATTCATCCATAAACTTTATTTTTTAAATTAAGATCGAAAAGAAATCTATTTTTCCATGAATAATTTCATGCAAAATGAGCATGAAAAGATTCACAAATAAAAAAAACAGAATTCCAAACTATCTCACTTTTCGGCTCATTAGAGAGAAAAATAACCAAATGAAAAAAGAGGGAGAAAAAGAGAAAAAGTCCACCAAAAACCAACCTCTCACTTTTTCCTTTCTCCGTCCTTTTTATACTACAAGGGACCAACATGTTTCGAAGTCATTATACAGACAGACAGACACATTCGTAAAAACCTGTTTTTTGGGTTCAGGGGGTCTCAAAACGTGGACATTTGACAAAAGCCGGGGGGGTCAAATTTTACACAAATCTAATACCTTCTCTGGATGAGAATGTAAAAATGGTAAGGCTGCTCACATGTCGTGCGAATTGATAAAATTATGTATCGAGATGGGAGAAGTTCCAGATCACTGGAAAAAGACGATTTATCGTCCCAATATGCAAAGTCAAGGGAGATAAAAGCAACTACAATAATTACATAGGTATAAGCTTACTAAATCCTGTAAGCAAAATATATTCAAACATACTTATTCACAGGGTAATGAAAATAACAGAAGAAAAGATATGGGAAGTGCAAAGTGCATTGATGCCAGGAAGATCATGTACGGATCAAATACACTGAAAAAAAGATTAGTTGGGACAACTAATAAAATTGTTCGGACAACTATTTTAGTTAGTAAATAATTGTACTGCTATTTAGTTAGTTGTGATAACTATTTTTGTTAGTTGGGATACGAGTGGTTGCCTTTAATATCTAATCAGGTAGACTAACTATTTTAGTTTGTCAAAACGACTGTCTGTAGGTAGTTGAAATTACTAATATAGTCATGTCTTCCAACAAATTTGTAGGTATAACTAATTTCTTTTTAATTAATATAAATTTTGTTGTTAAAACGATTAATTCGGACTAATAAAATTTGAGAAACAAGAAAAAATGTGCCTCAGTCCGGATTTGAACCGGGAACGCCACTATCCACGAGTGCAGCGTCAACCAATTACGCCATTGAGGCTGCAGCAGATATTTTCTTGTTCTCCATAACTACCTTCTTTTCAGGGAAGTCTATACGTATTTCTCAACTTTTATTTTTTTTTTACAGGGACTAATTAAAATATCTGTCACTATACTATCGAAATCTGAATTAAAAAGATCCCAGTGGTTACGCGAGCATCTTTTTCTTTAACATCTTAGGGACGCTGATGTAAGTTTTCAGCTGATAAGACGTTTTAAAAAAATTGGTTCCTATGCTCACTGGGATCTTTCTAATTGCAGATGCTCTTTGTAGGTTAGGATTTCCAGTAAAACTTAAAACTCGTTTGATTTTAGAATTTCTTATACATACCTGCGAATGTTTCGATATAATCATCGAAGCCTAAACTTTGCAACACTTCTGATACTTCTAGCATTTGTATATATATATATATATATAAATGATGAACGAGACATCAAGTGAGCAGCGAGTTATGACGATCATGTCTAAAAGTTCTCCCTCCCTTTGTCGCATTGTCAATCGCACCAGCCAAGGCAGCAAATAAAATAGTTACGCCACCTACTTTAGTTTGTTAAAGAAATCAATTAGTAGTACAGATGACTAATTTATTAGTAACTCTGAACAGTTGTAAGAACCAATGAATTCTTTACTAATTTTTTTTAAATTGTATATTTAGCTTAAGACAGATCACAGAAAAAAGTTTGAGAGTAAGGAAAAAAGTTTTCTGTTCATGACAAGATGGATAGAAGTAAACCTTGGGAAGTCCTGAACGAGTACAGAGTCAATGGATGGGTCCTACAAGCAATAAAAACAATATATGCCGGTAGCAAAGAGAGTGTAAGGGTTGATGGGCAACTAAGTAACTGGTTCGATATCACACAAGATGTTTGGCAAGGATGTGTTATGTCCTCATGGCTATTTATTATATTCATGGAAAAGTGTCTAAGAATTGCCCTTTTCGTACGTGGGATAGCGTTCGCAGATGATAAGTTGGCAGATTCAATCGAAGACTTGCAAAGAATGTTGAGCAAACTGAATACAAGCATGAAGAACATGGGCCTCAAAATTAACGTAAATAAAAAAACAATAATGATGTTTGAAGGAAAGGGGTAGAAAACAATGTGCAACATTGTCTTAAATAATGAGAGAATATAACAAGTTGATAAGTATGTATATCTTGGTAGCCTATTCACTAGTGACGGAAAGATAGATGGGGAGTTAGATAGGTGTATAAACGAGGGTAAGAAGGTTATCGGAATGATCAGAAGTAAAGATATATCGAGTAATGCTAAAAGGGCAATACATAATTCTGAATTTATACCTACTGTACTATACGGTAGCGAGACCTGGACCTACCGAGAAAAGGACATTGTATCGCTTTGAATTGTGAATTATACAATAATAATTTAAACGCTTCAAAGAAAATGTTCAAATATGGATGACAAGTCAATTTAAAAATACAAGATCTAGTACCAGATTTCTTATTTTGTTTAACTATGCTTCTTCTGACTCCAGTGAACTTTTTCAAAAGTTTCAATATGAAAGAAATGTTTGATTACCTAAAAATCATAAAAATACATTTTGCAAGTCCGAAAGTAAAATTTTGGGTTTACGTTATGTCATTGTTTTCTCTTTTTAAGACTTTTATATCACATGAATTTACTGACGGTATTAGCTGCGAGGTGAATCTCGACTCGTTCAACTAGGACCTAGGTTGTGTATTCGCTGCGTTTTAACTAATGTCGAGCGGTAGGTTGACGCCTAGGATGATTGTGTGAATTCGATGGGGGTAGAGTCAAATTATGTAAAAGTTTTTTTTTCGAAACTCGACTTTAAAAAAACCCGGTGAAATCGGGAGATGGTTTTCTGCAGTTTTCCTCTTCTCTGGCCAAACGTCCGGGAAAATTCGAGTACTTCTGATAAAGTCGGATGCAGCCGCGGGTTATCACTGGTTTTTACTAAATTCATACAGTGATTATAAGTCCACTTTAGTAAAAAACATGTTCACAGGCTCCATACCCAGTAAAGTGGAGTCGTCTGGCGGTACATGTACTCATGCTAATGGACTTAAATGGTACTTTAACAACAAGGGTGACTCATGTAGACCTCTGTTTCATCAAGGTTTTAAAATAAAAAGGCATAGTACAATAGATTTTAACCGCAGTGTTATGGGATTTAAATGGACCAGCCTTACAAGACAATAATATAATAATAATCACATGAATTTGAGTTATATAATCTAATTTAATTATACATAAAACTCCTGCTAGGCTGTTTTGTATAAAAAGGATTTGCATGAAATTTAAGAATTAATAATATAGTTGGATAAAAAATATAATTTTCACTGTGTTATGGTTGGTCGTACTTCAGCTAAAGTTAATTTTATTTACAGTTTACTGCAAAAAAATGATTAATGAATGTAAGTAAAATAAATGTAATCAAAATTAATTGATTCACAATATTAAAAAAATATAAATTTCAATTCTTCGAAGTTTTCAAACGATTGAGAGTTCTCTTATAACCCTAAAATTAAAATATTTAGGTTTTTCATATTGATACAAAATTTCACAAATTTTCTTCAATAATTTGATACTTAATACCTCTTTTGGTAAATAGAATTATGTATTGCAGGTGATTAATATGAATCAAATGATTTTTAGTTGTGAAAATAACGAATTTCTATGAGGTTAAATAAACTTATATGTTCTGTTTAAAATAAATTAATTCAAAAAATTAGTCTTCAAACGTACCGACTCTCTCCTACTTTATTTTTGTGATAATTTTCAATTTTAAATAAAAAAATCTTTAACTTTCCCATTTTTATTTGTTCAATTTTTAACGTATCAATTTTGAGTAAATCAAAAACGATGTAAAACTGAATTTGTTCAATTTGAAAATTATAAACCAATGCTGAATAAAATAATCAGAAGATCAAAAATTATAAGTAATTGGTGAATTTAGGCAAATTGTTACATTTTTTAATCGTTATCATCGCAGTAATGAGGACGCAGTGATAGGTACTCATCTCTGTTATTTCATTTTATGATATGGATTAAACATTAAGTCAAATTTCTATTATCTCATATCTTTTTTTTTTTAATTACTAAAATTACGATTAACAACACAGTGATAGGGAATCATTGAAAAAATAATGAAATTTTAGGGAATTTAGCTGATAGAACTCTTGGAAAAAGCGTAACTGATTCAAATTTGGAGATGTTTTTCCTGAAAGTAAACTTTTGACTGTTTGTTAGGACCATATATAGAATAGCTCGAAGCCTGAATTCCACAGAAATCAATCTCGAAAGAATTCTCCTCTCTAAACACTTTATATATTCCGGTTAATCGAGCGATATTTGCATAAAGTACCAATCGTCTTTCTTTCCACCCCAGAACACTGAATGAAAGCTCCGAGGTGACAGCCCGACGAGATTTATCCTGACCGAACGAATTCGAACTTATTCTCTCGAATATTAAAATGAAAGTGAAACAGAAACTCCGCCATTCTGCGAGATGAAAATCGCGATTCGAGGGGAAAAATAAAAAGGAGAAGGGGGATCAGTTTCATCTGTGGGGGTGAAGACTCAGGAGATGGTCGCAGTGGTTGACAGATGGAGAGCGCGGAGGGTGAATGAAGCCGCGTGACCGAATGATAATCCATAATCGTTTTCTTTCATTATCATATTATTAAAAAAATCTCCGTGAAATTTTATTAAACTCACTTAAAGGCCGCGTGCCGCGCGAGACCATTGTCCTTCAATTTAATAATATCAAGCGCGAAGAGAAGGGTCAAGGGATGAACTCTGTGAAACCAGTACTTAGCATAAAGTTCCAGGGGTGGGTTATTCACTTTTATTTTGACTTTTCAGATGATTATAAGGGGAGTCTTTAATTCATTCGAGTATTATTTTACGTCAATGCGAGCATATTCGAAGCGGAATTTAAATTTAGGGTGCAAATTAAGGGAATTTAAATTAATGGAGATATCTTTTTTCTTAAGATAATTTTTTTCAAACATAGAATTACGGGGATTTTTCATTCATTCATGTTTTTTAATTCACATAGATATAAAGGTTCAATTCATTTTAATTGAAAATTTTGCAGAAAATACTGATTAATGGTATGACCTCTCAATTTTTCGAACATTTTTTTTTACTTTGCGAGAAATTAATCAAAATTCAAAGGTTACTCGAAATCGCTTTTTATTCGACGCCAGGTGTGCAAAATGAACTGAACCGATTAGCCTTTTAATTTTTTCGTCTGTGGATTGGCGAGACATTTCACAGCGAAATGAATTGGTATCATTAGTATCTACCGAATTCGCCCAAGGTGAATCGACATTCTTTTTGAAAATGCGATTAAAAGTAACTTTATTATCATCGAGGGGTTAAAATTATTTCAATGTAAATCGATTAAAAAACTACTTGTGATTAAAAAATTATTTCATGTGAATGCAGTCGATTGAGAAAACAAATGTGTGAACAATTAAGAATTCTAATCGCAAAATTCGCAGAAATAAAAAAAATGAACTCCAAGAAACAAAAATGACGAAAATTGCACGAATATTTTCACCGTAAAAGGGATTTCAAGGGATTTCAAAATTTTTCGAAGATTCACAGTGATTTGAAAGTATTTCCAAAGATTTTAAGAGATTTTAACCTCAAGGTATTTTGAAGGACTATAAGGTATTTCGAAGAATTAAAACATTTTTGCGGAAATTAACGAGATTTCCAAAGCTTTTTAGGGATTTCATTAAATTACTAAGGAATTTCAAAAGATTTGAAGGGATTAGAAAAGATTTCAGGATATCAGGGGATTTTAATGAGAATTCAAAGATTTGAAGGGATTTCAAAAGATTGCAGAGGATTTTGAATTATTTTAAAGGATATAAAAATATATAAAGGGGTTTAGATGATTTCATGGGATTTCAAATGATTTTAAGAGATTTCAACGTTACCCACGGATTTTAGAGGGTTTCGTAAGATTTAAAAAGATTCGACGGTATCACTGTGGCTTTGGTATGACCTATGCATATTAATATTCATCAGTAAATAACAAAATGGCGGATAAAAAATAAAAAAACGAGGTATTTTTCACTTTTTTTGGCACAAAAAAATAGTGAAAATTAACATTTTAACGAGACCGTAGATCATGCTGAAGCCACAGTCATACTGAATCTGATACTCTTTGTTTCTTTTTGTTTTAGATAAGCCGTTATCAAGTTATCATGGCTACCATCGACCTACCTACTTTTTGAGGAGTTAAGTTCAACTGTGGTTTTTGTACATAAGAATTGAATAAAGTAAATGAAAAAATATTTTTTTATGTATTTTAAGACTTTATTCATCAAACCTAACAAGGTTTATAACAATATTTTTCATAGTATGATTATAAAAATTTCACAAATATCGCCATTTTTTTAGCGTCCAAAGTAGACTGAGCCCTTATGTACGATATCCATCGAATTCAAAGAATCAATCAAACATTTCCAGGAATTCCAATTGAATTCTACGAAAAAAAAAATTGAAATTTTGATTTAATCTAAATTTAATTTCTTCATTTGAATTAAAAATTATAACCATTCAAACTGAATTTTGTACTATAAGTTTTTCAGCTTTTTAATGCCTCTCAAAAATAAAGAATTGAAAACTGAACAATTTTTAAACTGAAAAATTAATTAATAAATGAAATGATAAAAATGTTGACAGCTTTTCATAAATGGAGATGGATATTATTTGCAAAGGTGCTTTTTCATCCCGACTCGTTAAAAACTCATTCCTTTTGATCTTTGCGATTCAAAGTCTTTTTTGCTCTTCCCCTCAGACGATTGTGAAAATTTTGGTGGAATTAGATATAGTGAAGCTGAGTTGCAGTTGCAACATTTTTGCTGACTGATGAAGCGGCGCAACGAGACTAACTTGGGATGACAGATCGTCTTTTTGAGACTAGATTCGAACTAAGCGTGTGATGATGGATTATCGAGATACGTCCGATTTATCGAGTCGCATTCGAGAAGCACCTTTTTTCACCTCTTCCATCGCAATACACACGTTTTGTCACGACCGTTGCCCAATTGTTCCCTTCACGCCATCACTGACCAATTTTATGGGAATCATCAAGTTTCAATTTCAATCGTTATGGAATGACTGATTTCTTAACTTACAAATCTATTTCACGTCAAAAGAAATCATTTTGTATTAACAATACATAACAAAAGTTAAATAATATAAATTATAATGGATGTTAAAAATGGTTTATTTTGGGAATGACTTCAATTCAAAGTGCCAAAGTATCGTACCACCTAGTATTTGTAGTAAAGCAAACTATCTCAGGGACTCTCTAGATTCTAGATTATTTCGACAACTCTCATTCCCGACACCAATATTCTTATTAAATTTACTTCTATTTTATAAGTTTTTTACTGTAATAAAGCCCGTAGAACAGTAAAAAAATTTATAAAAATAATTAGGAACACGCCGTTTAGAATAAAAACAAAATGTTTAATTTGAAGCCTTGAGAAGAAAACAATTTGAAAGAGAATTTCCGAAATACACAGTTTTTAAGTTTTCAAGAGTTATTCATTTAAAATTGGAAGCCTTTAAAATTCAGAAATAAAACATGTGAAACGTTTGAAATGAAATAATATCAAAATTTTTACATTTTAAATAAAGTGTTCAAAATTGACACAATTTTATTTGAATACGACAAACTGGGGCTAAGCGGCGCATATATGTGAGGAAAGCGGCGTACAATTAATTCTGTGTTTAAAACGCGATATTGCTTCTTCTATGTTTTTTGCAATTGAAACTTAACAATTTTACGCTATGAGCTTCTATAATTTTTACCTAGATGAAGCATATATCGCATTCAGAAATACAGAATCAAGGGTGCGCCGCTTTCCACCATACACACAGCTTATTCCCAGTTTACGGTACAATTTTCAATTAAAAATATTTAAAATGAAAAATAAGTAATTACAGAACTTTCAAAGTGAAGCAGTGTAAAATAACATTTATGAAGTATTCCGTTAAGAATTTAAAAATAAATTGAAATTCAGGCATTCAAATTTTAATTAAAAAAGAAGTTGGATCAATTTAAACTAAGCAATTTTGAGAATTTCAAATAAGGCTTTCGACATGGGGCTGTGTTTACAATTGTAAGAACTTGAATTTGAATAATTTGAGATTGAAGCTTTGAAAATTGAACCATCTACAATTTTATCCTTTAATATGAAACTATTTCCAAATTGAAAAATGTTAAATGAAAGATTCCACAATTGAAAAAAATAATCACAGGTCTTCAAGAATAAATAATTTCAAAGTAAAGTATTAAAAAAGAAACAGCTGTTATCTAATATTGCAAAATTCTACACGAGATTCTGCATTCGGAGATTTTATAAAATAATAATACTAAAAATCAGTTTTCAAGATTAAACATTAACAGCTGTCAAAATTTTATGATTTCAAATTAAATCGTTTCAAATTGAAGCTTTCAATTTTATAATTGGCAGAGTAAATCCCAGAGATATTTCTTATCTGAGTTTAGATAAAAATGTTGCAAACAATTGAAATTATAAAGTTCTGAATGTGGTTGTGCATCTGACTTCCGATAAAAATTATTCGACGTCGGATAATTTTAGTTACTGTGGGTATATAATTAGTATCAACAGTAGAATGGCCGCCATCCGAATATATAATCGAGCCAAGCACTGCTTAACTTCGATAATCGAACGAGAAGCTTTATACAATTCCATTAATCCAAGTGGAAAATAATTGATCCAATTAAAAATTAAAGTTTTTGTATTTGTATATTTTCTACCAAATTAAATACTTGATAATAATATGTTCTATATGTAAGGCATTTTTAATTGAATAGAACATAGAACAAAATTCGAAATTGAGCTAATTAAAAATAACTACAATTGACTTTGTAATTTTAACAACATAAAATAAAACAATTAGGAAAAACTATGCAAGGATAGATACGTCACTTTATAGAGTAGGTCTTTTGAATTTATCGGAATATGCTAAAATATTCGTTCTTCAAACTTTAAGCACATAATATTTGACGAAATATTCAACACAATTGGAAGAAATTATATCCAGATATGAAAAGGAATAAATTTGAGAGATGAGAAAATTTTTTTTCGAGCATTATAACCAACCACATGACTTTTATATTAAAATTTTCAAAAATTTACTGCACTATTCATCGTTAAAACGGTTTTATTTGGAAATCAATATTATGTGTTTTTCAATTGTGCGTAAATGAGTGTATTTTCATCTCTAATATTTTTTTACCAGAAGTGATGACCTATTTGGAAATTGAGACAGGTTAGGAAATGTACCTCAAAATTTTTTCTTAAAAACATTAAAAGCAACTCATTTATGGATTTTATCGACAGTTTTTAAACAGAAATAGTTAAACTAGTTAAGTCTTCCCAAAGCTTAAATGCATATTTTCAATAATTTGCTATCAATTATGCAACCTACTCTAGCATTATTTTCCCTATGCATATTACATGAAAAATAAATGTATAGCTAAACGAGTGATATTCATCCTTGATCTAGCTACAACCTACAAATATTATTAGAAACGGATCTACGATATTGGTAAAATGTTTAAGGCAGGGATTTGCAGCAAAATTTAATGTAAGTATTGTTATTAATGAATCACATAAAAAAGTCCTTAAAACAAAGGTATTACATATAGCTGAATTCGGATTGTCGGAACTCTGAATATATGGTACTAATGAAATAAGATTAATTTTGACACATTTTTTAATATGAAAATATAGTCACTGCTTAAGCACCTCTCAGAGAAATCTGTCAACAGTTTCGACTTTTTTTATTTACGATCCGGAAGTTAGCCAATACGGTCATTAAAATCAACCTTTGATTTTATTTTCTGATTGATAAAAGCGATTTAACAACATAGAGTCCTTGCAATATTAAAAATATGATTAATTTATTTGTCAATTTTCTGTGTATTTAAAGCATTTAAACGACATTTTCTTTCACCACTGTAAAGAGTGGGTAATTTATTATTGAAAAACGCAATTTTTGTAACTCATGCAATGAATCTAATTCATAACTCAAATATCGATTCAAACATCTTAAATTAAAATTTGAAGATTACGTAACTACAGTTTCCTACCCCTACTCGAATGTTATACCGGAAGTGCATATAAGTCAATTGAATATAAAATTTGAATTGTTTAGATGGCTTTCAAATACGAAGAACAAAAAAGGCAATAAAGAAATTGTTTACTATGCATATCAATATTGATTGGCAGTCGGAAACGACATTCTCATGTGACGATAGAATGTATCTGTAACGTGTCGTCAGCATTCACAAAACATAATAAACGATCCCTAAAACTGGCAAGTCACCTCCTGCGAAACGATCACCGTGATTCCGTATTACACGAGGACGATTGAGCTAATCTTTTTCGTATTCAGGACCGTATCATTTTTCACCATCCACAAAACATATAGTTTTTTACAGTTGTATAGTAAAGCAGAGAATATCAGTACAATTTTTACTTTTGTTGCAAATGAGCAGGAGAGAAGGGGGTGTCTCGTTACCAACGTTTTCCGATATCATACAAGTTTCAGTGGATCGTGTCTTTTAAAAGCTTCTACATTTAGAACGGACACGAACCATCGAAAATACTCGAATGTCGTTCAATGTCGGTAACAGAAAACTGCCTAAATGTTTCAAATTAATAGAATTCTAGAGCAACAATTAATATGGAATTTAGAGAACGAGATTTGTTGAAAATATATGAATTTTTCGTGAGATTGTTGTTTCAAGTACTTGAAGTTTAATTTTTGGGTATTAACACGCCCCTGTGAATAAGGGTGCATGGGGTGCAAGCCTACTGTAAAGGGACATGACTTTACGCCTGTCTCTCTCAAACCCAACAATTAGACGCTTGCTTATTCTCGTGATTAATGGTTTCTGCGAGTGCAGCAGGCGTGCTGTAAGAGTTGCTAGTGGCATAATATTCCATCAGGGTCCATTATATTCATCATGGTGATGCGAGTGGTTCTTGTGCTACTGTACCTAAGGATACATATAGCATCTGAAAAATCTTTGCAAGTTTCAAGAACTTTCCAAAATTGAAAATAAACTTAAATTTATCGAAAAACTTTTTTGAAAGTTAGTCTTACAGAAAATAACGTAATACTAGTCAATGCCTAAAAGATTTCACAAAGACTTCAAGAACCACACAAAGAGTTCACAAAGATTTCACAAATATTTGACAGATTTAAAAGATTTCAAGGTTTTCGAAAGATTTCAGAAGATTTCACACAGATTTCAAATATTCCAAAGATTTCAAAAGATTTCAAAGATTTTGCACAGCTTTTCAAGGTTTGTGCAAAGATTTCAAAGATTTCAGCAATTTCAAATAATGACAAGGACTTCAAAAAGAGTTTATAAGTATTGCAAAGATTTCACAAAAATTTCAAAAGATTCACAGGATATGTGTAGGTTGATGAATGATTTGTGTAAGAATCACACTGAATCATTTGATTTGTTTAACTCTACAATGAGTAAATTCAACACAATTGCAATCAAATTTATACTGAGTAGAAATTGAAGGCAAAATAAAATACTGTAATCTGACTATGAATTTTAAGAGTGATATGTAGACACATAATATACTTTAAGCTTATATTAAGGCTAAAAGAAACCCTGTAATTGGTGTAAAAACTGCTGGGATTTAATTAAATATGAATATGAATATGAAAAGATTTAATAAAGATTTCAAAATATTTCACAAAGATTTCAAAGATTTTGCAAAGATTTCAAAAGATTTCAGACTTTACAAAGATTGTATAGACTTCACAAAGATTCGAAAGATTTAAAATATATAAAAGATTTCAGAAAAATTTCAACGATTCCAAAAGATTGCAGAGACTTCACAAAGAGTTCACAAATATTTCAAATATTCCACAAAAGTTTCAAAGATTTTAAAGATGTTAGAAGATTTCAAAGATTTTGCACAGATTTCAAAGATTTCGCAAATATTTCAAGGGTTTCAAATATGTAAAAGATTTCACAGATATCAACGATTTCAAATGATTCCAAAGACTTCAAAAAGAGTTTACAAATGTTGCAAAATTCTCACAAAGATTTTGAAAGATTCCAGAAGATTTCACAAAATTTCCAAAAGATTTCACAAAGATTTAACAGATTTTACAAAGATTTCACGAAGATTTCAACGATTACAAATGATTTCGAATACTTCAAAAAAAGTTTACAAATATTGCAAAATTTTCACAAAGATTTCGAAAGATTCAAGAAAATGTCTCAAAGTTTCCTAAAGATTTCTCAAATATTTAATAGATTTTACAAAGATTTCAAATACATAACAGATTTTACAAAGATTTGAACGATTTCAAATGATTCCAAAGACTTCAAACAGAGTTTACAAATATTTTCAAAATTTTCACAAAATGTTCACAAAGATTTCGAAACATTCCAAAAGATTTCACAGAGTTTCCAAAAGACTTCACAAATATTTAACAGATTTTACACAGATTTCAAATATATAAAAGATTTCAACGACTTCAAATGATTCCAAAGACTTCAAAAAGAGTTTACAAATATTGCAACATTTTCGCAGAGTTCACGAAGAATTATAAAGTTTTCAGAAGATTTCACAAAGTTTCCAAAAGATTTCACAACGATTCAACAGATTTCACAAAGATTTCAAATATATAAAAGATTTCACGAAGATTTCAACGATTTCAATAAATAAAAAAGAGTTTACAAGTATTGCAAAGTTTTCAAAAAAATTCACAAAGATTTCAAAAGATTCCAGAAGATTTCACAAAGGTTCCGAAAGATTTCAAAGACTTCAAGAATTGCACCAAGCTTAAAAGATTTCCAATGATTTCAAAAATTTCACGAAGGCTTGTACACCAAATTTCAAGTGAAATCAACCCTGCGAATGCTTTTAAAAACTGGTCTGACGTATATTAAATTTTTTATTTACGAAGCCACAATTATTACAATTAAAATGCAGTTATGAATTACAAAAAAATGTAAATTAGACTTCGTAAATTAATATTATTCAAGAACATGAATGGAAAACTTTTCCAAGTATTTGAATCTGTCAGACTGTTTGTAGCTTGTCTGTTGCGTCAACAGAATGAAGAAAAAAAATGAATACGAGACATGAAAATGAAAAGCACGTCAAAATGTCAATTGTCTACAGCGTGTTATGTAAATGGATCTAAAACCGTATACTCTCTCTGTCGATCATCGTGGTCCTGGATAAACAAATGGGTGGCGGGATGTAAAGATAATATTGTGAATGTGTAATGAATGCGCATCAGTAGCTATCGCACATAGCCCATAGAAAGTTAAATACACGTTCACAAATCAGGGTTGCTAGGCTCAAACATTGACTTTCTTCCAACCCTTGCACTAATATTGCATGTGCTAAAAACCCCAAAATACAATTTTGTTTAAATCAGTTCTTTAAGGCTATTAGGCCAAAGATAAAAAAAGATTTCAAAAGCTTTCACAAATATTTCATAGGCCATAGGTCGGGTGTCATATCAAAGTTCAGAAGTCACAAATCTTCTTTCAGAGATGCTATGCCATATGTGAGGGATCATGGGTCAAAGGTTTAATATGAAAGGTCAATGGTTAAAGTTCTGAGTTCGTATCAAATAGGTCGGAGGTAAAATATCAGGGGTCAAAGGATAAAGGTCAAATTTCAAAGCTCTCTTTCTATCCCCTTCCACATATATAATAACTGAAAGTTTGAATTTAAGGTTTAAAACTTGAAATAACATTATATTTGCCGTTGTCAAATCAGCTCAATAATCTCAGTATCTCTTAATTGAATCGTTCGCTATTCAGGTAAAATGTGAGTGCAACAATCCGATATCCATTATCGAATAATCATTTTAAAACCACTTTTTTGTAGCTTTTCAATTAAGTATAGGTATCATCATTGTTATTTTAATTAAGAGATCCTCGATTCCTCGGACCCAATTGTGGTGTGTACGATTCGAGTTGAAAAGACTCTCGATTGTAGGACTATTTTTGTTCCTCTCTCGGCTCGCTTTTCAGCACCTAAAAAAAGAATAAACATTGCGAGTGGTCCATTTGTAAGGATTCCAGTTTCCCGGAGCCCGGAGGAGCGTCCCATTCATAAATCGCGAGGATCCGACAACTTTATGACAGCTACTTTAAATCCTGTGGTTTATTTCCCATGGGACTATTTGGACAGATTAGTCCCTATAAGTGTACTCTAATCCTGTTAAAATGTTTGCCAACAAGGGAGTTTTTGGAAGCGCTTTCGAATTGTGCGCTTGTTAGTGCTGTCTGTTATACAGATACACCATGTCCGCTGATATTTGAACAGCTTGGTCAAACATTGGAGTGTGCCTTTTAGTGCAGCACGTCGCCTCAGGCAAAAATGCGGTTAGAATGCTATGGGGATTATATTTAACGCGCATCAAATAGATTTAAAAACCAGAGATTCCCGACCACACGCATTCGATAACCTTTTTTTTAATCTATATTCTTCCTTTTCCATTGCATTAGATGAGAAATTTAATTTAATGTGTGTGGATGATGGTATATTTATTATTATTGCATAAAGTCTAAATTGACATAATCATTATAATCAAAAAGTTATAAAAAGGAATGAAAGCGGTTTGGCTGGGGGAAAAAAAGAAAATTAGGTCATTCAACCTGAAACAGAAATATAAATATATAATGTTATTGTCTTGAAACCCGAATTTCATTTTACTAATTATTATTTTACAAAATTAAGATATATTATCTAATTCTCGGCGAATTTGCGATTTTATACTATGCACTGAAAATCCAGTTCCGTTTAAATTATTTTTAATTATAAAGATGTACTGCAACGTTATTGTTACTAAAACTTCAGTAACTTTTTGAGCTGTTATATTAAGGAAAACTACTGGAATTTTAGTGAATAGTTATTGACTGCTCAGTGAATTATTGAAAATTCATTAATATTCACGAAAACTTCATTATATAATTAAATTATTGAAAAAATGTTAGGTTATGTTATTTGAATGAAAAATCAATAAAATTATTTCACTGTTTTTTCAGTAAGTTTTTCTGATGAGAATTAGAACAATTTGTCGAAAATTTCAGTGATTTTCGCACTTCCATATAGTTACTTTTTTACGGCATTTCTATAGTAGAAAAACTATAGAAATGTCATTGATACTCAATAGTCACTGATTTTTCAGAGAATTTTGACTGTTTGAGGTAGCCAGAAGAGCTTCACTAATTCTTAGTGAATTTTCACTGATTTGAATTTAGAGAGTAATATTGTAACTGACTGAAATTCGTTTGAAGTTTCAGACGCAATTTATTCAATTCTCTCTAAATTTAAAATAATGGAATTTTAGTATGAGAATCGAAGACTAATTTTTTAAGATTTACACCAGTAAAATATGAAAGAAATTTCAATCCTTAGTTCGTTATTCACTGATTTCTCTGTAAAAAAAGTTACTGAAGTTTTAGTACTGGAAGTTGAAAATTCCAGTCGTCTTTTTTCCCGCGGGTGGGTGGGGGGGGGTAACATAAGTGAATTTTCATTAAAATCTTGAAAAAGGAGTCACTGAAATTGATTCAAATTCAGGACTTTTATCAGTATTATCAGTTCTCTTGCAATTAACTGGATATTTTATCATTATAACAGAAAAAATCATCCACTCTAAATTTGAATCTCTAACATTTCACTGAAAGAAATGAGTAAAACTCAAAATTTATTGATTGAATTTCGTAAAAATGTTTTGCTAATTAGTGATATTTTACTCTTAATTATTAGTAAAAATCCTTTCTGATTTTTTGCAGAGACCTATTTCTCACCAATTTTAATTTATATTTAATTTGTTCTTTAAAATAATACTCTTTTCCCAAATCAGGAAACAGCCAAATATTACCTATAGGTACTCTCCCTAAATTCAAGTCAGTGAAATACTTCTAGCTACCTCAATCAGTGAAAATTGACTTAAAAATTAGCGACTATTCACTGAATCAAATAGGTAACAGGTTCACCTGCTGAATTAGTACATTTTACTGATTATTTAGTGTTTAATTATCAATAATCAGTGAAAACCCTTTCTGATTTGATACAGTGACCCACTCTATTAATCTCTATTAGTTAAAAATGAATAGTTGAAAAGAAAAATGTCAGTCACTGATTAAGTTAGTTTTTATTCAACTAATATTATTTGACTAAACAATTGGGTAAATTATTTACACTAGTTTCTCTACATTTTGCATCTAACAATCAGTTGAATTTAACTATTAATTAATTAATTTGAACTAACTGCACTATAAATTCGAAACAGTGACATATGGGTCATTGAATTAAATCAGTAAGAATTTTCACCAATTCACTGCACAATCTCACTGATTCAAATAGTTATATCGATGAATTAATGAAATAAATCAGTAAGGATTTTTACTGAAAATAAGTGAAATCTCCCTTATTGAAAGCGAACACAACATTCTTTCGCTCAGAACGTATAGTCCAAGAGCTGGTGACGTTTTTCTTGAAGTGGGAATATAAGTCCTAGTTCGTTGCGAATATATCTGGGAAATGACCCTTCTTTCGAAAGCCAAAAATGCCAGACGCTCTGTCTAGGGCGTTTGGGCACCTGAGCCAGGTGAAAAATTGGAAATTTGCAGTGACAGTATAAGAGCCAATTTTCTTCTAGGATCGATTATTGATGCCCCAAGTTTACTAATTTTTTTAGATGACAGTTACTCCCAGTGGGACCCTGCGGTGGTTGTTAACCTTTAGTTTTTATATATATATCAGTTTATAGAAACAAAATTTTCACAAATTTAAGTTTCTATCATAAAGTGTAAAGCTGTCTCAACTAAAAATATTACTTATTTTAGTTAAATTTTTACAATCGGTCAAATTATCTACTGGTATCGATAGACAGCTCATATTTTTTCTTCGCAAGTATTTTTTTCTTCTAGCAATATAAAAATATGTATGTGATTTAGTTCGCAGTTCATCGAGAAACTAAAAAGTTAAGAGAAAAGCAATGTAGTCGTGATAATTTGACGCTTTTACGTTTTAAAGTTCCTCTGATACTGAGCAGAAAGAATTTTTTTATTTTAAGCAAAATGACTCAGTTTTAATTCAAAGGGATCTTATTGAAAAATTAAAATAGGCTGATATCTAACTTCAAGCCGAAAACTAAGTTTGTAAGAAAATAATTCACTATAGATCAGGAAAAATAAATAGTTTCATTAGTCGAAGTATTTGTTGAATCAATAGTAGAAAACTATTCATTGATTTTTGAAATAATTACATTAATTTATTCAGGGGTGTAATTATTCATTTAAAAAGCGTTATTGGAATGGCTTGCCTGACAAATGTAAATGCTAAATAAAACAACGCAATTGTCTAGCATCTTGCAAAATTGAAGCAGTGAGAAGGTTATATTCTGAAACTTGTAAACAGGTTACGTCACCTCTATAAACATAACTTATTCAAAAGTTAATTTCTACGTAAGGAAAAAATTATTGTTTTGTACACACTTGATTTATATTACCTTACTTTGTTTAAATAAAAGTAACGAAGTGTCTATACTTAAGGAAAATATTTCTGTTTTTGTTGGGATTAAAAAAACACCTAATGCATGATAAAAGTAATATATTGTATTTAGGAGTCCTATTCTTTTACTTTTTAAATAAAAAGCAACTGCGTGAAATTTCGCTTCAATGAAGAAAAATGGTTGAATCAATTTTCACAAGGTTTCCGGAAGAAATTATATTCTCCTTGATTAACTTTTAAATTATTAGTGGTATTGGAAAAGTGTGTAAATAAAATACGTAGAACTCGATTGAATACATCTTTTTTGTTCAATTAAAATTCTTTTCAAACAAGTACACAGAAATACAACCATCTTTTACGGAAAAGAGGAATTCATACAACAGAAAGTTTCAATATTCTACAACACCGTATATAAGAATTTACAATTTTTACATCCAAAAAGTTGTTCTTTTTTGACCTATCAAGATAAAATATTTAATACACTGCAAGGAGATAATTTTACATTGAACTGGGCAAGTGATTGCTATTAGAGCAATTCTACTGATGGGTGAGCGAAACACTCTTGTATTTTCCTTTCGTTTTCATCTGTGGATTGGATGAGGATGAGGCTGAGACTGATATCACGCGCTTGAGTTGCTCGACATATTTCGAATAGTCTTGTACCTCAGCAGTCCAAACTTTGCCCGTTGGAAATACAATATAAATGCGGTTTATCGTTTTCAAATAAGAAAGAGGATCATCGGGAGAAACGAATCGGTACTCAGTGAAACCTTCAGCTATAAAATTCTCAAGACCTAAACGAAACAAAGCTGTTGCTGGCTTATGTATAAAATAATTACATTTTGTGGGACGATACCACAACCGGTTGATCCATTCTTTTGTCTTGTAGGACGCTTGTCGCATTATTATATAAACGCCATAGTGATTAGTTATCTCTCTGTGTAGCAACCAGCTGGGTGCCATACAGTTTTCTTCTAAGGTGCTTCTCTTCAAATAGGACGGCTCTTCATCCGTAAAGATCTGAACTTCGTTTGGTCCAACATAGGGTGGAAATTCAAATGCGCCTAATTTTGAACAAAAAAATCGACATTTATGAAGTTCTTGTACACTATTAACTTATACTCTTGACAACTTTGGACCAGCAGTGGCCAATAAAGAATGAACTATATATTCATGAAATACAAAAAAGTGCTTAGTAGTTTTTTGGAGCACTTTAAAACTTTAAATCCAACGGCTAACTTATTTTTACGATAACTTAAGCGGTTCTCGATATATAGTGGTAAACAACTTTAAGCTTTTGATCTCTTCAGAAAATTGAAGATAATTTAAGCAAATTCACACAAATTGAAGAGAATTCACATAAAGTTCAGAAAATTTAGAAAATTTTAGAGTATCGAATGAAATTAGAAAAAATATGTAGTGAGTTCTAGGAAACTCAAGTGAAAATCAGGAAATTGAAGAAAATTAAATTAACTTGCAGTAGATTTGAAAGAATTCCGGACAAATCGAATTAATTTCGTTAAATTTAATAGCATTCAAGTGCATATATTTATTTAATTTGAATAAACATAAACTATCAAATTTTTTACATGAATACAAAGGTAATGTGGTCGTTGAATACAGAGTGGAAAGACGCATCAAAATCATGTACCACTTTTGTAAAAAAATCCTATCTCATTCATAGATCGATTTGTGTTCAAACAAAATTTATCGTGGCCTATGTTTAAGGTATATTAATGAATTATGAATATTTACGCCTCGATTTGAGCAAAATCTTTTTGAATCTCGAACTTCGACGAGAAAGAGTCAAATGACCTCAGCATGAAGTATAGACTACAGGATCCGTTTTCGCCCGAAACCTCCCGAAAGTTTTGCTAGTATTCTAAATGTGTTGCATATCAACAGAAATTTGTTTAACTCTAACTTATTGTTATTTAGTATATGGCCTAATAATTTGTGGAACTACTTCGCGCTACCGAAGCCTATTCTCCGTAAACATCCGAATCGTTTGATCTCAGGAATAAAAATTCGTGGATAGGCATATCCGAAAAAAAATTTGAAATCAGTTAATTTATTCTTCAAACAAAAAAAATCCGTTTTGCTGGAATCTTTGCTAAAATTGGCAGCATATGCTGATACGCTTTGTTATATGACATTGTTTGTTAAAAAACGTATTTACTACTATAGCATAGAATAGAAAATCCTTGGGCAGATATCTATTTCTGTTGATTCAACGTTATCTCTGCCAAACTTTAGAATCAATTGAAGTTATATAAAATAATGTTCGAAAATGCTGTGATTGATATTAAACATTTTCTTTTAAATAATGAGAAAACCCAGATCAATTCTGTATCAAGACATTTTATTTTGATGCATGTTTCAGACCGATCAGCTAAATAGCTGGAGGTACAGCACACTGTTAAGAATAGTAATAAATTTAAAATACCCATGTATATAATAACTAATATATCAAGCATATGAAATCGCTATGTAGGTACGTGTTTATTATATTTCATATATACATTCATGAGAATTGCTCAGATAATATAATTTTACACAAAGTCAAAATTAAATTAGCAGTGATTTTCGATTCTTAATAATAAAACATGATACCTTCTTACAATTAATCAAAAATAAAAATGGATTTTAAGTCGAAAATTTCAATTACGTAAATAAATGACAGACCCAACCTACAATCAACTACCGTGTATGCAAATTACTTCATACACATTGGTATTAAATTTAATACAGGCTTTTCTAACAGTGGCAATAATCGAAGTGTATTCGCATGGCCAGCCGGAAGCGTGAGATCCAATAGGCGCGCGCTCAAATTTAGATGGCACTTGAAAAATAAAAACTTATGTCGAAATACACTTATAGTAAGAAATTACTTTTTACAAACATGCCAGAAAAAAAAATAAGTCCAGTGCACTTTGTATTATTGTTATACCTCCAGCTATCAAACGGCATAATAATTTAACGTCACGATAGTAAAAACGCGCAAATGATTGATACTAAGGTAAACACTCATTAAGGTGAAACGTCAGCTGTTGCTAACATAGCAAAAATCTGACATTTCAAGACTACAAATTAAAATTTTACAGTTTGAACAGCTCAGAAATGAAGAATTATTATCCAAGTTTTTTTTATTTCAGGTCTCAAAATTAAGGGAGTAAAGAAAGTAACTTTTACGGTAACTTAAAGTTACTTTATATAGTAACTGTGACTAGTTACCTTTTTCGCGAAGTAGCGTAACTTTAATTCGTTATTGACAAAAAAGTAACTTACCAAAAACTAGCTTAAGGTAAATGAAACCAAGGAATGCACCGAGTAGAATCTCGATGATGGTCTTCATTTTATCTGAGAAGACACAATGACAGAACCAAGAATTGATCTTCGAACAATTTCAAGTGCACCGTGACTTCCTCAATGACCCCTATATATACTAGGCCACGGTTCGTCGGTCAGCTTTTTAGGAGGGATAGCCGAAATCTTGCAAACTTGATTGGCGGAGCTGAAAGAGGGAAGGAGGATCTACCTGTCCCCCCCCGGCTATTTGTATGAAAAAAAAATTTTTTCCCCCCCCCCCCCGAAATTGCGAAACACTTACATAATAAACATACAAGTTTCTGAGCGTTCCTGAGTGTACCGCTTGAATCCTCTCCCGAAAATTTTTTCTGGCTTCGGGTTTGGCTTCTATCCAATAACATCGCTTTATTTATTCTTCATAATACATAGAGTGGAAGGAGAAAGATTGTTGATCTCAGGTGGTATAAAAGAATTGATTGTTTTTAGCATAACAAATATCTCGCTATACTTTCCTGCAAATTTCTATATTAAGAAAATGTATTTTACAATATATCAGAAAATTATGCCACTGCCTTGATGTTGACAATTAGAGTTTCTGAAGAAGAATGAATATAGTTGAAATTACTTCAGGTTTGGAGAATTTCATGTATTCATTCAATATATCGTACAATTAATTTCTCCATAACGAATCCCACTACGTGTAGATCCATTTAGAAATTTGAAACCTTTCATGTGGATTTTCACGTGAGAATATTTACGTGGAATTTTGTGTAAAACCCACATTCAGACCTAATCATACACTACTTCGTTTACCTAGTAAACCTATACATTCTATTCCTAGTCTTCAACTGGCTATTTTAGATTTTAAAGAAAAGCGATAAAATTATATTCAATAATATCCAGGATTTGTGCAATACTACTTGCAACACTTGAATCGTAATATAGTCTTTTCCAGTTCCTTTTTACATTTTCTCTAATATATATTTCTGTTAAAAAATATCACTTTCTAGAAACATCCATATATATCCTGAAGGAACCAATGACGCATGTATTGACACACTTTACAGATAATATTTTGCAAACGAATGAATACATTGTACATTTAAGATTGCAAAGGCAAAAGTGGAAAAAATATGTTTGTCATGGAGTAAAGTTTTCTTTCCTCTTTTTATTGACATTTTCTGCAAAAACAAATAGAATTCGTAAATTCACCCCCGATAAATGGAAATTTTAATGTTTGAAAGTTTAGATTTTCTGGACAATTTAAAAAATATGCAGCTTCAAAGTCCAAGCGTTTTCCAACAAAATCATCTTTTTGAAATCTTGCGTTTAACTCCCTGCTAAAACTAGTAAATTCATCCTATAAAGTTTTTAGATTGATAAAATTAAAAGAAAATCATACTTTTTAAATCTGGATCGAAGACACAAATCAATATTGCGTGATTGCTGACTAATGATATAAATTGTTCACCAGTGAAGTAGAAATTTCTGTGGAGATAAACATACGAGAATCGTCGCGTACGGTAAACTCTTATCATATAATCATTCTTTAAAACAATAATATTTGACCTTCATAGATGAACGTGAAAAATAAATTTTTTATTTCTTTCTGAATTTCAACCTGCAGAAGACAATATTTTTTTTATTAAAAGTTACAAATCTCTGAAGTCGATGGTACCCAAAAAGAACCCAAAAATTTCACTTCCTCTTCTCAGAAAATATTTGTCCTAATGACGAACAATTTTTTCTATGAATCGCTATCCAATAGGACTATACTTTTCCAAAGTTGTAGTGCGAGCGGGAAACTTCAGAAATAATGCCCCGTACCTGAGTAAAAATTCTTCGACTGGATACAAGTTTCTATGTCTTGAAGAAATACATTCATATCTTGAGTCGAATTTTTATGACTCCAGGACGAGCGCTTTATAACTTCGCGTATATACCTGCCTTGACAAAAAGAGTCATTCTGACTCTCATAAAAGCTAATATTTGTTAATGATTGAGCAATTCTTCATATTTTAATACAATATATACATTACGTATTTCTAACGGCTTAGAAGATCTTTATGGAAAATTACCATTTTTATTTTGTTGAGAACATCTTTTAGGGTTCTAGTCGTTCAGACCCCACAGATTCTGAATTTTTACAATAAAATTAACTAATTTGATAAGTACAAATTTTTCATTCATCAATTTTGATCCTTCGCATCTCTCAACAGTCTCATTTCTAAGACCAAAATGTTTGTGTTGAGACAAGTTTACGCCGAAATGAAATCACCCTGCTAAGACCATAAAAGTGAGACAATATCTGATGTCTCGTTTCAACTTTGAGACGCAGCCAGACGTCGATATTTTTCATACGAACTCCAGACATCACCAAGTAGAAATCAAGTGGAAGCATTTTCACATACATATACTTCCATCTAATTTTGTATTACATTATTATTCCTCATTATTTCTCTCTCTAGTGTAGACACTCAAAAAATGAAAGTTGTACACCCTAAGTCTGAAAGTTAAGCAGTGTTGTGCTATTGAAAGGTAGTTCATGAAGGAACAAAATTATTATTCGGATGAATATTTACCGAGGGTTAGGGGGTGATAATTCTTGTTATATTTGTGGATATCGTCTCTTTCGGCGATTTTCAACTCTTTTAAGGTTTTGTACAAGTCCCATCCCTGTACAAATAGTAGAATCCCTTGAGGCGCCGCACAGTGCGGTGAATTAGAAAATTTGGGTTCAAAATGATCCAGAGCCTATAATTTTTGTCCGATTTCATTTTTCTTTGTTTTTAAATTAAAGCTAATTACATTTGACAAAAACAGGGAGAGGCAAATTTTACACAAATCTAATATCTTCTCATTATAGGATGAGAATGTACACATTTCAAATATGATGAAAATAAATGTGGTTTGAAAATAATTTTTTCTCCTTCCTCTGACAAAAAAATGTAATTTTTTGGGAAATGCGTTTCTTATTTATATTTTTTCACCAAATTTTCAACAACAAAAATTCTCAATTCGCAAATTTTGAAATATATCTTAAAGCAAGTAAACTCAGATGTCGGAAAGTTAAATCGGCCAATTAGAACCTAAGATACATCATTTTTCAAAAAGTTACCCAAAAACAAAAATTCTCATATCTCCGCCATTTTTTCGAATTTTCGAAAAATAGTTTGTGAGATTTTTTCGCACCACTAAGCAATCATATATCCTGAATTATAGACAAATCCCATTCCGACATGAAAATTCCTTTGATCAGTTGACGTGGACTCCACCACATGTATTTTGAATGGACTAAGTGATATCTAGGACTTCATGAAAATTATTTAAATTTTCATCTCTGCTCATAGTCTAAGTACCCTACGTGTTTAACCTACATAAACTCCATTACCATATAAACATTTAAATTTGTAAATCACACCTAATTTTCCTAACATCTGGAATATTATTTTTGTTCTGTTCATTATCTTTACTATTAATATGATCAATTCTGTTTTGCACATATTTTTCAAGAGATCAAACGGATAATGGAGGAGAAAATGAATTTGTTTACTCAAACTTAACTTTTCCCTCCACTTGAAAAACTGAAAGCAATCACTAGAATCTGGATATTGATGAGGGGGGTATGTACCCGTGGCCCTCTCTCTTGGACCACCGATGATTAGAAGTCTTATCCAATAGAGAAAGAAACGTATCAGCTGACGTAAATTGTCTTACACAAATGAATACCTTGGAATATCTACACAGAAAAAAGCTATGCTAACATTTTCTGCGTCTTATTTTTTTCAGGTCTTACATAAGCCCTCGCCAGGGCAACTTCATTTAATTTTCATTCATATAAAAACTCAATTTAAGTAATTATTGACTTAAAAGTTTTACTTCTTCATTTTGGGTCGATATCCGATTGAAAAAGATCCCAGCTTTTTTCTGTCGAAGATTCTTCAGGTGGAAATCGACATGGAATTACGCGTGGAATTTTACGTGAAAATGTACAGGAAAATCAGGTGAATAAACTGTAGGTGATATAGATAAAAAATGGATGTCACTATTAAGTTTCAAGTACCCCGTACAGAGGCGAACTGGATACCTGAGGGTGCGGCATGGAAACCATCCTTTGGGGCGTTAAGACTAATGATAACAAAAGCATAGGTCATTGGGATTTTGGGAACACGTTAATAATAATAATAATAATAATGAATTATCTTGAATTTTAGTTTATTAATGAAGAAGAACGCTGTTTTTGCTGCAGCTCAAATTTCAATGGTCTCAAAATGAGAATTTTCTTTCCCATATTTGCACCCTTGAACATAGGTGCACTTCTGGGAAATATTTATCGTTTGGAGACCGAATTTTGGCTCATTTTGAGAGTCGTGAGGTGATGAACCGAACTTATATCCACCTGATCACCTGTTGAAATAACTTTTTAGTTACGCGCTATTTTGTCTGAACAAATAGTAATAGGAAAATTGACTACAATAATATTTACCTAATTTTGAATTCTCCTTCATTTAATTGCGCGTATTAGCAATTTAAAATAAAATTAGTAGTTCGTGTTACAATATGCAAATCTGAGGTTAGACATGACCATCATGACTTTCAAACTAAAGCCAGGATGCAATGACCAGGTCATGACAGTCATGACAGTATCTATTTAACCTCTTCCAATTTGTAGACAGAAAACTGCCAGCACACTTCGTAAAAGACATAAAATCCTTAAGAGTCCTCTTCACAAAAATGCACCTTCCCTGTATCGTTTCAAGAATCTCTTTTTCTAATATTTGTACAATACTCCTAATCCAACTTTCAAATTGATTACTGGTAAACTCTCACATTTAGTTCTCGAATATTTCGTCTTCGAATTTTTTTCTGTTTACATAACCTTTTGTAAAGTTGTATTTCTCATCTACACAGTTTTTCTTTCTTTATTTCTACCATAACATGCACAAGAGCAACTAATTAATTACTTAATGCTACTTACTATGCATTAGTCACACACCTTATTTGATACGTATTCTGAGGTCGACTTTAATAATTTTTTTAAATTAGTTTATAGATTAAATTATAAGATTAATAAAGTATTCTGCCGATCGGTGCTTGCACAAATTTGTGATAAACTTGTAAATATTATCCTTTACCTCAGAGGGCTATTTAGCACTAGGGGCTTTTCTTGACTGAACACAAATACAAATACACTGGGGCAAGCGGTACAATTTTTTCAAAGATAAAGATAATCTAATCCATATTCTCATTTGCGTGGTGTTTTGTATGTATAGCAAGCGTAAAGTTTTATGTAGCGGCGTAAAGTTTCATGTTGGCCCGGGGGCGGAGTGCGCATGTACGAACGTCACTGGGCTGGAAGCGGCCACATTACGCCTGCTTCACGTGCATAAATGGCACGTTTTGAAGGGGGATCGGACAGAAAATGTTTTGTAGCCCGTTAAGACGTTAATTATGTCCTAATAGAATCTTACACAAAAATATTGTTTGTAAATTGACAAAAAATTCTGCAAATAAATTTATTTTTTGTGTCCTATGTCAATTTAAGGTCCTATGACAATTGGTTAATTTTGGGTCCAATGTCAATTTTTGGGCCTATGTCCATATTGGATTGTACAGCTGTCGGACGGACGGACACACACCAGACCAAAACTATAAGGGCTTCCACCTGAGGCTGCGAAACCCTAAAAAATAAGAAATGGAGAAGTTGTATGAGTTTTAACCAGGTTGTGTATACAAAACCGGAATCGGCAAAGAAAATAGTGGTAACAACGTTTTTTTTAATTACTTTTTAAAAAGAATTATATTTTGAGGGTGGACCCTAGACTGCCGGCGTTTCGCCAGTTCCTTATAAATTATGTTTTTTTAGTTTCTAGATATTAAATTAATATGTTTAATTCAGAAAGCCTTGAAAAATTATATCACAAGATATTCTTCAATATATTAAAACCATAGATTAATGAAATAATTAATTAAAACTAGAAACATAATTAACCATTTCCAGAAATTGTCTTTAAAGTCCATAAATTGTTATAATAATTAAAACAAATTTTTATCATATCTTCTTACACTTAAAATTCATTGCATATTTAGGTAAAATTAATGTGAGTACTATAACAAATTCTATTTAAACCGCTTCAAATTTCTAATTTTTCAAGTAGAAATATTGAATTTTCAATGAGACAGATGAATTTTCAACCAAACAGTTGAATTTTTAACGGAAAAATATCAGTTTTAGGCCAAAAATGAAATAGATAATATTCCAGTTAAAAAAATTATAATAGTTTCCCATGAATACAAAATTCAACGGTAAGAAACAGGAACAAAAATGTGCTTCGCAGGCTCATTTTGAGAATCTAGGGGAAATTCGTCATTTTGAAACTGCTTCTTTCCTATTTCGAGTACCGTCGTGTACGTCGATTTATATTAATGATTAACTCATTTTTTTTTATTTCACAGTACGTAGTAGTCACGCAAAATAAAATTTGCACTTAGTGGTGCAAGTCTTTGGTTAATCATGACTGAATTGATATCCTAAGCACTCGAAGACATTCGTATTAGGAAATTGTACAATATCATGAATGTAATTATACGGCGCCTAACTGAAGTGTCAGCACTTTTTTATAATGAAAAATCATCAAGTATGTTGAGAAACTCTTCACAGAAAAAAATGAGAGTTCAGTAAAGTTGCGGCTCAAGTAAAAGTTGGTATCATTTAGAACTGAGGCTCTGATGGAACTCTTTTTGAGAATTCCTTTTTATTTCGTTGATATCAGCTAGATGGCTATTCATATTTTCAACTGCGCATGTGCCAAAAAGCGCCAGCCTATTTGAAATCAGTAAAGACTATGAACAATCATACAAACAAATATGAACAAAGACATTTTATTCTTTTTTAAAGCAAATCAAATTGAATAATAAGAATACCTAACTTCTTAAAAAAATGTAATATTAACGTATTATTGCAAGTGTATATTATATAATTTTAAATATCACCGCGCTTTTTTGGTAAATGCGCAGATGAAAATGTCGGATTTTCAACATAACCTTAAAAACTGTCATATTTAATGTGCACTATCTTCCTTTCAAGAATGACTAATATCTATCATTGTAGTTTCTTCATTAAATTTGTCCCAGTGCAATATTATTTAATTCAAATCACAAAGTAAAATGTACACCGTAAACTTGTAAAATCTCCATAGTGACTCAAGGCTGAAGTGAAAAAAGGGCTTCATTGGAACCGTTTCAATCCATACTTTGGGTCCATTTAGAAACCATTTATCATTTTGGGTTCCTTTTCAGCAAGATAGGTTCCTTTTTGTTGCAGCTCCTTTGGAACCATAAATTGGTTCTAATAGAAATCCCAGTTTTTTCTGTGTCACATGTTTTAAGAATTTAAGGTTATGCTTGGGTTTTTCTCAACATAAATGGATTATATTTTAAAATAAATATTATGAACTATTGAGTGATGCCGATTTGGGCATCTTAAGCTCAGTGGCGTAGCCAAGGGGGAGGGTTTGGGTGTTAACCCCCCCCCCCCTTGATAATGAAACAGGCATATTTACTTAATCGCTCACTTACGATACTATATATTGTAATATTAAGTAAACATTTTAACAATTAATTTTGTAATATTATTATTGGACACACTTACATATGACATATGATATATAATATGAAATACATATAATATATAATAAAATACAATAATTTGTTTCAAACCCTAGTTTCTTCTTTAATCGGTCTGAAATGAACGAGCGCGCTTTTAGAGGCCGTCCATATACCACATAGACAATTTTTTATCACTTTGCCCCACACCCCTACGCTTGTGGAAAAACTTAAACTTTTTAAGAGCCCCCCCCCCTGAATCCTCATGGATTTTTGATAGAACTACCGGCACCCCTCGTGAACAATCGCGGACTTTTGACAAGACCCCACCCCCTTTATAATATGGCTGGCCCCTTATACAATAACCGAATGACTCTAATATGGTCTTAACCCTCGAACGGCATACAGGTGCGGATTCGCACCAGAAAAATCTTCATTTTGCTCGCATTTAGGCAGGCAGAGCTGCAACTGCTTAGCCCATGTTAAATATTCGTAATATATGCTAGATGTTTATTATATGTTCCGTATGTTAAATATTTAACATTAACATTGCAAAAAAACCAATTCGCACTAGTGTGCCGTTTACGTGTCCTGGGTTGAAGTGTGCCGTTTAAGGGTTAATTAATGGATAATTGAAAATATGTTAGGAAAGTTTAATGGATGTGCTTAATATATAGCATTTTCATGACTTTGAAACAATTTTTCCCGCAAGGATGATAAATATAAAATTTATAAATTTTATATCTTAAATTATCCTAATTTGTCCCTGTAAGTAGTAACATACTTTCTGATCAGCCTTTCAAACCCCTCCCTTTATGAAACCCTGACTACCTTACTGTTACTGCTACTGCACTTGCATTAGGGTCGCATGTTGCAGTTATGGGAGAACGCGGACATCTCTGGAATGCGCAGTAGTGATTGCTGTGTATTTTTAGGTTATGTAACCCCATGTGTCGAACTAAAAATACACAGGAATCACTACTGCATGTCAGAGATCTCCGCGTTCTACCATCACTGGTGCGCTGGTTGACCACGGTTGACGCGAAATTCAAAATAGCTGTTAAAAACAATTTTTTTATTGAAATAAACATTTATTATAAAATGCACTAGAATACATATAAACTATATAAATTTTGATTTGAGTTGAAAAAAAATAATTATAAAACATATATTTTCTAAGTAACAGTTTATTTTCATTGAATTACAAAACTAACTTATATTTCAAAATAAATTTTAAATAAGTACAATTTGTATACATTCTTGTGCATTTTATAATAATTATTCATTTTAATTACAAGAATTGTTTTTAATACCTATTTTTAATTTCGTGCCAACTGCGGCCAACTAGTGCGCGACCCTAACGCAAGTGCAGCTTGATCTCCTGTAAGAAAAAGATTCCACTGAAATCGATTGAATGCAATTTGGATAACAAGTTTTCAGAATTTGAGCTTACGTATGTGTTGCTCAATAGAATTGCCTATGATAACAAAATTCATCAAGTGTTGAGAACAGCTTACAAGGTTTTTAGAATTTAAGGTTGTGTTTGCAATTTTTTATATGATTGGATATTTTAAAAGATAAACCATGGCATATTAGGGAAATCGTACAAGATTCAAGAATATAAGATTACGTTTAAGTTTTCCCACAGAATTTTTATTATTATTATAAAAATCATCAAGTATTGATCGTATATACATCAGGGTGGTCCAACATTTTTTTTCTCGCATTTTCATGCATACATATGGGATAGTTCTATGCGATATCGCACGGAAATTTGTTCGAATCTGCAGAAAAATAATTTTACAATAAGATCATGAAATGGCGCAGTAAGTTAGATCGAGTAATTTTTTCGACTTTTCTGGCAGAAAATCCAGAGTAGCGGGTTGTGCCGCTTCGCACATTTCAGGAGGTGTGCACTGAAACTCTCCACTTTTTTCCACATCCGACATTTTTCTTAATTTTCCACTGTTTTACAATTAAAACGTGATATCGGTGATGTTATAAGCAGTTCTTATTTTCTGCTCGTTTTGCTCTAACGCAAGTGCAATGGGGAAGTTGTAAGCCGCTGGGTAGCGCCAGCTGCTCTTGTCAAAGTTCCGCGAAAATTTGAATTGAGAAGATCAAAAATTATTCTTTTTATTACAAATTATTAATAAACATTTCTCGGTTATTCACAAAACAAGGTAAAAGTTTGAGTTATTCAGTTTGAAAAGAAAAAAAAAAACATTTTTGTATAATAAAAGCATTTTTTTCATTTATCCAATTTAAATTTTTACAAATCTTTGACTAAAGCACCTGGTGCTACCTAGCGACTCTAAGGTCCTCTATCACTAGATGGCGAGACGAGCATGCTACATTTATCGCTGAAAACATCGACCTATCACTATCTTCATCTAACTAAAGTCGGCGTCAAAAGTACGCGACCCTCACTTTGAACGCTTGCAACTCATACAAAAAAATCGCAGAAAATATTGGCTTTCCAAAACGAGCTGGACGTTTGAAAAATCTGAAAAAATTTACAGACGCTCCTTAAAGTGTCCAGAATGCGCCGCAGTTTTCCACATTTTTAAATATAAATTTGTTTACTAATTACAGATCATTTTTCACAAACATATCATCTCGGAAAGAAATAATGATAGGAAGTTGTTTTATGGCTTAAGATGTGCAGTTTCGTAACGCAATTGAAGTACAATTTGAAAAAATGAAATTAGATAAATATTTCGCGAAATAAACCTAAACGCATATTTCGGAATTTAATGAGAATAGCCACCGTATAAAAAGTGTTAGAAAAAAAGTATCCATTTCACAACAATAGGGACCTCAGAAGGAAGGGGTACCGGCTCATCCGCAGGTCAATAGCTGGGAGGGAAAAAGGCAGGGACGTCTACAATGAGTCTACTCATTGAAAAAAAGTAGCTACTGCCTGAAAAAAAGGAATAGACCCCTCGAGGTGACCTTTCGCTATGGTATCCCATAATGACAATGTGCAGATTATTAAACATCAAATAAATGGAAAGACGAATGAATGGGAATAGAAAAAACAGGGTTTGACACACAAACACTCACAAGTGAAAAACACTAATTTATGCTAGATAAAACACTTAGCTTTATTCAAGTAAACGGGTATACACTTTAAATTGGGAAATCGATATGGAGTGAGAAAAATACCTTAAGATGGCAATGCAAAAAGAATGAATATCTGAACTACTCTGAGAATAGTCTTTACGCGCCGATGGTCACGCTCAGACTAACTGATGTACCTAAGGACCATTATGACAGTCCTTCAAGTCCTTAGAATTTAGACCCTAGAATCTATAGATTCCCTTTAATACTTTAAGCTTCCCCTACAATTATAATGAAACTAAATCGTTGCATATCTAACAAAAAAAGTATCGTTATTCTGTTTACAGGGAAGTGGAGTTTATTTAAGATATTATTTATCCATAAACATATCAGATTTCGCTTGGTTTGGGACGTTTATGTACAATTATACATAATCTCACTTGGTGGCTTTACATCGCGTTCTTTACAAGTTCTTTTAGTTCTGTTTAATTTTTAATTAATTCATGTGGTAACTAAATCAATTAATAACAGAAAACTGATTTAAATTCGTCATTTTTAATAATATATACAATCAAATAATATTTTATTCAAACTTAATAATTGCAATTGTAGCCAATTCCAACTGTGGATAGAGTTTTACAATCATATGGGACAGAAATTTATGAAGCAGGCGTAATATTTATGCAATACGTAATATTACTCCGTCCATCAAGGGGCTCTTTATTGTCATGGCCAAGCGATGCAAAATTCAGAGAAATTTTTTGAGTGTAAACAAAAAATTTGACTGTTAAACATTTTATTGTATCGTTTAATTTTTACATAAACTTAAATTTGTTATTTTTAATGATCCTTTCCACGACCAAAATGTAAACTATGATCGTTAAACATTTTTTTTTTTTGCGTCGTTTTTCCACAATTTTTTTTTTAGTGTTATTTTTAACGATTACAACGAAAATTGCGCGTCCTATCAAAAATGAATAGTAACCGATTTATAGATCTTTTATGGGTAAACAATTTTTGTCTGTTCATTTTTTTAATATCTTGCATAGTTTGACCGCAAAAAAAGCATTTTTTAAGAAGTTTTTTCGGTGGATAAAACGAGAACCTTTGGTAAAAACAGGATAGTTAGACTGGACCTTTTTTTTGGTCCTGAAAACGTTTGCAAAGTGCAATCCAGTCCGATTAATCTTACAAAAGTTATCCAGTAGTATACGCAGACGACGACTATTTATTTCATTTGGTACTTTACGCAGTTTTACTGTGCCACCCCTTATACATATTACCGTTACTGTGCATTTTATGGAAGTTTTTGTACAGCAGAACATGGGTTTTTGTCAGTTAGGTTATCAAATCGTTTTTACAATCGACTTTTCTTTATTATTTTTAAACATTCCAAATATTAAAAGTTTTTGAAATAAGTGAAATTCAATTATTTGTTTGACATATTTTAAATGTAAAAAAGTATTACAACGAAATTGGATACATGGAAAACTATATGCATTTTATGGGGTACTTGTGTAGCACTTCGAAGAAGTTATTAAAAAGTCATCTTACTTTCCTTCAAAAAGATATCCCAATATTCCTGGCATAGGTAAATCTACTTGATGATTGTGTGTGTATATATACTGGGTGTTTTTTTTTAACTTGAGGCATCGAAATATCTAAAGAAAATACGCATCCTATGAAAAAAATATCCGTAATAAAAACTGTTTATTTTCGAGGGGGAAAAGCGACTTTGAACAAAAGATGAACTATTTTGTCAAAAATTCCTTTTTTGGTTGATGATTCATCAGTTTAGTTGAAAATTCATCTCTTTGGTTGAAAATGTAACTATTTTGGTAAAAAAATTCATCTTTTTGGTCAAAAATTCAGTTACTTGGTTGAAAGTTAAACTACTTTGTTAAAAATTCATGTTTTTGGTTTGAAATTCTTCTCTTAGGTTGAAAATTTAACCATTTTGTTTAAAATTCATTTATTTTTTGGTTGGGAATTAATTTTTTTAAATAACAAATATAATTCCATTTTAGGTTGAAAATTAATCTTTTCTAGTTAAAAATTCATGTATTTTGTTACAAATTCGTCGTTTTTCGTCGAAAATTATTCTTCTTTATTGAAAATTCATATTTTTTGATTAAAAATGCAGCTACTTGGGTCTACATTAATCTGGTTTGATTCAGGATTCAACAATTTGATAGAAAAATAAACAATTCGGTTGATAATTAACTTTTTTATATAAAATTTAACTATTTTCATGAAAATTAAATTTTTTTATAAAAAAAAGTAATTTTCTACCAAATTGTTTACTCTTCAACCAAACCAAATTAATTTAGAACCAAACAGATGCATTTTTAACCAAAAGGATTAATTTTTAACCAAGAAGATTAATTTTCGACCAAAAAGACAAATTTTTATCAAAATATATGAATCTTCAACTAAAAAATGAATAAAAAATATCAATTTTCAACCAAAAATAAAATAAGAACATAGTTAAAAAAATTAATTCATCACGAAAAAAACAACGATTTTTCAACAAAATAGTAAGATTTTTTTCAATGAAATAGTTGAATTTTCAACCAAGAAGCTGAATCTTAAAAAATATTAAACTTTAACCAACTGGATCAACTTTCACCCAAATAGTTCAATTTTCAACTTGAAAAAATTAATTTTGAACCAAATAGTTAAATTTTTAATCAAAAAGATGAATTTTCCAGAAAGGAGATAAATTTTCTACCAAAAAATATGAATATTCAACAAAATACATCAATTTTCAACAAAATTGTTTCATTTTAAAGCCAAAAGCATGAATTATCTAGAAAACAATTGAATTTTCAACCCGAAAATATTATTTTTTAACAACAAAAAATTAATTTTCTACCAAAAAGTTAAATTTTCATTAAAAATAGTTTGATTTTGAACCAAATAGTTAAATTTAAACCAAAAATATGAACTTTTAACAAGAAAGTTCATTTTCTACCAAATTGTTGAATCCTCAACCAAACCAGATTAATTTAGAACCAAACAGTTGCATTTTTAATACAAATAGGATGAATTTTCAACCAAGAAAATTAATTTTGGTCCAAAAAAGACGAATTTTCACCAAAGACATGAATTTTCAACTAAAAAATATCAATTTTCAACCAAAAATTTAATAGTTGCATTATTAGTTTAAAAAAATAATTCTCAACCAAAAAAAAAAAGAAGAATTTTCAACAAAGCAGTTACATTTTCAACAAAAGACATGAATTTTTAACTGAACTAAAACAGTTGCATTTTCAACCAAAAAGGATTAATTTTTAACAAACAAAATTTATTTTCGACCAAAAAAGACCAATTAAAAAAAAATACATGAAATTCCAACCAGAAAAAATCAATTTTCAATTCAAAAAATATCAATGAAATAGTTACATTGTAAGTTAAAAAAATTAATTCTCAACCAAAAAAAAAAATAATTTTCAACAAGAAAGTTACATTTTCAACAAATGAGATGAATTTTGAACCAATTAGTTAAATTTTCAACCAAAAAGATGAATTTTTTAGTAAGAAGAAAAAAAACACGATTTTTTAACAAAATACATTAACTTTCAACCAAATTGTTAAATTTTTAAGGCAAAAGGAGGAATTATCTACAAAAAGGTTGAATTTTGAACCCAAAAATATGCTTTTTCAACAAAAAAATTACTTTTCAACCAAAAAGTTAAATTTTAAACCGAATAGTTTAGGTTTATACCAAATTGTTGAAACTTTTAAACATCTTTTAAAATGATTCGAATTCTTCCAAATTTTTTTTTAATCCTGCAAAATTAAAAATAATTCCTTAAAATCCTCTAGATTCATTTTTTACAATTTTGCAAATCTTTTTAATTTTTAATTAATTAATTCCTTTTTTTCATTTCTAGGAATTTTAAGAAAATGTTTTTTATTTTTTTTCAAGCCTTTCACAAATCCTTAAAAAGCTTCTAAATTTTTGGTTCGAAAACTGCAAAAATCTATATATATTTTGTTTTAAATTAGGCCATGGGTTATTTTCACCGAAATTTCAAATTTTCAATTAATTTTGAATCTTTTCAAAACTTCTAAATAACTCTTCAACTTACTCCAATTTTTTCTAGGAATAATAATAAGAGTTCAATATTTATTTATACATCAAAATTCAACAATTTTACTCACAAATTAAAATTTATTAAATAAAACAATTAAAATTGTGATGTTCAAAATTTAGTTTTGAATATTTGATCTATAATTATTAATGACTAATTTTAAATAAACAGTCAAATATTTCTAAATATTAAGCAATAAAATTGTTCTTTTTCTTAATTAAAAAATTTTAACTTTCAAATTTTAGGCTGAAAAATATTTTAAATTTAATAAAAGCCTTTAATTATAAATATATTATTTTTAAGTTACTTTTAATTTGAAAATAGTCTTTAATTTTTAACATTCAAATCTGGAAATTCTCAAATTTTGAACTGATTTCGAATCGTCTTGTAAAATCAAGTATTATTCACTTGTTAATCCTTAGTATACAGTTCAATTTTAAAAATCATTATAATTTATATTCACAGTTGATCAACTAAAATTGTCGATTTTAACGCTTCTAACTTTCAATTTGTTAAGTCCTTGAAACTGAATTTTAAAATTATTTAAATAAAAAAAATGTACGGTCAAAAAATTGAATCTAAAATGGAAAATTTGTAAACTGAAAGATTTTCAAATTACGCATTATAAACTGAATGATATCATAATTGAAAAACATAAAAATTCAACTAATTATATTAAAAAATCTTAAAATCAAACTTGGACAGATTTGTTTTTCTAAAAATTTGTAAAATTCCCCGTTTAAAATTTATCATCAGGAAACGTACTAAATATTATCTGAGTTCGTAAAGTTACTTTAATTGGCCCTGAATTGAAATTTATGACCCTGATCAAAAACCGTAGTTTTTGGCGTAACACCCCGCCCCCCCCCCTCAACCCCATTAGTAACGTAGTTTATGGCCGACCAGTTACAGTTTCGAAATTTATGACCAATTTTATTCCATTCTTATTTACTGATTTTTGTGTTATTTGTGTCTTTGATGAGTATTTTAATTTTATTCTATCAGCCAGACACTTCCGTGACTCAGCGGCCCAATTCCGCCCTGGCGAGGAGGATCTCTTGATACTTTGTTTCCTCAATAATTTCAGACGCAACACAAAGTTTAAAATGCTGGGTATTTCCAGAAACTGATAAAATGGAAGAGAACAACCCAAATTATATCATGTTTTGTCTTCAGCCGGATGATTATTAATAAATAAGTGCAATCAAAAGAAAGATCTGGATTTTAAAAGATTGGATTTACTTTTTAATTAACAGATTTGTTTTTCACCAATAATCAATAAAGGTTCAGCAATTCAGTTTCCTTCCTCAATAATTTTTTCTCTGCATAATTCATCGCCGTGTAATTGAAAAATTTTGTAATTTCAGGACACTTTTACTATACTTGTATAGTAAATTTACATTCCCGGAATAGTAATTTTAAATTGTAACCAGGGAGCGGATTAGAGAAAATGTGTTAGCTGAAGTGCGCGAGCTCGGATCTCACATGCGGAGATCCCCGGTTAGACCAGCGGTCAACGTGCACGCGGCCAACGTGCACGCGGCCCCTTCTCGACCGGGCTAACGCGGCGGTTCTCCGCATGAGAGCCAAGCTGCGCTCGTCTGCTAACGTCACAGTGGATCTAATCCGCTTCCAGATTGTAACCACGGTAACCGGAAATCTTCATTTTCAAAATTCGCTGACTTTTCCTGATTTTTCCCTGCCCACTTTTTTATTTTCCCTGACCATTAATATTCAAAAACCAGGATTTTAATACTGCAACATTTTAATACAGAATCTCTTTTATAAACGGAATAAAACAATTTCGAATTAAAATTGAAAAATTTCAAATTAATTCAATTATTTCAACAACAACAAATTATTTTTCGACCATAAAAGATGAATTTTCAATAGAAAAGGACGAATTTTCAACAAAATAGTTAAATTTTCGACTTTTAGTATAAAGTTTGGTACTCCGGCTTTTATTATACTTATAAACGATGACTTTTTAACAAAACAGTTTAATTTTCAACAAAGTAATTAAATTTTCAACAAAATACTTGAATTATTAACCACACACTGGAATTTTCTACTTGCAAAAATGAATTTTCAACCATATACTTGACTTTTCGAATAAAAGAGATTTAACTTAACAGAAACAGTTGAATTTTCAACCTAAAAAGTTGATTTTTCAATAAAAAGATTAATTCGAAACGAAAAATGTAATAGTTGATAATTATAATTTATTATTATTTTTTCAACAAAAAAGGGGAATTGTTAACCAAATAGTTTAATTTTCAACCTACGAAGATGAATTCTTAACCAAAAAGACGAATTTTATACCGAAAAGATTAAGTTTCTACCAAAGAAGACGAATTTTCAACAAAAAAGTTGAATTTTTAACCTGCAAATATTAATTTTCTACCAAAAAAACTAATTGTCCACAAATTAAGATTTTTCAGTTAAGAAAGAAAAAAAGTTCATCCAAATTGTTGAACTTTCAAACTGAAAGATGCATTTTCGACCCGAAAATATGAATTTTTAACACAAAAGTTAATTTTCAAAAAGTTGCACTTTTAACCAAAAAAGAGGAAATTTCACCCAATGAGTTTAGTTTTCTACAAAAAAAAAAAAAAAACGAATTTTCAACTAAAAAATATCAATTTTCAACCAAAAATGAACAGTTACATTTCAAGTTAAAAAATAAATTTAAAACCGTAAACTCCACATTTTCAACGTCAAGGTCTGCCCCAAACTCGGTGTTAAATCCAGGTTCGACTGTAGTAGATATTTCACACAAACAGATATTAATGTTAAATAAAAAACCATTAAATTCAAAGAAATACGAATTTTCAAATAAAATAGTTGAATCCTCATCCAAACAAGATTAATTTTCAACCAAGCAACAAAAAAATTAATTTTCTACCAAAATGGTTGAATTTTCAACCAAAAATAATTACTTTTTAACAAGATTTGTATATTTGCAACTAAATAATCAAATTTTTATCTAAAATTATAATCATCAGGAGGAAGCAACTGAAAAAAGGGAAATATAAATACAAGGCAATAAATCACTAACAGGAATATTGTATCAAAGATTAGAATTTTAATCTGGTAACATTTTTAACAGAAAAGAATTTTTAACAGAAGAATCTTTTATAAACAGAATAAAGCAATTTTAAATTAAAATTAAAAAATGTCTTTATTAAATTCAACAATTTTGTAAAACTTCTTTTTTTGGTTGGAAATTCAGCTGCCCCATTGAAAATTCGTCTTTTTGGGTTAAAAATTCAAATATTTTAATAGAGGATAAACTTTTTGTTGAAAAATCATGTTTTGGTGTTGAAAATTTATATCAAATTTGTCTTTGTTGAAAATTCAACTGTTTTTTTTTTAATTCGTCTTTTTGGTTTAAAAATTTATCTGTTCTCGTAGAAATTTCATATATATTTTGGATAAAAATGTAACTATTTGTTTGAAAATTATCTTCCTTTGATGAGGATTCAATTATTTTGTTGAAAATTCGTCTTTTTTAATTAATAATACAAATACTTGCGTAAAAGTTGAACTACTTTGTTAAAAATTTATTATTTTGATTGAATTTTCATCTCTTTGGTTGAAAATTTAACTATTTTCTTGAAAATTCAACTCAGTTTTACAGAAAATTCGTCTTCTGGCTTGAAATTTCAACAATTTGAATGAACTTTTCTTTCTTTCTTAACTGAAAAATCTTTATTTCTTGAAAATTCCCTATTTTTATTGGAAAATTCATCCCCTTAGTTGAAAATTTAACTATTTTGTCAAAAAATCTTTTTTGGTTGTTAAAATTAAGTTTTTTACTGAAAATTTCACTTTTCCATTTTTTGTTTAAAAATTCATGTAATTTGTCGAAAAATAGTCTTTTTTGGTAGAAAATTAATCTTCCTGATTGAAAATTTATCTTTTTGTTTTTGAAATTAATCTCTTTTTGTAGGAATTTCATCTTTTTGGTTGAAATATCAATTATTACTTTTCTTGTTGAGAATTTATCTTTGTATGTTGAAAATTCAACCGTTTGTTTAAAATTTCAACTATTTTGTTGATACTTCAATTCTTTCGTTGAAACTTCAATTATTTTGTTAAAACTTCTTTTTGTTGTTGAAATATTAATTATTACATTTTTCCTTGAGAATTCACGGTTTTGTTAAATATTCAACTTTTTGGGTTGAAAATTCATCTTTTTTGGTAAAAAATTAAATTTTTGTTGAAAAATCATATTTTGGTGTTAAAAATTCAACTGAAGTCTTTCTTAGATGAAAATTCAACTTTTTTTTCAATTCGTACTTTTAGTTTAAAAATTCATCTGTTATCGTAGAAATTTAAAATCTTTTTTGGATAAAAATTACATTATTTAGTCGAAAATTAATCTCCTTTAGTTGAGGATTCAATTATTTTGTTGAAAATTCGATTTTTTCGGTTGCATTCAACTGTTTTTTATTTAAAATTAAAATCTTTTCGTCTTTTGGCTTGAAAATTCAACAATTTGGATGAACTTTTTTTTCTTTCTTGACTGAAAAATCTTTGTTGAAAATTCATCCCTTTGGTTGAGAATTTGACTATTTTGTTGAAAATTAGTTTTTCATTGTTGTTTAAATTAATTTTTTTTTTTACTAAAAATGCCACTTTCGCATTTTTGGTTGAAAGTTGATCTTTTTTAGTTGAAAATTCATGTAATTTGTTAAAAATGAGTCTTTTTTGGTAAAAAATTATTCTTCTTGGATGTAAATTTGTTATTTTGGTTGAAATATCAACTATTACATTTTTTGATGAGAATTTATCTTTGTACGATGAAAATTCAAACTGTTTAATTGATTTTTTGTTTTGTTTTTTAAATATTAAGCATTACATTTTTTGTTGAGAATTCATCTTTTTGTTGAAAATTCATTTTATTGTTGTTGAAAATTCAACAGCCTTTCAAAAGATTCAATTATTTGATTGAAATTGTAACTGTTTTTGTTTTATAGAAAATTCTCCTTTTTGTCATGAAAATTCAACAATTTGGTAGAAAATAAACTCCTTGGTTGAAAATGTACTTTTTTGTACAAAATTCATTTTTTTTTTTTGAAAATTCAACTATTAGGTTGGAAATTAAATTATTTTCATGAAAATGTGACTATTTGATAGAAAATTAAATTCATCTTTTTGGTTGAAAATTTAATTATTTGGTTAGAAAGTCACCTTTTTTGGTTGAAAATTCAACTACTTTGTTCAAAGTTGAACTACGTTTTGTTAATTTTTCTTTTTTATTCAATGTAAACTCTTTGGTTGAAAATTTAACTTTTTTGTTGAAAATTGTTTCTTTTTTGGCTAAAACTTAATTTTTTTATCTGCAAATTGAACTTTTCCATATTTTGTTAGAAATTTATCATTTATAAGTTGAAAATTCAATTACTTAGTAGAAAATTCTTTTTTTGTTGTTCTTTTTTTGGTTGAATTTAACTAGTTGAGAATTCATATTTTGGTAGAAGATTCATTTTTTTTCATTTTTATTTGAAAAATCGACCATTTGGTCTTTTTGGCTTGGAAATTCAAATTTTTTGGATGAATTTGAATTTTTCTTTGAATATTCGGCAAGAAATCGAGGTAAAATTATTTGGACTCAATTAAAAGAACTCTTAAAATATTCATGATCGAACCCTGCAGATTTGAACGAATCATGACTTTAGAGTCTCTATTTAAAAATTTTTATTTAATATTGAAAAGAAATGTATTTTATCATGAATAATTTCATTCAAAATTCGGCTGATTAATTTGTTCTTTTAAATTGAAAATTCATCTTTGATGTTAGAAAAGTAAAAGTAAACTGTCTTCTCAAAAATTCGTCTTTTTAGCCTGAAAATTCAACAGTTTTGTTAAAATTTCTTGTTTTTTTTTTCGTTTAATTCAACTGTTTGAAAATTCACACAACAGAAAAATAAATACATTTTTTGTTTTTAATTCAAACAAATATAGGGGCGATATGCATGAAAATTCGGGGGGAAAATTTGAATCACCCTTAGGGTGGTCCAAAAATTCGATTTTTTGTGATACCCCCCCCCCATTTTGTTCGTTTTTCTAAAAAAGAAATTCCGTAATTTTTTTTTAACGACAACCCGTACCCCCGCGCTTTTGAAATTAAGATGGGGATTTAAATGGGAAAAGCTCGATTTCCAAAAAAATGGAAAAACGAAGTACTTGTTATAAATTTTTTGTGATTTAAAGTATTGTCACCTCTTAAAGAATATTTAAGGAATAATTTCCAACTAATATCTTTTAATTTTGACACATCCAAACCCCTTTAATTGTGCCCAGAAAATGCCCAAAAAATGCAAAATAACAGTTTTCTATCAAATTCATGCTAAAGACGGTATTATTTATTAAAATTTTTTCAACATGAATTATTTTTAATGGATACGTGACGAGTTTTAAAGAATATTTAAAATAATTTTAAATTGTTTAAACAATTTCTTTTCCCCTGTAAATCGTGCAAAGTTATTATCTTTCGTAATAAATCGTACAAAGTTGATGAATGTTAAGAGCAGTAGTTCTTGTTTAATTTATTTGGTAATTATTTAAACAATTTTTTCTCCCTAAAACTGTAACCAGTTATTATTTTCTGGAAATAATTACACAATTGGTTTAAATAATTTTTATTTGTTCAAACATTTTTTTCTCTGTAAATCGTGAAAATTTTCAAAAAATAGTCAAATTCTCAACCAAAGGGATGCATTTTCAACTAAAATGATAAATTTTCAACAAATAAACATTTTTCAGTGAAGAAAAAAAAGTTAATCCAAATTGTTGAACTTTCAAGCCAAAAGACAAAAAAAGTTTTTAATTTTAAATAAAAAACAGTTGAATGCAACCAAAAAAAAAAAAAAAATTTTCAACAAAATAATTGAACCTTCATTTAGGGAGATTATTTTTCAACTAAATAGTTTCATTTTTATAAAAAAAAAAATTCAACGAAAACAGATAAATTTTTAAACCAAAAATACG